>CM077091.1:159871563-160059727 GCA_039513925.1 Platanthera zijinensis
GGAGGAAGCTCGGTTGAGCTACCGGAGAGCAAGGTTAATGAAGATCAGAAGGTGGCTGAGGTTGTTGATCAAGAGGAGCTGGCTGTGTCACCAGCAACTCCTGTTGCTTCAAGTTCTGGGGGAGATGCTTCTAGGTCAGGAAGCAGGGGGAGCATTGCTCCAAGCTTGCTGGAGAATAGAGGTGAACCAGAAGAAGTAGCGGAGGTGGTGAGCAAGGAGCAACCTCTTTAGAGATCAAAGAGGGTTATCAAGCCTCCGTCTCGCTACTGCGATGGAAACACCGTGAGTTATGTCTCATGCTTCTTTGCAGGTCCTCTTGATGAGCGGGAGCCTGCTAGCTTCAATGAGGACACTGGAGTCATGGAGTGGGAAGATGCCATGAGAGAGGAGATGGATGCTCTCAAGAAGAACGAAACTTGGGATCTTGTGCCCAGAGTTGATGGCATTACTCCGGTGACTTGCAAGTGAGTGTTTAAGTTGAATAAGAAGGCGGATGAGAGCATTGAGAGATACAAGGCTCGCCTGGTTGCTCGGGGATTCTCTCAGCATTATGGAGAAGAGTATGAGGAGACGTTCAGTCCAGTTGCAAAAATGACTTCAGTTCGGATGGTGATCGCATTGGCTGCTTGCCAAGGATGGAGGATGTGACAGCTTGATGTAAAGAACGCTTTTCTTTACGGAAAAATTGACAAGGACATCTTCATGGATCAGCCACTTGGATTCGTTTCTGAAATTCATCCGGACTACGTCTGCAAGCTCAAGAAGGCTCTCTACGGGTTGAAGCAAGCTCCAAGAGCTTGGTATGGGAAGATAGCAGAATATCTGCAATTCTGCGGATACCTTGCTTCAAACTCGGACTCAAGCTTGTTTATCAAGAAGAAGGGGGAGCTTCGAGTCTTGGTCCTGCTGTATGTTGATGATATGATCATCACTGGGAATTCTGAGGAGGAGGTAGCTAGGCTCAGAGCTGAGCTAGCTGTTCGCTTCGAGATGAAAGACCTGGGAGAGCTTCATCACTTTCTTGGTCTCGAAGTGGAGAGGAAGGAGAGTGGGTTACTCATCTGCCAGAAGGGATATGCTGAACGCATTGTGAACCGGTTTGGCTTGATTGAAGGGAAGACCTTCTCTACTCCTCTGGATCAAGGACTAAAGCTTCGTCGAGATGAAGGAAGGATTCTTCCTGATCCCTTGGTATTTAGAGCACTTGTTGGGAGCTTGATCTACCTGACGATTACTAGACCTGATATAGCTTATGCTGTTGGTCGAGTTAGTCAGTTTATGGAAGAGCCAAGGAAGTCTCATCTTGTAGCGGCAAAGAACATCCTGAAGTATATCAAGGCAACTTCTGATATGGGACTTCTTTACAGAAGGGATGCGAGTTTCTCTTTGCTAGGGTACACGGATGCTGATTATGGTGGTGACTCGGATGACCGAAGGTCAACTTCTAGTTATGTGTTCACTTGTAAATCAGCAGGCATTTCGTGGTGTAGCAAGAAGCAGGACTCGGTATCCGTCTCTACTACGGAAGCAGAGTACAAGGCTTCGGCCTTAGCAGCTCGGGAAGCCATTTGGCTAAGGAGGCTAGTAGAGGACGTCCATGAGGAAGTGCAAGGTTCAACTTTACTCCGAGGGGATAATGAAAGTGCTCTCAAGCTGGTGAACAATCCAGTTTGTCATGTCAGGACCAAGCATATTGAGATCGATCACCACTTCATAAGGGAGAAGGTGTTGGAAGGATCTCTTGTGGTGGGTCATGTTCGGAGTGAAGATAACCTTGCTGACATCTTCACAAAGTCACTGTCGAAGGGGCCTTTTCAGCGGCTACGAGGTCTACTTGGCTTGATCACCACTTCTCACTTCAAGGGGAGTGTTGAAATTGGTGAAGTGAAAGTGGGTGGTCGGGCAGTCCGGGCGGCCTAGGCGGACTGACCGCGCGGACTGGTTTCTAGTCCGGCGGGTTGGTGGTTGGCGACCTGCGTAGTCGGCTGCCTTAAAGAGTAAATTATGGCAAAAAGCTTCATGTATCCCAACCTAAAATCCATGGTTGGGTTACTTTTTCAGGTGCAGTACTTTCTTGATGGAGACTTATTTTCGGCCACCTCGGGGGGCATACTCTTCTTTGACTAATTGGGGTTTCTAGGGTTTCTCGTACAAGGGAGAACATTTTTTTTCTCTCTCAAAAAAAATCCATGACAATCAACTCACAACCACAGGGAGAGCAATCAGCATGCTTAATACAACTATGATTAGGGATGTTCACGAATCAATTGATCAAATTTCAAAAGAATATCTCTTCAATAAAATCCAAATTTCATAAACTGCAGAGATTATGATTTGTCCCGAAATCTGGGTTTTGGATCGGACTTGAATTCGAATTTACAAATTCTTACTATTTAAGAACACTTATGTCAAGTTCTTCATTTAAATATATATATATATTGTTTTCATTCACAAATTATTCAAGAATCTTGCAAATAATGATAATATTTTTCGCACTTGGATTCGAATAACACTTGAGTCCAAGTTTGAATTCAAATTCAAAAAAATTATATGTTAATTAAATCTTCATGAATAATTATTTAGTTTCCTTCTTTCTACCCGCTCCTATTATTATTATGAGGTTCCTTTATATTATGGTGTATTGAGCAACAATACTCTCATATTGAGAATATTTAGTAAATAGATTCAACATTTGTCCCATTTAATATTCCTTCCATAAAATTCACCTCCTTTATCTCAACATAAGTTAGGTTTCTATTTTAATTTCTTTAGTTTCTTAACTTATATATTAAACATTCTAAATATATACATGACAACTGTTTAAATACAAGCAGAGATAAATACAAATATGAGAATAAAAAACTTTTTTTTTATAATATTTCTCCTAACGCTTTTACTGAAATTATTGGTGTTTTTTTTAATACAAACAACCAACATAAGTTTAAAATAAAGAAAACTAAGAGTTGATAAAACCTCCATCTCTTAGGCTAGGGGAGGGAAAGACTATATTTCAACCGTCAGAGTTATTTTTTAACTGTTTGAAAGAATTTTTCAAGTCTATTTTTTCAAAAATCAAGTTTGATAGAGTTATTTTTGAGAAGCTGTGAGGGGTCAGGTTTAGCGGTTCGTAAATAGATTTTTTATTAGTGCGAGCGTGATTTTTTCAGCTCGTATGCGATTTATTCGCCTAGACACAATTTTTTTGCACAGATGCAATTTTTTGGAAGTGCATAATTTTTCGCCCGGACACAATTTTTTTGCTCAGACGTGATTATTTTCGCCCGAGCGTGATTTTTTTTGCCCGAACGTGATTTTTTCGCCGATACGCGATTTTTTCTCTCAGACGTAATTTTTTCGTCCAGATGCAGTTTTTTTCCCGGGCATGATTTTTTTCACCTGAAGGTGTTTTTTTTCGCCCAGACGCGATTTTTTTTGCCCGGATATGATTTTTCGTTCGGTCACGATTTTATCGTCCGGATGCAATTTTCTCCCTGGATACGATTTTTTGCATGTGCGCGGTTTTTTCGCCCTGACGCGAGTTTTTCACCTGGATATGATTTTTTTTACTTGGGCGCAATTTCTTCGTGCGGGCATGATTTCTTCATCTGGATGCAATATTTTCGCTCGAACACGATTTTTTCTGTCCGGACACAATTTTTTCGCACGTGCGTGAATTTTTTTGCCCAAGTGCAATATTTTTCACCTGACGTGATTTATTTCTGTTAAAGATAAAATATAATTAGCCCATTTGAGAGGCCCATTTGTATTGGCCCATATATAGCTCCTTTAGTCCCACATTGTAAAAGTAGATGTCTCTTCCTCTATCTATCTCTATATAAGTGTATGCATTCCTATTCTTTGAGAATAATATAATTAAGGGTGATTTTTTCTCTCCTATTTCTCTCTTCTTATATGGTATCAGAAACAGGTTGCAGCAAATTGAAGCAGAGAGTACGAGTAGGTAGGGGATAGGTGGGCCCCACGGGACAGAGAAAGGAGGCTATAAGAAGCTTGAGGAGGAGGGTGGAACCACAAAGAGAAGTGGGAGTGGATTCAGAGAAAGTAGGCCGCAGAAGCCAAGCGACCTAGGGAGATGAGCGGATAGGAAAGCAGGCCGCAGGGCGAGAAGGAGATCGCAGGCCGCGGACATAGTCGCAGGCCGCGGACTTGAGCAGATAGAAAAGTAGGCCGCATGATGATAAGGATAGGCGAATATAAGAAAGGAGTCCGCAGGAGGGGACAATTCGCTCCTGATGGGACCGTTGATCGTCTCAAAGCCCGTCTGGTGGCCCGGGGCTTCACTCAGCAATATGGCCTCGATTATGACGAAACATTCTCTCCGGTGGTAAAACTAAGTACTGTACGAGTTCTGATCTCTCTTGTTGTGCATTGCCAATGACCTCTTCATCAATTGGATATCAAAAATGTCTTTCTCAATGACGATCTCCAAGAGACTGTGTATATGAACCAACCACCTGGGTTTGAGACCACGGAGGAGTCTCGTGTGTGTCTTCTCCGAAAGTCTATATATGGTCTCAAACAATCCCCTCGCGCTTGGTTTGATAAGTTCAGCAATGTGATTCGTGAGATGAGATTCACTCGGAGCTCTGCTGATTTCTCTCTTTGTACTCGTCATCAAGCAACAAGGACATTTCTTCTTCTTGTCTATGTTGATGACATTCTGATTACGGGAAACGACACCATCGGGATCCAGAAAATCAAACAACATCTGAAATCTGTCTTTCAGACAACAGATCTGGTAATCTGCGATACTTCCTTGGACTTGATTTTACAAAGAGACCTGATAGACTAGTCTTGTCTCAACGAAAGTACTGCATAGATCTTCTACAAAGTGCAGGCTACTTGGGATGCAAACCTGCAGATACTCCGATGGATATGAATCATCAGCTATCGAATCATGACTCTGGGAATGACCATGTTCTGACCAATCCAGAGTACTATCGATGCTTGGTGGGGAAATTAATCTACCTCACAGTTACGCGGTCTGATATCTCATTCGCTGTTGGAGTTGTAAGTCGATTCATGCATACTCCTTGGACTTCTCATCTCCGAGCTGTCGAGCCGATCCTCAGATATTTAAAGAAGGCTCCTTGACAAGGACTTGTTTATAAGCCATCATCTTCTTTATCTCTTGTTGCCTACTCTGATGCGGACTATGCAGGGTCACTTGATGATAGACATTCCACGGCTGGTTTTTGTACCTACCTCGGTGGACACCTTATTACCTGGCGTAGTAAGAAACAGACTGTTATTACTCGTTCGTTTGCTGAGGCTGAATATCGTGCTATGGCAGCGGTTGTATCGGAGCTCACCTGGCTAGAGGGTCTCCTCAGTGATATGGGTATCACACTCTCCTCTCCTGCTACCCTACTCTGTGATAGTCAAGCAATCATACATATTGCCAAGAATCCGGTATTTCATGAGCGCACAAAACATATTGAAGTGGACTGTCACTTCCTTCCGGAGAAGGTTCAATCAAAGAAGATAGTATTGGAACATGTCTCGGCCTCTAGTCAAATTGCTGATATCTTCACCAAGGCTCTCTCACGGACTTTGTACTATCAGTTTTTATCCAAGCATGACGCTTATGACTTGCACGCTTCAGCTTGCCGGAGAGTGTTAAAGATAAAATAGAATTAGCCCATTTGAGAGGCCCATGTGTATTGGCCCATGTATGGCTCCTTTAGCCACACATTGTAAAAGTAGATGTCTCTCCCTCTATCTACCTCTATATAAGTGCATGCATTCCTATTCTTTGAGAATAATATCATTAATGGTGATTTTCTCTCTCATATTTCTCTCTTCTTACAATTTCACTCGGGCGTGATTTTTTCGCCTAGACGCGATTTTTTTGCCCCGTTGCATTTTTTTCACTCGAACGCGATTTTTTCTGTCTTGACACAATTTTTTTCGAAGGTGAACGAGTTTTCCGCCAGGGAGCAATTTTTTCGCCCGGGCGTGATTTTTTCGCCCGAGTGCGATTTTTTTCGCCCAGACGCGATTTTTTCTGCCGATTGCGATTTTTTTAGTCGGACGCGATAATGGCATGATTTTTCGTCCGGGCAAAAATATAACGTCCGGACAAAAAACCGTGTCCGGGAGAGAAAAAATGGGCTCGAGCGAAAAATTTGCGCTCGAGCAAAAAAAATTGCTTCCAAGACGAAGAATCGCGTCCAGAAGAAAAAATTCCGTCCCGGGGAAAAAATCAGTATAGCTTTTCCGAGTGCTATTTGTAAGAGCTCTCAGAATTTTTTCTACCAAACAGTCTGCAGTTCTATCTGTAGAGTTTTTTTAAGAGCTCTTTGTAAGAGCTCTACTCCATCAACTACTTTTCTATCCGTCAGAGCTGTCCCAAATAAAACTTATTCACTTAATTATATTTTAATGGAGATGTGCACTAATTTATCAAGTGTACCACAACTTTGATGAGTTTTCTTTATAAATTATGGCAAAAAGTTTCATGTCTCCATACCTAAAATCCATGGTTGGGTGGCTTTATCTGGCACGGTACTTCCTCGATGGGGACTTATTTTCGGCCAATTTGGGGGACAAACCCTTCTTTTGCTAATTGGAGTTCTTCGTCGTACAAGCTAGATCATTTTTTTTCTCTCTAAAGAAAATCCATGACAGTAAACTCACAACCCTCAGGAGTGCAATTACCTTGGTTACCTTTGGAAAAAAAAATTGGTCCCTGCTGTTCAAACCAAGGGGGCAATCAAATGTTACTAGCTTAATGGTCGATCCACGTGAGACTTGACAAAAAGAAGCTAGCGAGCACAAAGAACAGCTCTGAACTGCCTACAAACAAGACCCGCATGCTGCAGCGAAAAGATCCCGCCACACAGAATAGTTTATAGGGAATTTCCCTCCTAAAACCATTGCTGAGCTTGGCACAAGGGAGACAGACACTGAACTCGCCACACCCACCTTAACCAAAATGTTATTCCTAGACCAAGATGGGGTGCGAGTACTCTCTTGAAGGTCGCCGAGTACTCCCGCTGAGTACTCCTGACGAGTACTCTCGACGAGTACTCCCGGCGAGTACACTCCCGACGAATACTCTCGACGAGTACTCCCGACGAGTTCTCTCTTGCAACATCTTCCTTGGTCAATTTCGATCTCGGCGAATTACGGGTTATACACTTACCATTATGCCTAGGGGTGTTTAAGAACAAATTCAATAAGAATAGCTCTTCAATCAAATCCAAATGTTCATAAACTACAAAGATTCTGATTTGTCCCGAAATCCAGGATTTGAATTTGATTTGGTCTTGAATTCAAATTTTCAGATTTGAACTATTTAAGAACTCTCATATGAAGTTCTTCATTTAAAGATATATTGCTATAATTCACAAATTATTCATGAATCTTGCAAATGATGATAATATTATTTTGACTTAGATTCGAATATCACTAAAATCCGATTTTGAATTCGAATCCATATTCAAATTCAATAAAAAATGTATCTTAATCGTATCTTCATGAATAATATTTTAGCTTCCTTCTTTCTACCACTTCATTTTATTCCGGGGTTCATTTATATTATGGTGTTTCATTTTATTGCGGGTTTCTTTATATCATGTGTTTTGAGCAATAATACTCTTATCTTGAAAAAATTTAGTAAATAAATTTGATATTTGTCCCATTTTAATATTCCTTCCATAAAATTCACCTCCTTTTATCTCATCTTATGGTTTCTATTTTATCTTCCTTTTGTTTCTTAACTTATATATTAAACATTCTAAATATATCGATGATATATGTTTAAAAACAAGTAGAGATAAATACAAATATCAGAATATAAAACTTATATTTTTTATAATATTTCTCCTAACTCTTAATTTATTGGTGTTCTCTTTAATACAATCAACATAAGGTTTAAAATCAAGAAAATTAAGAGTTTATACAACTCCATCATCTCTTATTCTCTTAAAACTTATATTTTTTATAATATTTCTCCTAACTCTTAAATTATTGGTGTTCTCTTTAATACAGTCAACATAAGGTTTAAAATCAAGAAAATTAAGAGTTTATACAACTCCTTCATCTCTTATTCTCTTAATTATACTGCAAATGGAGATGCACACTAATTTATCTCCCATACCACCACTTTGAGGAGTTTTCTTTGTGAGTATGTGTGTAGCATAAATAAGTACACGCATCAACAAAATATGATTTATGACATACATATATAAATGTGAAATAAATAATTACTTATTCTGAAGTTATTTTGCTGGTAAATAAAAATATTAAGAGGAAAATTTAAAAAGGAGAGATGAAGGAAAGAGAGGGAGATTTGAAGAGTAATTAGCTAAATTGCATCAAAATGGGTTTGTTATCTCATACCCGAATGTTACAAAAATTTGGCTTATATATAGCCTCAAACAAAAGACAAATAACGAGGAAGAAAGCTTGTCAACCAAGGTAGGTGGCGCCAACCATAAGAAAATGCACACGCGGAAGCAACGAGGAAGAAATCCTCTGGTTCGGCCAAGACAGGCCGACCACTCTGCGTATTCCTACTTGCTGAATTTCTCATATGCATGAGGGAAAACTGGCCACACCTTTATAGAGGCGAAGAACCCTAAAATCGGGTATAAAGGAGGCCAGCTGAATTCAATAAAGGAAGGAGAAAAAAATCCTCTTCCTAAAAATCTCCTCCATCAACGGTAGGAAATATATTCTGCCACCAATACAATATAACTGATTTTAGGGGATTCCAAATATAGAGCCTCAAATTGAGCGGTCTCCAAAAGAATCAGTGCCAGCCTGGAGAAAATTGTGGAGCCAAATATGACGGAATAGGCGACACGTACAACAATCTTGAGGTCTCTTCCAAGACATGCTCCATCCGACTGAGATAACTTCAAGATACCCAAATGATCACCAAGATCCAAAACAAAAGGAACTGGCTGAATGAACTTCGGTTGAGAATGAATCATAAGAAAACTTCTCAAATTCCGAGTAACACACAAACTGAACTGATGTGATTGACTCAAAAAACGCTCCACCTTGAAGCTAAATTTCAACTGCACCACCTTCAACGGTGGTCCCCCATAACAAAAATAAACCTGTCAAGTGTGTGCGCGAGAGAGAATTGACAAATGCAGACACACCGACTATGAATGCAAAACAAACTGACTTCAACATAGAAAAATGAACTCCTATGAGAACTAATCAAAATTGGTTGATTAGACACAATCTAATCTCACGTAGAATGAGGAGTAATAGGGAACAGGCTTAGGTAATAGAGAGTGACCAAATTGAATTTATATAGACACAAGTATAAAGATAACATGAATAAAAAATAAAGGAAAATAAATATGAGTAAATGAAGGAATGATAACTAGAAAAACAGAAAAAGACATAAATGTAGAAAGCTAAAAGAAAACAAAAAAAAATAAATGGTGAGGAAAAACACTAGTGGATATCTTCATCTGCATCCTCAAGACATATGAATGAGACAGAATTTTTTTTCCATCACTTGGGGTATTCCATTTTTCCTTGTTTTAAAGCTTCCAATAATCCTTAATTCCATGACAATTCTTTTTGTAGTAGTTGTAGTGACTATCTGAATTTTTCTTAGACTTGCCTCCTCTGACTGAACTAGACTGATCCTAAGAAAATAAAGCTGAACTTTCAGCAATACCTGAGCCGAACAACTTCTTTCGGATATCATCTGAGAGTAAAGCTGCAATGACCTATTGCATATCCAAAATATCTTTACTATAAGTGAGGATAGTGACCATGCCCTCGTAGGACTTTGGAAGAGTGTTCAGAAGAATAACTATCTTGTCCTCTTTCTCTATTTTGATATTCATGCTGAGACACTCAGATAACAGTTTGTTGAAATTGTTTAGGTGGTCATGTAAAGAGGAACCCTCCTTCATGCTGAACTTGTACAACTGCTACTTGTGGTAGATGCGATTAGGAAGAGACTTCGTTATATAGATAATCTCTAACTTTGCTCAAAGACCAGAGACAACCGTCTCTTAAAGAACTCAATATAGTACATCATTATGTAAACAAAGATGTATGCTAGACATAACTCTGAGATCCAAATCCTTTCACATGTGATTGGTAACCTTAACATCTTTATGAGCCACTCCCAATAAGACATAGTGTAAACCTTTCTTGATCAGTACTTGTAGGAGAAACCGTAAGACGTTTCGTTTAGAGCTCAAGTTTTAATTCTTGCTTTTATTTTATTTTATCTTTTGTACTGTTATCTGTTGCTCTGTTAGTGCATGTCCCGTTATAGATCTCCTGAGCTATTGCCGTTAAACTTAGAGATTGAAAGGACTTGTAGGAGAAACTGTAAGACGTTTCGTTTAGAGCAAAATCATTCTTCAACTATGAAACCGGTCGAGATTCATCAAGACGGTCAAGACTTAGGAGGATAGGTGGAACATAATGGGCATCCTGTCGAACCTAGGAGAACATGTCGTGACTACAACATGCCTCTACAGGGAGGGTTATAATTTATTATCGCTAGGCCCGCAATTGAAGCTAATAATTTTAAAATTGATTCTATTGTTATGCAACTTGTTCAAAATAATAAATTCGGTGGCCTAAATCACAAAGACCCTAACTCTCACTTAAGGACGTTCATGGAAATTTGTGATACGTTCAAGATCAATGGTCTTTTCGAAGAAGCCATCAAATTACGCCTGTTTCCTTTCTCTCTAGAGGGAAGAGCAAGGGATTAGCTGAACTCTTTGCCCAATGGATCCATTATCACTTGGGCACTCTTGATCGAAAAATTTATAGCCAAATACTTCCCCCCTTCGAAAACTGCTAAGTTGAAACGAGATATTTCAACTTTTATGCAAGAAAACGGAGAGACCCTCTACGATGCTTGGGAATGCTTTAAAAAACTATTGAGACAGTGTCCCCATCATGGATTAGCCATCCATCAACAAGTATGGACCTTCTACAATGGTCTCCAAACAACCACCATGATCCAAGTGGACGGAGCTGCGGGCGGGTCACTTATGAACAAATACCCGGAAGATGCCTATGCAATATTAGAGGACTTGTCCTCTAATAATTATAAACTTATTGATCAGCAAGGATCTTCTTCTGCAGTGGGGTTATACCAAGTAGACCAATTAATCTCATTTGCGGCCCAAATGACTTCACAATTTAACTCGATTAATAAGAGGTTAGATGCGTTGACTCTACATCAATGCCAAATGCCACCACAAGTTAATAGTGTCGTTGTTCCTCCTACCACTAGTCTTACCTTAAAAATTGAACAACTCATTGGACATAATGAAGAAGCTAATTATATTGGTGGACAGTATAGGCAAAACCATAATGCTTATTCCAATAATTATAACCCGAAATAGAGAAACCATCCTAACCTGTCTTAGAAAAATATGGATCTACACCTTCACATTTATTCAACTCAAACCCTAATCCTCCTCATCAAAACCACAACTCTAATCAAACGGGATCTTCTAGGAAGTTATCCGATGATGTCATCTTAGAGTCTATGCAAAAGAATGAAGCCCGTTTTTCTAGTATAGAAGGTTCTATGCGCTTAATTAAATAGCAATTAGGACAAATCGCCAATGCGTTGAGTCTTAGACCCTAAGGGACATTTCCATCTGATACAATCCCAAATCCTAAAGGGGATAATCAACAATGCAAAGTGGTCACTTTGCGTTGTGGAAGAGAGTTAGTGGGCCCAACTATGAAGGATGATATGGAAAAGAACTCGAGAGATGTTAGTCCTGTTGATTGTGAAAAGGACTTAGAGAAAACTGTTGATGAGAAGGAAGATGAAGTAGATGTATTAGGGGACAAGAAGGTGGAACCTAGTGTTGAGGCGAGAAAGAAGAAAGATAATGTGATAGTTTACCCGCCTCCACCATTCCCCCAAAGGTTAAGGAAAATCAAGTTGGATCAATAATTTTAGCAGTTTGTTGAAATTTTTAAGAAGCTACAAATAAACATCCCGTTTGCGGAAGCCTTGGAGCAAATGCCCAGTTATGTGAAATTCATGAAAGATATATTGTCCAAGAAAAGAAAATTTGGTGTGAATGAGACGGTAGCACTTACTCAAGAGTGCAGTGCCATTCTTCAGAAAAAGCTTCCACCCAAATTAAAAGATCCGGGAAGCTTTACCATACCGTGCTCCATAGGATATCAGTTTGAGGGCAAGACATTATGTGACTTGGGAGCAAGTATTAACTTGATGCCCCTATCGATTTATAGGAAGCTAGGGCTAGGGGAGATATCAAGGACTTCCACCACTTTGCAATTGGCAGATAGAACATTAGCCTTCCCGAAGGGGATAGTGGAGGATGTATTGGTAAAAGTAGATAAGATTATTTTCCCGACGGATTTTGTGGTAATGGATATGGAAGAAAACAGGTAGGTACCTATTATTGTAGGTAGAGCATTCCTAGACACCGAAAGGACATTGATAGATGTACAAAATGGCGAGTTAACAATGAGAGTCAACGATGAGCAGATTACGTTCAATATTCTGAACGCTATGAAGTTTCTCGATAGACATGAGGATAATATCGAGATGGTTAACACTATATCTATTTGTGAATATCAATTGATAAATAAATCTGAAGAGGAGAATGAATTGTTAGCCTGATTATTGACTGAAGAGGATGTATCTGATAATGATGATGGTAGTCAGGAATGCTTTCAAGTATGTGAGAGGCCAACTAGTTGGAATCGTAAGCCAGAACCCCTGGAGATGCCAGAGAGATCCTTGGCAGCCAAGCCGTCAGTTATTGAGCCTCCAAAATTAGAATTAAAACCTCTGCACGAGCACCTCACATATGTGTACTTAGGAGAAAACAACACTTTGCCTGTTATTATTAACACAAGGTTACAACCTGATTAGCAATAGAAGCTGACTGAATTATTAAAGCAGTATAAAGTGGCTATAGGTTGGACCATAGCGGACATCCGAGGGATAAGCCCTTCGCTGTGTATGCATAAAATTCTATTAGATGAACCATTAAAGGGGTATATTGAGCACCAACGTCGTCTAAGTCCACCTATAAAGGAAGTAGTCAAGAAGGAAATTATTAAGTGGTTAGACGCGAGTATTATATATCCCATCTCAGATAGCGCTTGGGTGTCACCGATTCAGTGTGTTCCAAAAAAAGGTGGGATGATGGTGGTGAAGAATGAGAAGAATGAGTTGATCTCCACTAGGACGATTACGGGGTGGCGAATTTGTATGGATTATAGGAAACTAAATAAAGTTACGAGAAAAGATCACTTTCCTCAACCCTTCATCGACCAAGTTTTGGATAAGCTGGCCGAAAATGATTTTTTTCTATTTTCTGGATGGTTACTCGGGATATAATCAGATTTCAGTCGATCCTGAAGATCAGGAGAAGACCACTTTTACATGCCTGTATGACACCTTTGCATTTAGGAGAATGCCATTTGGATTATGCAATGCTCCCGCTACTTTTCAGCGGTGTATGATTGTGATATTTTCTGACATTATGGATCATGACATAGAGATTTTTATGGATGTTTTTTCTATCTTCGGGAAATCTTTTTGATGCCTTCTTAGAGTGTCTAGAGAAGGTGCTAGTTCGATGCGTGGAGACCAACCTGATTTTGAACTGGGAAAAATATCATTTTATGGTCTGCGTGGGAATAGTGCTAGAACATCATGTATCTAGGAATGGATTAGGTGTGGACAAAGCCAAACTCGACGTGATTGAGAGGCTGCCACCCCCGAAGAACGTGAAGATGCTAAGAATCTTCCTGGGCCACGCAGGATTCTTTCGAAGATTTATCAAAGATTTTGCAAAGGTTGCCAAGCCGTTGAGTGGCCTGTTAGAGAAAGATGTGCGATTTGATTTTAGTGATGCTTGCTTACGTGCTTTTGACGAATTGAAGAGTCATTTGACTTCTGCTCCTATTGTGGTAACTCCCAATTGATAGGAACCATTTGTATTGATGCGTGATGCCAGTGACTACGCTGTTGGAGTTGTCTTAGGGCAAGTGCGGGAGAAGGTCTTCCACACGATAACTTATGCTAGCAAAACTTTGATAGAAGCCCAAGTCAATTATACAACCACTGAACAAGAGTTACTGGCCGTAGTTTTTGCTTTTGAAAAGTTCATATCCTACCTTTTATGCACCAATGTCATAGTTTACACCGACCATGCGGCTATACGATACCTCATGGAGAAGAAGGATGTTAAACCCCGATTGATCTGATGGGTACTCCTTCTACAAGAATTTGGCGTTGAAATTAAGGATAGGAAGGGGGTGGATAATCCCGTAGCTGACCATCTGTCAAGAATAGAGTGCCCACCATCACTGCTACGATTTGAAATTGATGAGAGGTTCCCTTATGAGTGGCTATTGGCGGTATCTGAAACCATGGTGCCCTGGTATGCCGATTACGTAAATTATATAGTTAGTAGTCTTTCCACCAGATCTATTCTACCAACAGAAAAGAGATTTCTACATCAAGTTCGTTCGTATCTGTGGGACGCACCATATCTATTTAAGATTGGACCCAACCGGATGGTGAGGCGATGCGTCCCCGAATCTAAAATGAAAGCCAAATTGGAGAAGTGTCATAACTCTCCTTATGGAGGACATTTTATGAGAGATAGAACAACAATGAAGATCTTAGAGGCCCGATTCTTCTGGCCCAATTTATTCCGCGACGCCCGAGATTTTGTTAAACAGTGCGATATGTGTCAGAGGTCCGAAAACATAAAGAGAACGGATGCGATGCCCATGAATACAATCCTAGAAGTTGAACTGTTTGATGTATGAGGGATTGATTTTATGGGACCATTCGTGAAGTCACATGGAGACATGTACATTTTTTTAGCGGTTGATTATGTATCAAAGTGGGTGGAAACAATTGCTACATCTAAAAATGACACAAAAGTGATCTAATTAAAGTTTCTGAAATTTTTATATTTAATTGGTTTGGAACCTCGAGGGAAATTATTAGTGATGGGGGAAGTCATTTCTACAATGCCCAATTCACAGCTCTATTAAAAAAAATATGACGTAACGCATAAAGTTGCACTAGCATATCACCCCCAAACGAATGGGTTAGCGGAGGTTTCCAATCGAGGGATCAAGAAAATCTTAGAGAAGATCGTTAGCATCAACCGTAAGGATTGGTCCCAAAAGTTGAACGATGCACTATGGGCGTACCACACGGCTTTTAAAACCCCGATTGGTTTAACGTCGTATAGACTAGTGTATGGAAAGACATGTCACCTACATCTTGAGTTGGAGCATCGAGCTTATTGGGCGATAAAGAAAATAAATTACGATTTTCAAGACGCAAGCAAGCAACGATTGTTGCAACTGAATGAATTGGAAGAATTGAGACTGAATGCGTACGAGAACTCGCGGATTTGTAAAGAGAAAACAAAGAAGTGGTACAACCAACACTTGAATGATAAGCAATTAGAGCCCGGACAGTTAGTGCTATTATTCAGCTCACGTTTAAAAATATTTCACGGGAAACTGAAATCCCGTTGGTCGGGTCCGTTCAAAATTAAAGAAGTGCACCCATATGGCACGGTGACAATTTTAAATGAAAAAGACGACACCGAATTTAAAGTGATTGGACAACGGGTTAAACATTATCGAGGAGACGAGAGTGATCGAGTCATATCGTCCATCGCGCTGAAATAAAACCCAATAGCCGGCCAAGTCCTGTCGGGACTTGAAACAAGACGCTTGGTGGGAGGCAACCTATCTTATTTTGTCTTAATTTAAATATAATTATATATATCATTATAAATAAATAAAATTGCGTTTGTTTTTGTTGGTATAGAAAGAATATTAGAGTGAGCAAAGCTGCGTGATTAGTACTGCATTTTAAAAATTAATAACAGAACAAAACAAAAAATAAATAAATAAAAAGAAAAGAAAAAAAAAAGCGGCTGATTCTGCCATCATTAGCAGCAATTAAAAGATTGCAATATTCTGAAAAGGATGTTGCAATACTTTAGTTGCTGGAAATTTAAAAAACAAAAGAGATTTTCTTTAAAATTAATAACTTTAAAACCTAAATAATAATAAAAATAAAATAATAATAATAATAATAAAAGAAACCGGCTCATTCTTAATCCCTTCCTAAAGCCCGATCTCCCACAACCCTCACCGAGGGCAAATCCCGAGCAGCGATTGAGAGATTCCGAGCGGTGGTGTCCGACGACAACTCCATCGGAAGGATAAGGAGAGGATCGGCGTTCTCCTGTTCTACATCTTCACCCCGATCCTCTGCACCGCTCATTAGGGCACGTCTGGGAGCAGAGCGGCGGTAGGCGGATTCCCGAGCGGCAGCCGGCGGAGCAACGACAGGCGAGCGCGCAGGCGGAGCTATCTCCGATCCCCACCTTCTTCCTTGACCTCGACACAACCCGAGCGGCAAAGTGCGGCGACTAGCGGCAACAGCCAAGAGAAACCCAGCTTCGGAGGCTAGTCGTCGGGCGATTTTGGCGGCGCTAGTTGTGCTTCCAGATCGGTCCAGTAGCGGTGAGTATTAGTGCATTTGACTACATACCTTACATTAGGGTTCTCCATTTGTGAAATCATGTCCACTTCTTGTAGTCACTAACCCAATCCCGATCCTGGAACTCTGACCACATTCTGGAGGGAGTTTGTCACCGGTGGATTATGGTGATTTCGATTTTCTGATTTCGAATTGGTGCTTAAGCAAAGACCTCCATTCTCTGTAAGCAATCCTGCTGTCCACCCTCTTGTTTCGTCTGCACGGGGTTTGCAACCTGCAGAAGTGTCGTCGCGCCGGGACACTGTTGTGGCTGGCCTATTGTCGCGTAGGCCACGGGGGGGCTCTCTGTGCTCTGTCAATTGATTGATTGTCGTAGAGGGGTCGCTTTTGCATATGTGCTCAAAGGGACGCGAGTGACGGGTATGAGGCGGAACTGGTGAATTACGTGGACGCGGGTGAAGTCCGCTTCTATGCTGCGTAAGACCGCCTAGAGCAAGCATCACGACCGAAGTTTTTTCGCTGGCGGGCGAAGCCCGCCTGAATGCGGCCGAAGGCCGCCCAAGAGCAGCGAGTGTCGTAGAGGGGGCGAGTCTGGGCAGAGGTACCGTCACAGCTGGGGTACTGTCGATGCGAAGAGCATCGAGCACGGGCGTAGCCCGTGCGAAGATGCTCGTATTTGTATATGATTATAACTATCACAAAGCGAGTAATTTTGAAATACAATAATGAAACTGTAACATATTATGATCTCAACTGATATATTGACTGAGAAAACTAATTTTGTGTGTGCAGAGACAGGATGCGGGAGAAAAACGGGTGAGAATAAAAAAATATTTATTACAGTAGAGAATAAAACATTAACTAGCACAAACAACAGTATATAAATTTATATCAGTAATCTATGATTTTAACAGTAATAAGATAATCATGTCGGACATATAGTATAATGTGTAGTTGATAATTTTCTTTCAGAAAATGTAGCATAAATGCGAAGAGTTTCCCATACATGAAACATTTGGTGATGGTAAAAAGTTTTGAAAAAATAAACATATAACCTATAGTAATCATTGGAAGTCTCATGACGAATTAGTAAGGATTGCACTGTGAGTCAGATGCTTGCACACAAATTATATGTTATAACAAAAGAGTCATACAACATTTTCTTTGGTGAAATCATTCACTTAAACAGAGCGTGATATACAAAATAACAGTTATATAATATTTCAACTTCAGTACAATCCGTAGTACAAAAATAAACTATTATATTTTATACGGAAGCAGTACTACAATGCCAAACGTTGGTAGTCAAGTAGACAGCAAAACGTTGCAGTTATCACAAAATATTTCACGGATCCCTGCACAGCCCATGATTCACTGTGAGAAGAAGAACAAATTTTAGTCATATCAAAAATGTGCATGTGGGACCGAAATGTAGAGAAACTTACAAATCACTATTTTATATTGAATTCTTTCTTTGCAGTTTCGATGTCATAGAACTTTGGTACAATCATTTTTTTTGAGGTTGCAAATATCAGAAAAACAAAATTCCATTGTTCTATGACACTTATGTTCCTTGACACCTTGGGTATTAAGATCTTTGTTCTATTGTATTTGTAGAGATGAGACATATCATGTCATGCTGTTTTGTCGCCCACTCCATTATATCATCGATATAATTTTTTGACCAAAGATGGATATATACAATCATGTGAATGAAACTATTGCCTCGAATATTTTGTCATTACTGTAAGTGGTAAAGAAAAATTGTCAATATAATGAGAAAGCAGTAGGCAAACTATTTATTGTAATAGACAGTAATATATCAATTAGAACAAAAAACAGTATATTAAGTTTAGCAGTAATATATTCTTGTCATACAGCACGTAAGAACTTAATTTAATTTCGCACAATTGTATTTAATTTGATGTTGACAGAGCAATATACTTGAATAAATATGAAAGTTGATACAATATTATTAAAAAATCTTAATGTAGCTATAAGGTATGTAATAAATAATATTTATATTATGATTTGTCATTTATATGATTTAATATAAAAGCTTATTGTAGCTATAAGGTATGTAATAAAGAATTTTTGTATTGTGTTTTTTCATTTATATGATTTTCATACATATAGAATGAGCACATAAGTGTGAGTAAGTGTACAGAACTTATAGATAAACTGCGTACTGATGGCAGATCACATGTGTTTGTGGCAGAAGATTTTTTTTTCATGTAATTGTAGGTGATTACATTTGATGAGACTGTGTAGCAAATAAAAATATATTAGTCAATGAAAATGTTTGTATCTTAAACACATAAAGAAAAACTTGGAGATGAGAAATACAAAATGCACCTGGACAATGACTTTGGACAGTAGTTCCTTGAACACAACATTTTCTGTATAAGTACCCGGATGTCCTGATAGAAACCCATCTCTTACTAAAACTTTGGTATTTATTGCACTGACTCCTCTTGTTAAAGACACATAAAGTTGACCATGAGTGAAAACAGGAGAGGGAAGGTAAATGCCAACTTGTCTAATTGTTTGACCTTGAGATTTGTTTATCGTAATTGCAAAGCTTAAACGAATTGGAAATATTTTTAGAGTTAACTCAAATGACATTGAAATCTCCAGCATTTTTGAGTGGTATGCGGGGAAGAAAGACAAACTTTCCTTTATGTTGTCCTGTAAGTATTTCGGCTTCAATAATATATTTCGTGAGAAATGACAACAAAGCAATCACGATCCATTGCATAAGCCGATTCGAGGATTTAAATTCCGCAAAAGCATGATGGGGGTGCCTTTTTTCAAAGATAATTTATGCGGCGGGAGAGTGCATGCTGATATGCTATTCAGAAACTCTTGTGAGTATAAATTAAATCTGTCATCATCAACAGAGTTGAATGAATAGTATGTAATTTCATCTCCAGTGAGTAATTAAGACACTTTTCATTTAGCAAAGAAACCGAATCATTTAATGGAGTCAGCAATGCTCTGTCTTCCCAATATTCAGAGTTGGTAGCACTGGACTTAATATCGACAAATACACTGTTGATAAGCACATTGACTGAATGTTCTCCTTCCCAGGGAATAATCATTGAAGTGGGGATTTGAATCATATCATGATCATATGTATACTCGTCACCATTTCCTATTCGAAGCAGAAATTCTGAGAACTGTTGATCATCAAAAGCACGCATATTTTCAATTAATGAAATTAATTGTACAGTTGACCACAAAGGTGAGCCAACAATGCTGGCATTGATAATTTGAAACTTTGTGTCATTAACTACAACTGGTGGAACTTGTCGAAAATCTCCTCCCATAATTACAACTTTACCACCGAAAGGTTGTGCGAGGTTCAGAACATCTCGAAACGATCGATCAACGGCTTCAAATACATGTTTGTGCGACATCGGAGCCTCATCCCACAAAATAGCAGAGCAATGTATTATAAGTTTATGCATCTCAGACAGTTTGCCAATTTTGCAAAATGAACCCGCTTCCACAGGAATTGGAATTTTAAATCTTAAATGTGTTGTAGTTCCACCTGGAAGAAGAGTTGCAGCAATTCCTGATGACGCGGTTGCAAGCACAATATGACCATAATGACGTAAATGAGCAAGTATCACCTTATATTAGAAAGTTTTTCCACTGCCTCCGGGGCCATCTATGAATAAAATCCCTCAATTACGTTGTCTAATATCTTCCATAATAGTATGGAAAACATAACATTGACCAGGATTTAACAATGAAACAGAGGCAAGAGCTGTATCTGAGATTGGTATTTACAGTTCATCTTCAATTAAACTCGATATGTTGTTAAGATTTCTGAAGTTCGCCGACATTTGAGGAATATCAAACTGTATAATACTTTTGCGATGTTGTTGGAGAGCATAATCTATTTCATGAAGGAGTTTGTTCATGACATATAGATCACTGATCAAAGTAGATGAGACGTAATCTTCAGTCATTGTATTGTAGTTATCATTCCATAATTGTCTAACCTCAATTGGGGTGCAATAAAGTAAAATTGTTGTAAATAAATTTCTTAATGCCTGCGAAAGTTGAAATTCTCTTGCTTCACGCATACAATTATGTAGATTGTTGTCTCGTTCGAGCAGACTATAATGTTCAACAACTTCTTTAAATGTGGAGTATATAATGTTATTACCTGTCATTATATATTCAAAGGATCTCGGAGCTCGAATATGACTCAACAGAATGCGTAAATAAAATCTTTCACCTTCCAAAGGATGTACCAAGTACCTTTGACCAATAACTTTCTGGCGGCGTCATCGTATGGTCCATGTTTTGGATGTCAGATTCCATGTGTAATGTTTCAGAAACTCTTAGCAATTCTCTTTTTCATTTCAAAAGAATGAGGCGCGTAGCGTTTTGTACAGATAATTGTGACGTTCTTGTTCCGTGGCGTAAACGTGGAAAAATTCAGTCAACATTGTGCGAGAATTTCGTTCGTTTGCCAGAAGATTGTCCACTGAATCAGTGGTGCGAAAATGCACTTGATGTTTATCAGGTAAATGAATTTGCAAACGGATAACTGATGGATATATTTGGTACATAGAGAACTTGAATATCTTCCAAAATGCTTCTTGTGGACTTATCCATCGACCATTTACGTATTGAGCAAGTTCATTATGATCTGAGAAAGGTTGAACCTGAAATGCAACTGAATCTGAGCCTTTATGAATGTATTTATATAGATATTTTATGCTTTTAATACTACTGCATATCTCAACATTAATATGACAGTCATATTTCAACAGAAGTCATGAGTTATATGTAACAACCCATCGATTGTCAATAGCAAAGTCTTCTGCTCGATGAAGTATAAATGATCGACCATTATTACGACGTCTATAGATTGGGTAGGAGTCTGCTCCCTGCAAAGTTCTCTCAGCAAAGTTTTTTGGGTAACCTTTTTTACAGACACCATGTTTCATGCATGGTGCATGAGAGTTTATGTGTGCACATGGGCCATGAATCATATGACGCATAACAACATTGTATAATTCGGGTTCATCCTCAATATGAGGAAGCTCTGCTCTAACAATCTTATCATAGTCATCTGGAGTATTCACTTTATCACACGCATCAAAAATAATCAGCATATGAACGTGAGACAGACCTCTTTTTTGGAACTCGATTACGTGGACATGACTAACTGTTTGGCCCAAAATATTTTTATGGAAAATATTTTTTTTAACTTTTCATATTTTGCATGAAATATTCGAGAGACTATATCTGGACGGTCTTGGAGTGTTTGTCCAACATAAAGCGCATCAGTGATTTCTTGCCACGAAGCGTTGCATGTCATTGTTAGGAATATATCTGGGTTACCATAATGCTGCACAACGGCCATTGCGTCTTGGTAACGCAGGTACATATCGCGCGTGCTTCCAATAAAAGATGATGACAAGATTACGCGCTGACCAATATTCGCTGTAATAGAAACACATATTGTACTACTTTAGCGCACAGTCAAAATGGAAATAATATCAGATTAAAATAAAATCTTTATCAACCTCCACTATGTTCTCCAGCATTGAGACAGTCTTGTAGGCCGCTGTAAAGTTCAGAACGAATTGTTTTTTGATTATATTTTGTCCAACGAAGTTTTTGAGTTTCAATTTTAATGTAATTATCAACAACATATTGTTGTAGTAGTCGACATCCATGTAGCGACAATGATAAAGGTGGCTGACGATCCTATAGTAAAAACATTATCAGGTGAAATAATATATTAGTAGAAGTAGCATGTGTGGACACAGTAAAATGTATTTACATATAACCTGAAGTATGTAAGAGTAGAGTCGCAACAACTAACATGTCGATTATTCAATCCTTTGTATTCAGCTAACCAATCATATGTACCATATGGGAGGAGCAACGGATATTGAAGTTGGTCGTAGAAACCAGCGTATTCTTGAATATTAACCAAATAACTTTCAGTTGTCTCAACAATTATATGTCGTTCATTTGATTCAAGGTACTCCTCAGAACCAACAACTATAGCAGCGACCTGTGATGCAGATGGTAATGTATATTGGTGGCCAAAAGTAGGTTTTTTTCCTTTATTATAAGTCTGCATCTGTTCATATCCTCATGTTGAGATATTTGTCGGAACACTGATACAAATTAGTTATATGTATCCAAAATTGCTCCTATTTTTGCTAGCAATGTACGCTCTAATGCTGTATTTTCTTGCAAACGATTATCAAGCTCATGCTCTGTATCATATATATAAAGTTGAAAGTACCTAGGACGTGAGTTTGTAGAAGGCAAAAGAGAACCAATTCGGTGATATATTGATTCATGAGCTCGAAATGTGTATATTGCATGTTGATGAGCTCCCAAAGCCTCATCCAAAACCACACCCATCGAAGTAAAAGAAAAAACGTGGTTATATGAACGAATATATCTTCTGAAGTGATGAATTTCAGCAGAGTCACTAACGAATAAATTATAGAGCTCTGGTGGAACATATATAGCTGGAATCTGAACCCTTCCGTTGCAGGAACACATTGTTGGTGTTTCACCATCAAACAGTTTAACATTGCAATTATTACAGAAGTGGGGATGTTGTAGTTGTAGGTATACGATTTGCTGCGTTGTATTACAGATGCGTGCAATGTTGTGGTTTCGACCACGTCGGTGTCTCACATGAACAGTAACATCAGAGGAACACTCGTCTGTATCCTCATGTTATGAAGTCACGGATGACAAATTTTCTATAGGACAAATAATATTATAATAATATCAGATATATACGGTAACAACAACATATGTGTCACACATATGTGTGGCACATATGTGTGACACATATGTGTGGACTATAATTGAGATAAACATACCTTCTGGATGCATGAGATCTACGATATTTTTTTGCGTTAGATGACATGCAGATTGCTCTATGTTTACAGTTGATGTAGGCGCAATAGATGGACGTAATGATGTTGGCGTAGTAGTAGTTGCAGTAATATGATTAGTTGAGTGGGAAGAGAGGAATGAGGTGCTGCAGTCACGCAGGGGTGCAATAAATGGTTGCATTGTCGATGGTTCTCCAATTTGAAGATGTTGCTTGGAATGGAACAATGACAAATATGGTATGGATGTCAATGAATATCTATGGACAACAACATTATCTGCATTTGTAACTTTGAAATACAAAATCATATCAGAGTTAAATCATGAAAATGTATTTGTAATCATATGATAATGTCTATAAACAAAAGGTGGTTGTTACCCCAACTCATGTTGACATGTTCAGCGTGGGCGTGCAAAGTCGGTGCAGGTGTAGTTGTTTGTGTTAGGGTTGTTGTAGTAAAGTGGACCGTAGAGTCCTGTTGTGGCAATATGGCATCTTGACGGGGTAAGAGCTGGCGGTGTCTTTGAGCAGCAGCATGCCTTATCTCTCTTTCGTGTGCTTGTTGGGCTTCTGTCATACGCGCTCGCCTCGCTCTTTGGTAAGAGCAATTGAATGCTCGTTCAGATGCACGTTGTTCGTTAGACATCAGGGATCTTCTTCTCTGTGAGCGTTCTCGATTCGAAGCTCGTTGAACAACACGTGATGCTGCTGTCATATGCTCAGGCACCGGGAGAATTTCAGCACGAACATGAGAATGAAGTCGTTCATCGAGCACAGATAGGCCTCGAGCACGAACATGAGATTGAGCATTATTATGTAGGTTCACTATGCTCTCATTACGCTCCATATCTACAAATTGGTACACATCGAATATATTAATGTAAACATTGACTACTCATCACCGTATGCACGACCTACATTTGGGATTTGTTAAAAATTATTCTTGTGACGTTGAAGTTGCTGTGTTGCGTAGAGATGTCAGAGTGTTGATTAGTTTTCACCATAAACATCAACACATATTCTAAGAATATTAATTAAAAACGGTAGTGTAACTTTGCCGTTTGACAACTTGGTATTTACACAAATTTCTAATTGAACCCAATTTTCATAGTGATATTGGTTGCTTAGTTCTATATCGAGTTTCAATCATAATAGGTAAAAGCAAGGCATCATGCGAACATATTTATGAGATGCACAAATACACAATTGTTGATATACTCGTGCTCATACGTGCGAGAACATTCGACGCCTAGCCAAAAGTTAGAGGAGGAATGTGCGTGGAACCAAGTAGCGACGAAGAATGTCAACGTTCACTATATAAGTACTTTAAATTAATGTCAGTACATAACACAATGTAACACCCTTGTAAATAGGGGTTTTTGGTGTTGTTAAGTGTTATGTTTTTTGAGGTGTTCAAGAAAATCAAATAAGCACCTTTGAAAAAAAATCTAAGCAAATCAAACATTGTACAGTTTATTGAGGAGAAAGAGAAGATCAACGACAAAATCAATTCATGTATACGCATAGTTAGAATAGCCATTGCTGTTGAGGAAGACGACTGGGTTGCTCAATAATTTGGGGGAAGTGAAGCACTACGCACTAATTGATTGAACATGTTTGCATTAAATCCCATTTTTAAAACATGTAGAGCAAATATCATATGGAACACATATCATATAGCTCATAAGAATATAAATAAAAAAATTCATTCATTAAGCATGAGTGTGTGAATCAATTGTACATTCTACATTTTAAAGAGTTAACGTTGAGCAGTGGTGCTGATGGGATCACATGCATAAGAAATAAAGAAACAAAATTGGCTCGCGGAGTCCACGGATCGAGCTGAAATTGACTGAAAGACAATGGTTTGGAAATCAGATTTTTTTTATAACAATAAGCTGAATAGAGACGTCATCATGAACATATAATTCAAATCGAAGATATAAATCAGATTATGTATGAATTCATGATAATTCATACTGATTTATTCTGACATAGATGGAGTAAGAGTGGCATCAGTGTATGGTCGATATGTGGGATTGTAGTATATAGAGGCTGTAATGAATTAGAGTAAGTGATCTTGATTCAGGATGGACCGATAGATGATGCTCCAGGTGATGATAACACAAAAGGGAATTACTAAACCTGATTCCAACGTACATGGCAAAAATGCAATGAAAATCTCAATCATAACTGGAAGCGGAGAGGCACGGTAGAAGGAGCAAAACATATTTCTTGGGAAATGATTGGGTTGTTGCGGAACAGAGAGATCCGTCGATTGACTCAACACACGCCGGAGCTTAGAACACCGAGTTGCAGAAGAGTGGGGCAGGGGAGGAAGGCACAGTCGACTCATTTTTAGAAAAATGTTCAAGCGATTTTCGATACAGCAAAAAGGAAATTACTGAACCAGATTCCAACGTACATGGTGAAGATGAAATGCAGCACTGTAACTGTATATACATATAAGTGAAGAGTACATAATCAGGAAAAAATAATCAGGAAGAAGAATAAAAACAAAACTGAATAACTTGACACTCGCGATAGCATTGCAGCAAATAGCACTGCAGTTTGCACTGAAGCAAACTACAATGCAGTGCAAAATGCAGTAAACTACAATGCAATTTGCGGGTGTCGTATGCGGTGTGTTCTGTTATGCCAATTCTAAATTTGCACAGACATTTCGTGTTCTCATGCAAAAAGATTATTTCTCAGCATGTTATTCGCCGTAGGCTTCTCTAATGCCAGCATCCAACTAAGAATCAGTTGGTTTTAGATTATATTCATATAATCTAACATTTTATCAAAGTAGCGTAGACACAACTACTCGCCCTTACACGACCAAGTAACCAGAGATTTACTTGAATGAGAAGGAAGGAGAGATTTACACAGAGCCACCGCGCAGAAGAAGAAGAAGAACATAGCTAAAGAGGCTGAAAGACCGAGCGGTGTGTGCAGTGTGTCGTGTGCAGTGTGTGTTCTTGTTTGCCTATGGTAATTTTGATTTACAGTTTAGGTTCTCAACAATAAGTGCTAAGGCTTTCTTGTTTTTAACTTAACAGCTTCAAACGCATCCGAGTTCATAGAAACACCAAAATCGTAGGTTCAACATAAGTAAATCCCTTCTTTATTTATGTTATTATTTTGATTATAGTTGGTATTTGTTGAGCTCGACTATTTATATCTAAATAAACTGTAGTTTTGATGCATTGCCTAGCTATTTTTTTTAGCGTGATAGTGAGTTTTGGCACATGCTTTAAAGTGAACTCTAGTGTTGATGCATTGCCTAGTTTTGCTCAACAACCTTTAGAATTCATTCCTTCCAAAAAAGTTATATCACATTGATGCATGCGCCGAAGCCCCCACACATGCCTTAAAGTGAACTCTAGTAGTGAGTTTGACACATGGCTTAAAATGAATTGTAGTGTTGATGCATTGCCTAGTTTTGACACGTGTGAAATGTACTTAATATTTCATTTAGATAATACATGTGTGTATTAAACATCATCTTTATAACCATCCCAAACACACTCATTCCTCTCTCTTCTTAACACATCCCAAACCCACTCAAGAATTCCCTCTTTTATAACCATCCCAAAGCCCCCACAGACAATTCTCATATTATATTAAATTTAAGTGCAAATAAAAAAAGAATTTTAATTGTGAAGCAAGATTTCTTCACTTTCATATGTAAACAGCAAGCAGCATAACATGTGAAATGTACTTAATATTTCATTTAGATAATACATGTGTGTATTAAACATCATCTTTATAACCATCCCAAACACACTCATTCCTCTCTCTTCTTAACACATCCCAAACCCACTCAATATTTCTCTCTTTTATAACCATCCCAAAGCCCCCACAGACAATTATCATATTATAGTAAATTTAAGTGCAAATTAATTTTTTTTTTTAATTGTGAAGTAAGATTTCTTCACTTTCATATGTAAACAGCAAGCAGCATAACAGAAAATAGTACAACAAGGGAATTAGCAACTTTTCTTCCTATCAGCAAAGAGCTTAACAAAAAATATTATAGCAAGCAGCAATGAAGACGCTAGCATAATAGAAAATGTTCATCTTCTCCTAACTTTTCTTCCTATCAGCAGCTAGCATAACAGAAAATGTTCATCTTCTCCTAACTGTGAAATACCAAAAGACTGCTAGCAATGAAATATTACAGCAAGGAAGACACTTACTATACATAGCAAAAGACTGCTAGCATAACAGAAAATGTGAGAAATTAAGTTACGCACTTACTGTGCAATAGAGGCCCTCCTGATGCTGTTCAGAACCCTAGCTGAGGTAATGACGGAAACGATTGCGACGACAGATGATGTGTCGAGCAGAGGAAAAGCGACAGATGATGAATACCGCTGGTAGCATAAGAAAAAATGTGAGAACTCAAAGGAAATCAAAAATGATATCCAACAAAAATGAAATCTAACAAAAATAAAAGCAAAAAATAAATAAATCAAACCTCAACAAAATCAAAAAGGATATCCAACAAAACGAAGTCCAACAAAAAAAAAGAAAAAAAAAGAAACTAACAAAAATGTTAATACTTCATATATGAGATTAGGAGTTACAGTGAGGAAGGACTCCAACAGAGTTCCATGATGGAGGGTGGAGGGTGTGGCTGGGTGGCGACGAAGAAGCGAAGAGGGATATCTCACCCTAGGGTGGCCTTGAAACGACGTGGTAAATAATTACCGGAGGCGGAGGCGGAGGAACATCAAAGAGCTCTTACCCTAGATTGGCGTTGGATGAGGGATTCAACGAAGCGGAGGCATTGCGAGTGGAAGAAGATCAGCGAAGGCGGACGAAATCAGCGTAGGCGGCCGAAATCAGCGAAGGTGGAGGCGAACGAAGAGGGAAGAGATCTTACCCTGATGAGCGATTCAGCGAAGCGGAGGAATAGCGATTGGAAGCAGAAAATGTAATTTAACAGCATCTTATGTTTACAGCTGAATCATATACAAAATGAAGAAGAAATCCAAAAACAGACACTTACCGGCGAACGGTGCGAACAACGGCATAGCCAACGGGAGAAGCGACGCGGTAGGTGAAGAGCGACGGAGCAACAACGGAGATGAGATGGTATTCGGCAAGCAGCAACGATTCAGGGCGACAGTCGGGGGTTTAAAACCGTAGCGCTGAAGGATCGTTGTGGCGATGTCACATGAAGCAGCGGGTCGTCATGGCGCTCTCATCGGAAGCGGTGAAGAAGAGCGACTAACCTGTCGCTTGCAGAGCAGGGAGAATGGAGCGGTGGAGATGCAGCGCTGTTGCTTGCAGAGGAAGTAGGACGAAGCGCTGCAGGGGTTTTGCGGGGATTTCGCCGTGACCGACGACACGCGGAGCGCAGGTGGCGTCGAGCGAAGCGCGGAGCTGCTGCATTATTGTGGCGATGTTTGCAGTAGGGCAGCGGCGATGTTAAACGACGTCAAAATACTTGCGTGACCGGCGACGGAAGGAAAAACAAATGAAGTTTATTAATATTAGATAAATGTTAGGGTTTCTTACTTGATTTTATGTCTAGCCTGTGCAATGTTTGGCCGAAAAGGAAAAGGGAAAGTGATTGTGTACAAGGATGATAGATTTGTTAACGACGAAGCGAGGGTTAGTTATGACTTGGTCAAACTGAAGCCAGCAATTTTTTAACGGGGATTTGAAATGGAGATGAAATACTGGAGTAAGAGATTTATCGATAACATGCAGAAAGAAGGATGGTCGACCTTCTATCATCCACGAATGGAGGCGATCCTTCCATGGGTTTACAAATTTTATGCCAACGGCAAATTTCAGAACGATGACAAGGTGCTGGTGAGGGGAAAGGAAGTCAACTTCTCGCCACAAGGGATTTGTGAGTGCTTTGATATGGAAAATCCGGAGTGGGATGAATACGAGTAGATCAAGAACACAGTCTCTCCTGACGAGGTGGCGGCCGTCCTTTGCCAAACTAAAATGGATGTGTGGGCAAATCCTCAGAAGCATGTCCTGAACTCCACGAGCTTCACGAGGGAAGCAAAAGTTTGGATGCTATTTGTAAATGCGAGCTTGATTCCGACAAAACATGCGAACTAGATTTCCCTTGAACGGGCTGTTTTAATATACTGTATTCTGCTTGGACGGAAGATTAATGCTGGCCAAATGATTTATGATAAGTTGAAAGAGAGGTTTGTGGCTAGTGGAGGACGACAGTTATGGTACCCCACGCTGATCACTATGATGTGCCGCTTTGCTGGATTAAGCCTGAGGGAGGGAGACATATGTACTCCGGTGGGCCACCATATCACCGAGACTGTTATCTTCAAGAATATCAAGGTCCGCACGAATCATGATTCTTTGCCACCTGTCTCCAAAGAGCAGTCCACCACGACAGCTCATCACATCGACATAGATATTCCAGCAGTGGACTGCGGGTCGGACCCAGATGTCATGATGGAGAATCTGGAATACATCAAAGCTTACCTTAGATGCTAGCACCTCTATTCTGAGTCCCGACGAGATCAGGCCCGACATGAGGGGATGTTGATTATGCATAAACTCAAGATTCCAGTTATGGAACATTCCTACAATCCGGGGGGCCAATTCGACGAAGAGGGATATCTACTAGGAATTGATGGATCGAGGGTGGATCCCACCATCGTGGCTGCGAAGAAAGATGCAGATCGTGAGGATGATGATGACGACGACGATGAATGACTACTCTAGTACCTCTTTGCACTTATTTTAACTTTTCCCCTCTCACTTATTTTATCATAAACTAATTATGTCTATATTAATCTAAAACAATGCTTGGAGGCCACTATGGCCATAGACTATTTACTGCTATGATGCTTGGACTGCGTGGTTGTTTTGATTTAAGAACTCTTTGATTATCCGATGATTATTTCTGCATTTTCACTCCCGTATATATTTTTCGATTTCAACATTAATCATGTGCTGTGATGACCTGTTATATGTTATTTTTCATGGGCACAGTGTGCAATATTTTGATCATATCTACAAGTTCTATAATAGTACATAACTTTGTGGGAGTATAAGAATGTCATTGCTATATTGTTATTAATCTACACTTGTAGACTACTTTTCTCTCATACTGGTGTACATTCATGCAGATTATATTTGAAGCCCCAATTGTTGATTTACTCAAGGCACCATGACGTACTACAAGTGGCAAAAAGATTGGCAATGCATGATTCTCGGAACTACTGATTTCAGGGGAGTATTTTATTTCAGTAGCATCTTTTTAAAGTGCCATAATTTTTAATTTCTGAATTTTGGAGAGGCACAACTGGAGAGGCACCACTTGAGAGACACCAATATTAATATACATTTTGCTAGGGACTAGCAAAGGTGTAGGTGGGGGGGGGGGGGGGGTGGTGAGTGAAGTAACCTTCACCTTTTGAGTGGCAAATTATATATACATTGATGATTAATCTGTGGAGTCTTACCTTTAGCAAATTTTTATATTTACATAATTTAATTTAATTGGTAGATTCGTCAAACTTAAAAATTCCAAATATTTGCTTTTGAAGTTAATAAGATATGTAGAGCTCCATTTTGTATTTCCATCATGCGCACCACTCCTTAAATTTACTTGCACCCTACAAAATAATTTTATTAAATTTCGAACATAAGGGGAAGGGTAAACAAGAACTGGGTCAATGATGATGACTAAGACAGTAGGTTTGGATAGTTCATTGATAAAATGACTAAGGCCACCTTCTATATTTAATTGCATTCTCCATTGCCTTTTGAGCCAGAGCCTTCTCATTTTGATTCATGATCACCATGTGTAATTCTCTCATATTTTCACTAGTTACTTCTTGATAGTCTTTCCAAATATGGGTGTTTTCAAAAAAAAAAGAAAAAAAATGTCATAGTGATATGTGGCCTAGGTAGGTGCACTCACACTTGGAATGATCCCAACTATGATTATAATTACAGTTACAAAAAATTAGATAAAAGCCATAATGATATTTTGCCTAAGTGTGTGTGCACCTGCTTGGAATGAACCCAACTATGGACTAAAAAAATGTTTGATTGTGATTGTAAATCCCATAGTAGGTTAAGTTATTAAGAATTGTGGGTAGGAGAATACTTTTACCCAATCAAAAATGAAACTACGACTTCAACATCAAGCAAAAGCCGATCAAATTTCAAGTCCTTATGATTTTCTTTTAACTACTAAACCCTTGTGGAGGCCAACTCAAAGATTTAACTTATTGTTATCTTTTCCTTCTTATGAGAGGATTAATGAGTTAGTTTGAATGGGAATATGTGAGTTTAAGGATGAGCACACACACCACTAGGAAATCATTATGGAGCTTTTACTTGAATCATACTATTGAATCTATGCATAGTTGAAATTTTTAATGGTTGACGTTTTTACCAATTCAAGTTTCTTGTACAGTCTTGATTCAAAATGCAAAAGGTAAAGAAACTCGGATTAATTTTATTGCTAGATAATCGCGCACTCAAAGAGCTTGCAATGATTCATCTTTGCTAGAGACTAGCAAAGGTTTATGTGTGGGAGTGTGATAACTGTACAACCCCGTATCCGGCAAGTGGGGTCAGCAGGGGCCAGATCAGCCGAACCTAGCCCAAATCCCGGGCGAGTTGGGCCCTGGGCGTCGAGTCCATTCGGCGCCCCCCAGCCAGGGGCGGCGAGCTCAGTCGGCGCCTAGCCCCTGGCGCCGAGCTCAGTCGGCTCCTAGCCCCTGGCGCTGAGCTCACTCGACGCCCCCTGCCCCGTCCAGGTCTCCTCGACACCCGTTCAGCTCGCAAGGGTTCGTCGAGTCCAGGTCGACGGATTCCAGGCCGATCGATGAGCTCAGCTCGACGAACTTCTGGACCGATCACTGAACTCGCGGTAAGCGGGTAGGGCAGGCCGGGCTCATGCTCGCCTAGTGCCGAGTAAAGGCGACGAGTACCAGCTCCATCCAGTACTCGCCTCCCTTGCCGAGTAGAGGCATTCGTAGGGCAACTCACACCTTCAGCTGTGATGTATTTTTACCATTTTCCCCCCGCTGGCCTGCCCATAGCCAATTAAAACAGCAGAGTCTCGCTGTTGGCAGACCCGGGTGGGCTGCACATAGCTTTTCAGAACAACGGATGTTGACTATTTGCAGGCCATTTTCAGAAATCTATAAATAGGACCCAATGGGTACCTCAGAGGGCACGCTTACTTGTCTTCTAGCCTGCTAGTGCTTCCTGAGGTACCTTAGCCCGACACTTGGTTAAGGAGGGGAAGCGCTCAGTGATCTTCCGGGGTGTGGTGGGTCCTCCTCGCCGAGCCTTTGGGTTTTTTCCCATTCCAGTTCCTTCTTCCCAGCTTTCCAGCTCGTAGAGGAGAAGTAGGTGTGCGATCACCCCTTCCCCAAGGGTGAACTCCACAAGAGACCGATTTTTTGTTTCAATAATAACTTCTCAAAAAGAAGTTATCTTGTGCTTTTAATACTACTATTTTGATGAAAAGATTTAACAAAATTGTATAAAAAAGTATTGTATTTAAATATATTGACATCTTTTAGAATTGTGTGTATTAACGTCATTTCAATATGTTTTTATCATAGAAAATCCAAAGTATTCACCTTGATGTGGCACGGGTCAAGTTGTTATAACAAGTTGCGGAAATTCAAATTTTGAATTCCGAATTTTTTCATATTTTTGATAGTTACAAGTGCATAGATGACAACCTTTCAACAATAAAAATATTCCTTTTGAAGGAGAGGAGTATAAAGAGGGGGTGTGAGAGAGAAAATAAGAATCTCTTCATAATTTTGAATTCCTAAAAGCAGATCTAGGTTTTGGGAGAGGAGGAACCGCACCGGATCTTCATCAACGAGGGATCTTGCATGCGTTTAAGAGGAGTTTTCTACAGCTTTTTTGAACTATAAACATCATGTTTTGTAATATCTATCCAATCTTGTATTCCTCTTCTCAAATCATGAACTAAATTTCTTAAGTTTTGTATTTTAAAAGTACTTTGTTCTATGTAATGAGATCTTTGTTTTTATTTTGATTTATGAGAAGATTGGTGTGATTTCTTTATTTAGTTGATGATCTTGTGGTAAAACTTTTGGATTATTGTTTCACTCGATGCTTCATTTCGAGATTCGAGAGAGGAGAATTGTGAGTGTTTGAGTGAAATATATTTTACTACGTGACGAGATTCGAGAGAGGAGTCACGCAAATTTTTAACCAAAGCTTTTGGCTCATTTTACTGCGCTTCGAGATTCGAGAGAGGAGAAGCGAAAATGTATCATCAACTCAATATAGCAGAAGAGGGAGAAAGAGATTTCACCTTTCCATTAACAACTTTGATTTTTATTATTAATCATATTCTTTGTTTGCCTGAGTTAGAGATGACAAGGGAACAATGAGTATAGTGATTTCCGATATCGAGAGATACAGATTTCTATCGTAAAATCGTTGCAGGAAAGCATACCTAGATTTCTCATAAACATCTTCTTTTGATTCATCATTATAGACTTAGGAAATCAAAATACAAGACCGTTTTTCCCAAACTTGATAAACAGTAATTTTAGTAGTAGTAGTAATTTTGCTTTAGAATTTTATTTCCCTTTAAACTCATTCAAATCTTCTAACTTGGACTTAAAGAAGAGGACTAGCTAGTAGTTGTGAGCCTTAGTGTTGAAGCCAAAACTTGACCTCAACGAGAGTTTGAAAATAGGGGCGCAGCCAACACCTACTTCTCCCAAGCTCCGACCCCTGACTGACTGTAAAGGACCTAGAACTTACCCAAAGCCTCAGCAGGGAGGTCCCACCTCTAACCCAGAAGATCTCTGAGACCTTCCCCTCTTAAGCCAAAAGCTGGACTTGAAGCTCCTCAGAAAGCACTAGAAGATCTTAGGGAAAATATGTAAGTTTGCTTTCTGAAGAGCCCCTACGGGTCTGCCAATAACAAAATCCCGTTGCCATCAAATACTAAATCCAGATCGGTAATTTACCAAAGGGCAGCTGGGTAATTCCACCCTGGACCCCACCCGGCGAGAACCTCTATGCCGAGAACCCTTCCGCCCTCACTCGTCAGGAGCTAAAAAGGTGTTGAAGAATGTCTTGGGCCGAGCCAGTTTCCGCCTGCCGCGAGGCGCGAGCCTTCTTGCTCGCCTCTGGGCAGAAGTAGGTCTTGGCCGGGGCTTGAGCGCGAGCGTTCTCGCCCACTCCTAGGCAGGAGCTCTTCTGCTTTGAAGCCCAAAGCTAGCCCGAAGCTAGTCCAAACCTGACCCTTGGCATCTCTGGGTTCCACTCAGCAAATATGAGGTTGTACACAATCCTCGCTCTTTTCGAGCTAGCCCTGCGCTCGAAAAGACACGTCCAACCAATAATATTCGCTGAGCACGTGCTGTCCTGAAAAGAGAATCTTTTTGTGGGCCATCCCTCGACTATATATGTGTGTGCTGATAGACGGTCATAAATCCGTCCCTGCCAATCGCTGCCCCGTGTCTGAGTTCTCGCGAGATCCCTAGATGCGTTCCAAACGCGCTGAGAAGCCGCTCTCGCAGAGCCTTCAAGACCGCCTCGATGCAGCACAGGCGCGAGCCCTTGCGAACAGTGCCGTGGTTGCCCCCTGGCTGGCGAGGAAGGCTCCAGCCGCTGAGCCCTCACAGCTGAAGAAGAAGAAGAAGGAGAAATCGGTCAAGCGGGACCTCCCGCGCGAGAACCGGGGCTCACCTACCCCATCCCCGAGCCGCGCGGACAATCCTTCCCTTCGGTAGAAGGTACGCCTCTCCGACTTGCTGACTACCAAAGCTATGAACTGGTTAAAAAAGGACCGACAACTGATATGCAGTACTCCTCGCAGGAGGCGATTCAAGATGACGACGCCGAGTCCCCGCTGGTGCCCCCAGATTCGGCGTCTCGCCTCCCCAGGGATCCACCACGGGTCCCGGAGGCTACTCCTCTGGCTGACCCTCCGAGAACTTCACGTAACCTTTTATCCCCATTCTGTCCAATTTTTATCACTCCGATCACTGCATTCTGAACTGTTGAACTGACTTCCCGCAGCGCCAGCTTCCGCCAGCTCGGGCCTCGCCACCCGGGGAAACGAAATAGTAGTTGCCACCTTGGTCACCCAAGCGGCTAATCCCACCCTACCGGCGGGAGGGGTGGCCACTGAACCCTCCGCATCTCCAAAGGAGGCAAGCCACCCTGCGAGGGAGGACGACTTCCCCCTCGCTCCCGGCCAGGTCGGGATCGCCACACGCAAGACCTTCCGCTTGGGGCGAGTAAAGCCGCTCCACCTCCTCTTTGGAAAGGAAACTGAGGGGGAGTCTGGGCCTTCTCGCCTGCCGTCGGCCGGTCGCTCTCGCCATGCTGCAGGTATGCGAGGAATCATCATATCCTTTACTTTTCTCTCGTCGTAATCACAAAACTTCTCTTTTACCAGGGGAGGCGGACCCGCGGGTGGGAGCCGATGAGGAAGATGAAGAGGAAGCGGAATGGGAAGACGTCGAGAGCTCCCCCTTTCCTTCTTCTGATGAGATGGAATAAATCCTGGACGGTGCTGAGAGCATGAAGAAACGGCGGAAGAGGATAGCGATGCTTTTGTCAAAGCTCGTGCGGCGGGAGCGGGCCAACGCCTCCGCGGAGAAGGAACACCGCGAAATGGTGGAGCGATGGCTGGAGGCCCTCGAGCGGGACCACAACTTCCTAGGCGAGACAGAGTGGCAGGATACGCCTACCACTGAGTCGTCCCAAAGGCGGTGTATCGCGCGGATTCGGGACCAGGCGCACCGAATCAACCTCGGATGCACCACCTTGTCTTCCTACTTCAACCCGCGGGCTCCTCTGAGGACGAGAAGGCGAGAACGAGGGCGATGACGCTGGGAACCATACTGAATAACGAAGTCTCGCCTCCCTCATCCTTTGGCCTACCCTTCCCGCGATGTACCCCTTCTCGGTTGTGTCTTGAAAATGTTTGAAACTTTAATATTATTATTTATTATGCGGCTCTCGCCCGGCGAGAGTCCATTTTTTATTTCTGTTTCGCACTGCTCCGTTTTTATGCTGTTATCTTGGTACTTGCGCGAACTCAAGCTGTCTGTCACTTGCTGTTGCCTATGGGCCGGGATCTTATCGCTGGCTTAGGCGCCCGAGTTGTGTCAGAGTGGAAACGAGGCGCCGTATCCTCGGGATACGGTGATCATACCCCTGCCGCCTTTTTGGGAAAACTATCATTACCACGGTTTTCTATAAATAGGCCGGTCCATCCACCATATTAATTTCTCCGATCCGGAACCCTTTCCCTCCTTTCTACTGCTCTCGCGCCTCGTCGAGAACTACCCTTGCTTCCGCCACCTTCTCTCGTTCTCGCCTTTCTCCCAGATTTCTCGCCAACAACCCCCTTACCACGATGCCGAGAGCGAGGCACGTTCCAATTGCGCACAAGCCTTCCGGAGGCATAAGTTCCCTCCCTGTCGTCTGACCATGGACGAATTTCAGATGATCACCTCCCGCTACCTCCCCGCTGGGTTCTCCGCGAGAAACCCCGGCAACGACGACATAGTCAATCTCGCGGGAGAGGGAGAGCTCGCCATCCCCCTTGAGCACTTCGAGGTGGGCTTCCGCCTCCCCCTCTAGTCCGAGATGTGACAGGCCCTTCACTACTACGGGGAGGGGGGGGGGGGGGGGGGGGTTTCCCGCTCAGCTCAATCCCAACTCGGTCGCCATCTTGGTAGCCTTCATCTGCTATATGCGGTCCGAGAGGATAGAGTTTAGCCTACCCATCTTCCGGAAGCTATTCGTCTTCCGGGCTAAGAGCGAGGTAGTCTTCTACGGACAACTGCTCAAAACATGCGGTCTCGCCAACAAGCACCACCACTGGGGCGAGAAGTTCGTCTACGTTTCCGGTGACTTCGGCAACGTGCCCCTCGCGCCCGTCCAATACGACGACGTTGCCTACAAGCCGCGCACTTTGGGGTCGCGCGAGAGCGCCCTCCTGGAGTTCTTCGGGACCAAGGACTTTGACGTCCAATTTCTCAGGCGGGACATCGACTCTCTCCTACCTGTGCCTCCTAGCGAAGGTATGGTCTCTCGTTTAGCTTGGTATTCCATATTCTAAAACGTAGCGCTGAATGCTGTCGACTTTGCAGGAGAGCGAGAAATCCCTATGCGCCAGCCGTTTGCCGAGACCAGGGCTACGATGGATCCTCTAGCTCTCGCGTAGTCTGCAGTTCTCGCCTGCCGGGACGAGCCGGCTCCTCCCCCTCAGTCCAGTACCGGGAAGCGAAAGCCCGACACCTTCTCGTCCAATCCGCTCAAGAGACCAAAGCCAACTGTCGAGTACAAGGGGAAGTTCGTGGCGGCCTCTCCCGCCCGTCCTATCACCGAGGGTCGATCCTTCGCCGAGATCCTGTCTGCAGTAGAGGAGGGGACCACTACCGCCGATACTTCCCCCCGGCTCCACCTCAGCAGGTGCCAAAGGGGCACCGAAACTTCGGCCTTGGTGTAAAGTGCCTTGATGCGGAAGGGAAGCCCCTGCTCCAGTGGGATCCTGAGACCAACCGGGTCTCCATATCTACCCTCCTCCCCAGCTGGGCGTAGTGTGACGAGGTCACCGAGGATGCTTTCGCGTTGGGATACGACCTCTACAGTCGAGAAGATGCCAACATCTTCGACCAACCTTCCACCCGGCTCCTGGCCCTCGATTCTATCCGGGCCTTGCTGCGCGGGTTCGAGCTCGCGCATATGTGCGCGCGTCAGAGCATCACCATAGACCACAACTTTGGCGAGATGCTCAAGGCGAGAGATCAGGCGACTTCCCGCATGGCAGCCCTAGAGGTCGAGCTGGTGGATGCCCAGTGCCTTCTATCCTTGCGCCTGGCATAAGAGGTAAGCGGGATTCCCCAAGGCCCTTGCCCTTTCTTCAGTAATTCACCGCCCGCTTCTCTTCTCCGTATTGACGGGTTTCTTCTGTGCGCAGGATTCTGCCCAGGGCATGGTGCTTCGCGCGCAGCTGGTCGGGGTGGAGTGCGAGAACGTCCTGTTGAAGGACCAGCTCCGGCGCATGGAAGCGGCTGCGGCTGCGGTCCCGCCTCCTTCTTCACGGGACGAGAGGCTAAGGAGCCGCCACTTCTCGAAATACGACATCGATGAGCTGCTGTAGAACAACGCCCAAGCAATGACCAGACTAACCATAGAGACGTTGCGGGATGTGGGGTGTTTGAATGAGGGCGGCGAAACCATCGTCGCCCGTCGGCTTCTCCCGTGGCTCTTCGAGCCCATTCCTAAGCCCCCGGGCGCACCTGACTCCCCTCCCTCGGATGTCCCGAAATCTCCCACCGCTGCTGGCGAGACATCCGGGGAGGGTTCTGGCGAGAGCTCTAGCGGGAGCTCTAGCAAGAGCTCGAGCAGGGGGTATAGCGCGTCCCCCTGATGGGTTTCTCCCCCCCCCCCATTTTTGTGCCTTTGTAACGCGCGAGATGCTCTCGCCTGTAATTACATTTTGAATACATTGTACATGTTTGTATATTGTGATTGATTTTTTACCTCTTTATAAGTGTTGTATAGTGAAGAATGTTTCTCCAGCACGTTCTCGCCGAGGCCCTCGGCCTCCCTAAGATAGTCGTTCCCCTTAGATATCAATAGGTGGAGACCTGCCGAGAGCTCAAGGCCCATCGTGCCATTTCAGAGTGCCTTCCGCCGAGAACCTTGTGCCGGAAGCGTTGTCCGTAGGTTCCTAAGGGGAGCGCTGCCCCCTTCACCTTGCGCGAGCGAACAAAGTTTTTCGCCAAGGACTCCCCGCCGTCGGGCCAAGGTCCCTTCGCCGAAAAGCCTTCCTGCTGGGAACTCCTTTTGCCGAGAACCTCTTGGCCGAGACCTCTTGGCCGAGACTTCTCTTGCCTTAGGAGGTTCTCAATCTCTTTCTTCTGCCTTCCAGGTGTGCCTCCTGTCCTGCCCAGAAGGCCCGGTCAGCGAGTCCACCCGGGTCCGAACCTCGCTCAGGATAGTGCCAAAGTTTCTAAGCTGAAGTATCTCCAAAAACATATCCATGAACAAGTCCTTTCCCCCCAGGTCTGCCTACAACCCTGCCCAGCTAATGAGAGCCTGAGCAGCAAGTCTACCCGGGGCCGAGCAGCACTCGGGGTCCCTTACCCCCACAAGCGAGCCTTCGGACCTGCCAGCTAGATGAGAGTCTTCACAGTGAGTCTACCTGGGGCCGATCCGAGCTCGGGGTAGTGCCAAAGTTTCCAAGCCGAAGTATCTCCAAAAACATATCCAAGAACAAGTCCTTTCCCCCCCATGTGTGCCTACAACCCTGCCCAGCTGATGAGAGTCTGAGCAGCGAGTCTACCCGGGGCCGAGCAGCACTCGGGGTCCCTTACCTTCACAGGCGAGCCATCGAACCTGCCAACTAGATGAGAGCCTGTGCAACGGGTCTACCTGGGGCCGAGCCAAGCTCGAGGTAGTGAAAACATCCAAGCTGAAGTATCTCTAAGAACATATCCAAGAACAAGTCCTTTCCCCCCAGGTGTGCATACAACCCTGCCCAGCTAATGAGAGCCTGAGCAGCGAGTCTACCCGGGGCCAAGCAGCACTCGGGGTCCCTTACCCGCACAGGCAAGCCTTCAGACCTGCCAGCTAGATGAGAGCCTGCGCAGCGGGTTTACCTAGGGTCGAGCCGAGCTCGGGGTAGTGCAAACATCCAAGCTGAAGAATCTCCAAGAACATATCCAAGAACAAGTCCTTTCCCCCCCAGGTGTGCCTACAGCCCTGCCCATCTATTGAGAGCCTGAGCAGCGAGTCTACCCGGGGCCGAGCAGTACTCGGGGTCCCTTACCCCCACAGGAGAGCCTTCGGACCTGCAAGCTAGATGAGAGCCTGCACAGCGGGTCTACCTGGGGCCGAGTCGAGCTCGGGGTAGTGCAAACATCCAAGCTGAAGTATCTCCAAGAACATATCCAAGAACAAGTCCTTTCCCCCCAGGTGTGCCTACAACCCTGCCCAGCTACTGAGAGCCTGAACAACGATTCTACCCGGGGCCGAGCAGCACTCAGGGTCCCTTACCCCCACAGGCGAGCCTTCGGACCTGCCAGCTAGATGAGAGCCTGCGCAACGGGTCTACCTGGGGCCGAGCCAAGCTCGGGGTAGTGCAAACATCCAAGCTGAAGTATCTCCAAAAACATATCCAAGAACAAGTCCTTTCTCCCCAGGTGTGCATACAACCCTGCCCAGCTAATGAGAGCCTGAGCAGCGAGTCTACCCGGGTCCGAGCAACACTCGGGGTCCCTTACCCCTACAAGCGAGCCTTCAGACCTGCCAGCTAGATGAGAGCCTACACAGCGGGTCTATCTGGGGCTGAGCCGAGCTCGAGGTAGTGCAAACATCAAAGCTGAAGTATCTCCAAAAACATATCCAAGAACAAGTCCTTTCCCCCTAGGTGTGCCTACATCCCTGCCCAACTAATGAGAGCCTGAGCAGCGAGTCTACCCGGGGCCGAGCAGCACTTGGGGTCCCTTACCCCCACAGGCGAGCCTTCAGACCTGCCAGGTAGATGAGAGCCTGCACAGCGGGTCTACCTGGGGCCGAGCCGAGCTCAGGGTAGTGCAAGCGTCCAAGCCTCCCATCATCAGCATTCCCAAATAGGTAAGACCAAAGCAATAACAAGTTAGTGAATACAATATAATAACTTGACTTTGAATATACAGTTTCACCTTCCCCCATCATGGGTAGAAGCGTTTCAAGTCGTCACCGCTCCAGGTGTGGCTCATAAATGTCCCCTCCACGTCCTGGAGGTGGTAACCTCCCGTTCTTAGAACCCTTTCAACAATGTAAGGTTCTTCCCAATTTGGGTTGAGTTTGACAACGAGGGCTGATCTTCCCGCATCATCAACTTTCTTTTACACTAAATTTCCTTCTGCGAACTGTTTGATTCTGATGTGCTTATCAAAGTACTTTGTCATTCACCGCTTGATTTCTTCCTGCCTGATAGCTGCAACATTGCGCAGCTCTTCCGCCATATCCAATGAGAGGCACAACTCCCCCTCATTCTCCAACCTCCAAACCTCGTCTCCTTCTACCATAGCTGCCACCCGCGAAGATCGAACCTCGAACTCCACTGGCGGGACCGCCTTGCACCCATGAGAAAGCTTGAAGGGGGTCTCGCTAGTGGCCGTGTTCGGGGTTGTCCGTAAGGCCCATAAAACTGTGGGGAGCTGTTCCTGTTGGGTTTCTCTATGAGGTTGGCACAACGCTTGTGCATGCAGCGGAAGTAATAAAATCTAGAATAACCCAAAGAGATTGGATCGGGCCATGCATGTTGAATCAAGAAGTTAATACAATAAGGCAAAAATTACCTTTTGGGTGTTGAGTCACAACTCAACAAAGATGCTCCAAGTGTGATTCCTTGTCGGTGGCGAGTTTTACGTGGAATAGCGTCCACGTCTCTGCAGAAATCCACACGAGCGGGAGAACCCCGAGCTTCGTCGCACGAAGGATCGGGAGGAAAGTCGACCGCACCTTGCAACTCCATGGACTACTAGGTTCGCGCCAGGAGAGGCAATACCGACGACGATCGTCGGAAATGGGAAGGTCAGCGTAGCAGACGCGGCGGTGGAACACTTCCGTCGGCGGTGTTCGGGATTTGGCAGGTCGGAACAGCAACGGAACACTTCCGTCGGTTTCCGATTGGCCGCAGGATAGATCGCCGGAGAGGAGGTGGTCGGCGGAGCGAACAACTGGCGGCGGAACGTTTCTGTCCGGCGGAATCGGGAGATCGGTGGATCTGGAGATTCGGCGGAACACTTTCCGTCGGCTCAATCCGTCAACAGGAAAAATCCCGATGAATGATGATCTCTATTTTCCCAAAACCCTAAGTGTCCTATTTATACCAAAGGCATAAATAGTTCATAGGAATCGCTATCCACAGGCCACCAAAGATAGGGTTTCTGGACCATTCGGCGAGAATCACCTCCAGATTCGGCGAGAATCAGTCGGCGAGAATCACCTCCAGATCCGGCGAGAATCAGTCAGCGAGAATCGGTCGCAGAATCGGCGAGAATCAGACGCAGAATCGGCGAGAATCGAACAGTTCGATTCTCGACGATTATGCCTTAGTCGGCGAGACATACACGATGACTCCCGTCGATTCTCGTCGATTTTGCCATAGTCGACGAGTCAAACTCGACGACTCCAGTCGACTCTCGACGATTTTCCCTTTGCAACATTTGCCTGACTCCCCATACAGTAGGGTGATTGGTAACCCTTACCAACATAGTTAATCTTCCAATTTCTCCACATGCTCTTATGTGCGACCCTGCAGGCTCATATCGCGTTGGCAGTGAGATTACATGTTTGACCACTTCTGGATCACCTTGGTAACTCCAACAGTCTCCCACTTGATCTTGAAAGTATCAAACCAAAAACTTCACAAACAATGAGCGGCATCTAGCAATGCATCATTGCTCCCCAAGCAATAAGAGTTCATAACTCATAAGCCTTCATGACCAATGTATCAGCGTTGTCTTTGTCCCTTTGTCCCTTACATCCGGAAAGAACTAGAGGCATGGATCGTGTCACCCTCGTAATAGCTCAATCCAAGTTTCTTGATTCAGGACGGACTTTCAGAGAATGGTGAGTCCAATATCACATATTGACTCAACCAAGCATGACCATGCATTTCTCAGTCTAGTTCCATCAAGGGGCCCATGGATGCAACTCCTGTCATACAGGAGGACAAATTCCATATCTGCTCATACACAAACACCCAAATGATTCATAACATGCCCAACAACCACCCTTATCATCAACCTTTCTCAAGGAAGACTTTAGATGACATCAAAGCACGCTCTTCCTCACTTGATGAATGCTGTGACTTCAAGTCAAAGAACCACAACACCATTGTCAATTGAGACCTACTCGTGACACGATTGAATGACAATCCACAGAGTAGTCTCAGGTTTTGGGTCTGTCCAGTACAACTTGTTCACTAACAAGTACCCACGTGATGACTTGATATCACAATATCATGAGTTGTGAGAACTGGTCATCAGTTAACACACGTGCTAGTCTTAAGGTATCATCATCACCGTTAGTTTCTATGATGATACAACGACCAGAGACCTTTTAAGAATGAAGCTTCAAATAAATCATAGGCTCTCACATTCAAGTCACGTACTTGATGTCCTATGAAAGCGAACACTCTAAGGGTATTTATTATGTTACAATTTAACTATCACATAGAAAAATCACAATAAAAGAACTTGCCATTAATTGTAAAAAGAAACATTTAGGTACAAAATTCATCAAATGAATAAACAATAAACAGCCAACAGAACATATGTTTACATGCAACCCACAAGACTCTCACTAGAGTTGATCATTCAGGTATCGTATACCCATTGATCTAGTATGACCATCATGCTTTTTCTGCACGAGAGGCTTTGTCAGCGGATCCGCAATATTCTCCTCAGTCGGCACTCTGCAAATGTTCACATCTCCTCGTTCGACAATCTCACGAATAAGATGGAACCGCCGAAGTATGTGCTTGGAGCGCTGATGGGATCTAGGTTCCTTAGATTGTGCAATTGCACCATTGTTATCACAGTAGAGAACTACGGGACCAACAATGCTAGGAACTACATCAAGCTCGCCGATGAATTTCCTAATCCATATAGCCTCCTTCGCTGCGTTAGCCGCAACGATATACTCGGCCTCTGTTGTAGAATCAGCAACTGTCTCTTGCTTGGAACTCTTCCAGCTCACAGCTCCTCCATTAAGGCAAAACACAAAACCTGACTGAGACTTGGAGTCGTCCCTATCAGTTTGGAAGCTAGCATCCGTGTAACCACTTACAACGAGCTCTTCCTCTCCACCATACACCAAGAACACATCCTTAGTCCTTCTCAAGTACTTCAGGATATTCTTAAATGCAATCCAGTGACACTCACCGAGGTCTGACTGATACCTGCTAGTCATGCTCAAAGCAAAGGAGACATCGGGTCGAGTACACAACATCGCGTACATGATTGATCCAATTGCCGAAGCATATGGAATCAACTTCATACGGTCCTTATCTTCACAAGATTTTGGACACTGGTCCTTAGAGAGATTCACACCATGAGACATGGGCAAAACTCCTTTCTTGGACTCAAGCATGTTGAACCGCTTCAACACCTTTTCGATGTACGTACTCTGGGTCAAACCCAGCAACTTCTTCGACCTATCTCTATAGATCTTAATACCGAGTATGTAAGTCGCTTCACCTAAGTCCTTCATAGAAAAGCAGTTCCCTAGGTTGTTCTTAACAACTTTCAGGGTAGGAATGTCATTCCCAATCAAAAGTATGTCATCTACATACAATATCAGGAAGACAACAATGCTCCCACTGATTCGCTTGTAAACACAAGGCTCATCTTCATTCTTGATGAAACCAAACTCTTTGATTTTTTCATCAAAACGAAGATTCCAACTTCGAGAGGCCTATTTCAGTCCATAGATGGACCTATTCAGCTTGCATATTTTAGTGGCTTCATTTGGGGATACAAAACCCTCGGGTTGTGTCATGTACACTTCCTCAAGGAGGTTTCCATTAAGGAAAGCCATTTTGACATCCATCTGCCAGATCTCGTAGTCATAATATGCAGCAATAGCAAGCAATATCCTTATGGACTTAACCATGACAACAGGGGAAAAGGTCTCATCATAGCCAATACTATGAATTTGCTTGAAACCCTTAGCCACCAGTCGCCCTTTGAATGTCTGTACATTCCCATCCATGTCGGTCTTCTTCTTGAAGACACACTTGCACCCTATGGGTCGTACCCCTTCAGGTGGTTCTACCAAGTTCCAAACTTGGTTTGCATACATGGAGTCCATTTCGGATTTCATAGCCTCAAGCCATTTGTCGGAGTCCGGTCCTTTTATAGCCTCTTGGTAGGTTGCTGGCTCATCATCATGATCCATAAGCAACACATTACCTATTTGAGACACGAGAAATCCATATCTCTCAGGCTCAAATCTTGGTCTACCAGATCTACGTAGGACTTGTGCTTCTTGAGTAGGTTCTCTAGCTACAACATCTTGTAGTCCTATCTCAGAATCCAATTCTGGTTCATTCACTACCTGTGGTTCTTGAACTTCTTCAAGTTCTACCTTTTCAGTCTTTCTTGATAAGAACTCTTTCTCCAAGAAGACGCCAGTCTTTGCGACAAACACTTTGCCCTCGGACGGTAGGTAAAAGTAATACCCTTTTGTTTCCTTAGGATATCCCACCAGATAACATTTATCCGATTTGGGTTTCAGCTTGTCAGGCATTTGACGTTGCACGTATGCCTCACAACCCCAAATTTTAATGAACGACATACTAGGACGCTTCCCAGTCCATATCTCATATGGTGTCTTCAGAACCATTTTCATTGGAGCGCGATTCAGTGTCATTGCAGTAGTCTCTAAAGCAAAACCCCAAAAGGAAACAGGCAAATTTTCATGACTCATCATCGAACGTACCATGTCTAACAGAGTACGATTTCTCCTCTCAGATACACCATTATGTTGTGGTGTTCTAGGTGGAGTGAGCTGTGATACAATACCACACTCTTTCAGATGATCACGGAACTCATGACTCAGGTATTCGCCACCTCGATCAGACCGGAGTGCTTTAACCCTTTTACCCAACTGGTTTTCTACCTCATTCTTGAACTCTTTGAACTTTTCAAAGGTCTCGGATTTGCACTTCATAAGATACACATATCTGTATCTACTGAAATCATCAGTAAATGTAACAAAGTAGAAATACCCACCTCTAGCCATGGAACTCATGGGTCCGCATACATCACTATGTACAACACCCAAGAGATCCTCAGCCCTCTCAGTATAGCCCGTGAAAGGAGCTTTAGTCATCTTGCCTAACAAACAAGATTCGCATCGCTCAAATGATTCATAATCAAATGAGTCCAAAAGTCCATCTCTATGGAGCTTGGATATGCGCTTCTCGTTTATATGACCCAAACGACAATGCCAGAGAAATGTAGGGTTTGAGTCATTTGTTCTTAGTCTTTTATTATTTTCTACATTATAGATCAGATGGTCCAAGTTCAAAACATAAAGACCATTAAATAATTGGGCTACAACATAACAAACATCATTCTTAAATATCGAACAACAGTTGTTCTTAATTATAAAAGAAAAACCAATCATGTCCAAACATGAAATGGATATAATGTTTCTAGTTATGGCCGGAACAAAATAACAATTATCAAGTTCTATTACAAGCCCACTGGGCAAAGAAAGACGGTAAACCCCTACGGCTACAGCATCAACTCTTGCTCCATTGCCGACACGAAGGTCCATCTCCCCTTTACTCAGCAATCTTCTCCTTCCCAGTTCCTGCACATTTGTACAAATGTGAGAACCACATCCGGTATCCAATACCCAAGATGAAGGAGCAGAAAGGTTTATCTCTATAACGTAAATACTTGAAGCGGAAGTCATACCTCCCTTCATTTTGCTGCAGACCCTCAATGTACGAAGGATAGTTCCTCCTCCAATGACCAGCCTTGCCACAGTGGTGGCATTTCCCCTCCTTCACCGTGCTCTTCTTCTTCATCAGTGCAGAAGACTTGGGCTCAAGATGTGACTTAAGTACCACCTTCGTCTTCTTGAAGCCCTTGGCCTTGCCCTTGCCCTTATGCACCATCAGTATGGGGCTGGCAGGCTTGGCCTTCTTCATATTGATCTCGGCAGTTTTCAACATGCCTAGGAGCTCGGGCAGTGTCTTGTCTATCTCATTCATGTTGTAGTTCAAGACAAACTGCTCGTAACTGTCCGTCAACGATTGCAGGATCAGATCTGTGGTCAACTCTTGACCCAGAGGAAAACCCAGCCTTTCAAGGTTCTCTATATACCCAATCATCTTGAGCGTGAGTCCCTACTGAGTCTCGAGCTCCCATCTTGCACTAAAATAACGCTTTTGTGACATCAAATCTCTCTTGACGAGCTTGCCCTTGAAACATTTTCTTGAGATGCTCGTCAATCTCCTTGCACCCCATGTTCTCATGTTGCTTCTGAAGCTCAGAGTTCATGGTGGCAAGCATAAGACATTCGACGTCTAAGGCATTATATCAATATACTTCTTGTAAGCATCCTTATCAGCACGGGAAGAATTCCCGGTCGGCACCTCGGGGGCTTCTTCTTCCAAGACATAGAGCTTTCGCTCTTGCCTGAGAACAATTCTCAGGTTCCTGTACCAGTCCATATAATTAGTCCCACTGAGCTTATCCTTCTCAAGGATGGCTCTCAGAGACAACGTGGAGTGCGAACCACTTGCCATGGAATTCTACAAGAATTCATGCAGAATAAATCAGTACCAAAATTTCAAAATACAATTATTTTTCTTAATTTGGACTTCAACTAAAACTCCCACTATTTTATTCGAAATAATAGCCCTCACTATCAATTCGGAGAGTTCATGCGAGCTACTCTCTTAGTGGACAAGATCCGTATTTCACCAACACAATGAGTCAGCTTTGGCTTTCCTCTCACGATGTGGTTATTTAAGTAGGCAACGCTTGCCAATTGCATCCTCATGCAATTCTTGTATGGTTGGTGAATAACTCCTTATTCGCATCCATCACATGGTGCATGCCAACCCCATGCCTCTAGGCACTCAACCTTTGAGGTCACCTAGTTAATCTAGACCCGATGTCGACAGTGGGATATCACAATTATCCGCTCGCACCCTTACCAAGATAGATTAATGCACCTTGCTTTGGCAAGCCCACACTTCATCGATCGAGGCAGGAAGAGTGTCATCCATCGGAAGGCATCCGAACACTTAATATTTGATGAAGGGATTTTTGATAATAGGTTAACAATTAACCATGACCAACATTTGATCAATGTGCACATCCAAAGAAAAACACTTCACTAAAATCCTCATGCATCATTTATGTGCACAACAGAACACTATCAACATTTGATAGAGGAAAAGGGATAAATCGGAACATCTGGACACTTCCAAATCTTCAGGCTTACATGCATTGGACAAGACAAAGACAACTCAACTTAAAGCAGTAGACAAGCTCATCTCTCCTTGTTGGATTCAAAATCCAAAACAAAATCGAGGGATGGTTACTACTAAGGAGACAACAATTTCTAACAATTAGAAATTTCCACGAAATCCCAGACGTTCCTGGCGGGGAACTAAGATTAAATCTAGACATTTAGAACACTTCTAAATCCCTAGGTTTACACGTACTGGAATAACCTAACTTCCAATACAACAAACATGGCCGCAACCTGGCTCTGATACCACTGTTTGGTTTCTCTATGAGGTTGGCACAACGCTTGTGCACGCAGCGGAAGTAATAAAATCTAGAATAACCCAAAGAGATTGGATCGGGCCATGCATGTTGAATCAAGAAGTTAATACAATAAGACAAAAATTACCTTTTGGGTGTTGAGTCACAACTCAACAAAGATGCTCCAAGTGTGATTCCTTGTCGGTGGCGAGTTTTACGTGGAATAACGTCCACGTCTCTGCAGAAATCCACACGAGCGGGAGAACCCCGAGCTTCGTCGCACGAAGGATCGGGAGGAAAGTCGACCGCACCTTACAACTCCACGGACTGCTAGGTCCGCGCCAGGAGAGGCAATACCGACGACGATCGTCGGAAATGGGAAGGTCAGCGTAGCAGACGCGGCGGCGGAACACTTCCGTCGTCGGTGTTCGGGATTCGGCTGGTCGGAATAGCAGCGGAACACTTCCGTCGGTTTCCGATCGGCCGCAGGATAGGTCGCCGGAGAGGAGGTGGTCGGCGGAGCGAACAACCGGCAGCGGAACGTTTCCGTCCGGCGGAATCGGGAGATCGGTGGATCTGGAGATTCGGCGGAACACTTTCCGTCGGCTCGATCCGTCAACAGGAAAAATCCCGATGAATGATGATCTCTATTTTCCCAAAACCCTAAGTGTCCTATTTATACCAAAGGCATAAACAGTTCATAGGAATCGCTATCCGCAGGCCACCAAAGATAGGGTTTCTGGACCGTTCGGCGAGAATCACCTCCAGATTCGGCGAGAATCAGTCGGCGAGAATCACCTCCAGATCCGGCGAGAATCAGTCGGCGAGAATCAGTCGCAGAATCGGCGAGAATCAGACGCAGAATCGGCGAGAATCGAACAGTTCGATTCTCGACGATTATGCCTTAGTCGGCGAGACATACACGACGACTCCCGTCGATTCTCGTCGATTTTGCCATAGTCGACGAGTCAAACTTGACGACTCCCGTCGACTCTCGACGATTTTCCCATTGCAACATTTGCCTGACTCCCCATACAGTAGGGTGATTGGTAACCCTTACCAACACAGTTAATCTTCCAATTTCTCCACATGCTCTTATGTGCGACCCTGCAGGCTCATATCGCGTTGGCAGTGAGATAACATGTTTGACCACTTCTGGATCACCATGGTAACTCCAACAGTTCCACCCAATTCCCCCTCAAGTTCTCCACCTTATTCTTGAGTAAGTTCACAATGATCTTGTTTTCCTCCTCCACCTGGTCGTTGCTCCTGGGTTGGTGGACGGAGGCAAACCTGAGGTCTATTCCCAGTTGGGTGCAGAAGCTGATGAATTCCTCGCTGGCAAACTAGGGACCATTATCCGTTACTTTCGCCTGGGGTAGCCCGTGCCTGCATATGATCTCTCCCCAAACAAAGTTCCTGATGACCTGGGAGGTGACCTTGGCTAGTGCCTTGACCTCCAGCCACTTGGAGAAGTAGTCAATCATGACTAGGAGAAACCTTCTCTGCCCGCTAGCTGGAGGGAAAGGCCCAACTAGATCCATCCCCCAGATGGCGAAAGGTCATGGTGCCGTGATGCTTCGGAGCCTTTGAGCGGGCAAGAGCTGGAGGGGAGCGTACAACTGACACTTTCGGCACCTCCTCGCAAACTCAGCCGCGTCCTTCCTCAGGGTCTTCCAGAAATTCCCTTGCCTTACCACCCTTGCTTCCAACGTCCTCCCCCCCGAGTGACTGCCGCACTCTCCTGAATGCACTTCCTCCAGGATCCTCGAGATCTCTTCCTTGGTCACACACCTTGCCAGGAGCCCTGACAACATCTTCTAGTGCAACCCTCCTTCCAGCATTAGGTAATGCTGCCTTGTGCCTGAATCTTTTGGCCTCCTTAGTCCCTTTCGGAAGCTCTCCAGTGGTCAGAAAGGTTACCAATGGGTCCACCCACGAGGGTCGCCGATCCACCTCCATCAACTTTCCTTCCTCGATTGTCGTTCAAAATAGCTTGGTCAGGGTTCCTCCCCCCCGAGGTCCAAACTTAGCCAGCCGATCGGCTGCTACACACTCTTCCTGGGAACGTGTTGGATTGAGAACGACCAGAACCCTCCGATGATCATCCTTACCTTGGAAAAATACTTTGCAAGGGTGGGCTCCCGAGCTTCGAACTCTCCTTGGATCTGTGATGCTACCACCAACGAGTCTGTAAAAGCCTCCACATCCTGGATATCAAGCTCCTTTGTCAAACGAAGGCCAGCTATCACAGCCTCGTACTCCGCTTGGTTATTAGTCATCAGAAAGTGCAAGACCACTGCTTGTTCTATAGTGACCCCGTGAGGGCTTATCAACACCACTCCTCCCCCGAGGGAATGCTTTCCCGAGGCCCCGTCAACCACTATCTTCCATGCCCCCTGTGATCGCGACTCCTCTACCCCGACCTCAACAACATAGTCGACCAAGAAGTCAGCCACTACTTGCGCCTTGATGGAGAGCTTTGGTACAAACGAGATGTCGAACTCGCTCAGTTCAATGAACCACTTGGCCAATCTGCCCGAGTGTTCCACTCCTTCAAAGATCTTGCGAAGGGGATGGTCCGTCACCACCTTGATCGAATGGGCTTGGAAGTACGACTGAAGCTTCCTTGCTGAAACAATCAAAGTATACGCCAGCTTCTCTAAGATGGGATAGCGGAGCTCCGACTTCTTCAGGGTCCTACTAACGTAGTAGATTGACAATTGCTTCTTCCCCTCTTTCCTTACCAGAACGGAGCTCACAGCCTCTGCTCTTACTCCAAGGTATAAGGCTAGATCCTCTCCCTCCTTGGGGCTTTGAAGTAGTGGAGCCTGTGAGAGCTGCCTCTTTAGCGCTTGAAAAGCCTCTTCACATTCGGCGGTCTATTCAAACCTTTGGTTACCCTGTAACACCTTAAAGAACAATGAGCATTTCTCCCCCGACCCGGAGAGGAACCTGCTTAGCCCGGCCAGCTTGCCTGTCAAGCGATGGACCTCCTTAGCACTGCGTGGTGACTCTAGCTCTAGGATGACCTTTACCTTATCAGGGTTGGGCTCTACCCCTGCCGGGGTCAGAAGATGCCCTAGGAACTTCCCGCGGCTCGCCTCGAAGACACACTTCGAGGGGTTCAACCTCATCTTGAACCTCCGTAGGGTAGCGAACGTCTCCTCCAGGTCCCATAGGTGCGAGTCCATACTCTTGCTCTTGACCATCAGGTCATCCACATAGACCTCTAGGTTTCTCCCCCTTTATCCCTGGAAGACTCGATCCATCATGTGTTGGTATGTAGCCCCTGCGTTCTTCAACCCAAAAGGCATCATCTTATAGCTGAAGCATCCCTCTCTCATGATGAAGGAGACATCCTTGAATCATGAGGGTGCATTCGGATCTGGTGATGTCGACGTTGCCTCCCCCCTTTTTTTTACCATTACCATGTTGAAGATCCAGCCTGGATACTGAATCTCCAAGATGAAGCCAGCCTCCATAAGCTTCTTGACCTCCTCGCGGATGGGCTCCTACAGCCTGGTGGCGATGGTCCTCATCTTCTGACGAATGGGGCGCGTCCGAAGGTCCGGGTTCAGGCGATGGCAAGCCACATCCGCATTGATGCCCGACATGTCTGCCGCGCTCCAAGCAAAGATGTCGACGTTTCTCTGGATGCATGCCCGCACTCGCTCCTGGTCCTCGGGACTTAAGCCCCCGCTGACCCGCACCCTCTGCACCTGCCCTGCGCTGGTGAAGAACTCCATCTCCACCACTTCCTCAGCTGGCTCCAGCCACGACTGCTCCCAACCGGACCTTGCCTCTTCCTCCTGCCCAAACTCTTCCTCCCCTCCTGCTTATTCAACCTCCATCGCCTCCCCCAGGCTCTCCTGCTGCTGCTGCTCGACCTCCGCGCCCCTCTGGGCCTCCCTCTCAACTCCTTCTCCTACTCCTCCCACCTGCCGATCCTCTTGCGGCTCCGACTCTCCGTCCCTATGGACCTCATGCCCACCTCTACCCCTTTGCTCCTCCGGGCTCACCTCCTCCTCTTTGACAACCTCCTCCTGCTCCAGCTCTTCCGCCCTGCCATCCAAGACACGGTGTTGACTGCCGTCACGTAACACTGCCTTGCCACCTTCGGGTCCCCCCTGATCCTAACTTACACCCCTCCATTGTTGAACTTGAGACACTGATGGAACGAGGAGGGGACGCAGCGAAAGGCGCTGATGAGGGGGCATCCGAAGATGGCATTGTAACTGCTTGGGGCGTCCACTATCACGAACCTACAGTTCCATGATACGCCCTCAACTTCACATGCAAACCTACCCCTCCTTCTACCTCTTTCATCTCTCCAGAAAACCCAAACAGCGGTCCATCCGAAACCAAGACCCTCTTGCCTTCGACCTTCATCTCGTTGAAGGCCTTCTTGAAGATCACATTCACGGAGCTCCCGTTTTCCACCATTATCCTGGAGACCGTGAAGTTCTCCACCGCCGTCTGGATCACCAGGGTGTCACAGAACAGATCCTCGTAGTCCGGCATGTCTGCTGATGAAAAGGTGATTTTTTTCTTCCAGAGGGGGAGCCAAGGAGGTCAAGGAGACCCCCCTTCGGAACATAGTCTGAAGGCTCCCCTTTCGAGTTGCCTCAATCCCAACTCCTCCGTGGATCACTCTGATCCCTCCTCGGGTTCCCACGCCTGCCCAGTCCTCGCACCTGTCTTCCCCTTCTCCCTGTTGCACCTCCACGATCCTTACCGGCGGATCCTTCCTCCCCAGCCCCCTAGCTTCTCTCATCTCCAAGAACTCCGGGCAGGTGGCTGTTGCGTGACCTTCCTCATGGTGGAAGTCACAGAAGAGCAACGCAGCCCTGGCCCCTCTTCCTTCTCCACCTCCTCTTCTCCCGGCTCCTCCTCGAACTCCTCTCCTTGCTCCTCTACCTCTGCCAACCTCCATGGCCTCTTGCTGCTGCGGGAGGTGACCCCTTGGCCCCTGCCTCCATGCCAGTTGATCCAACCTCCTCGGCTCGCGGAAGTTGTCTCTTCCCTGAAAGCCTCCTCCTTGGCCCTGAGGGCGACCCTCCTTGGGCCTCCAACCCAACCAGTGGTTCGGCTCCCAGGCCCCCCATCCATGATGCTGCCCCTGCCCTCGGGGTTCCTCCCTCCTTCTCTCTTCTCTCTTCTCCCTCTGCTCCCTCGGCTCCCTCTGCCTTCCTCCTGCTGGTTTCTTCACATCGTCCTCCGCCAACTGGGCCAGCTTCCTGGCGAAAGCTGGATTGGCCCTTTCGAAGTCTATCTCCTTCGCCGCCCTATCCATGAGCTCCTCAAAAGAGAGGGGGAACTCTTTTCAACTCCATGCTAAAGAATCCTGGTCTCAGTCCCAGGGTGAAGGAGAGCATCAGCGCGTACCCTGGGACCTCCTGGACCAAGAGGATCTCTTCCTAAAACCGGTCAACGTAATGACCCAGCGTCTCGTCCTGCTTCTGCCTCACTGCAAATAGGCATTCTGCCTCCTTCTTCCGCTTCTTCGATGTTGAGAACCTCAACAGGAACCCTCGGCGCAGATCCTCAAAGCTGTAGATCGAACTTATCGGCAACTGGTGGAACTAGTCTCGGGCCTTCTCCTTCAACGTGATGGCAAATAGACGACACTTGAAGGCATCCGTCATCTGCCTTATCAAAACCACGTCTTAGAACCACTATACATGTTGCACAGGGTCATCCTTTCCCGAGTAGTAGGACATGTCTGGCTCCCGGAACCCCTCCGGCACCGGAGCCGAGATGATGATATCACTGAAGGGGCTCTCGTCACCTGCCTGCCGAGAGGGCATATCTCGCGGCCTCAGCTGGCTTGCCCGATCCACGAGACCATGCCCAGGGAAGAGCTCTGGCATAGCCCCCTCCCTCTCGCCGATCTCTGCCGGAACCTCCTTCCCGGGACGTTGGCCTGGGAAGAGCTCACGCGCGGCAACGTCCCTCTCGCCAACCTTCGTCGGGACCTCCTTCCTGGGGCGCTGCCCAGGGGTGTTCTCGCCCAAGAGCGGGACCGCCTCTACTGGAACCTTAGGGGTTGCCCACTCGCTCCTTGCCGTGACGGTCAGGCTGATGGTCTGCATGACCTCTCGCCTGAAGTCTTCCAGCATCTTCCTTGTCGTATCTTCTCCCCGGGAGGGGGAACCTCCTGAACCAGATCCTTCACCTTCACCTCCTGTCATGGGACTAAACTCGAGATTTTCTTGTACTGACTACCTTCCACGCTCACCGCACCAGAACTGTTGAAGCCAAAACTTGACCTCAACGAGAGTTCGAAAATAGGGGTGCAGCCAACACCTACTTCTCCCAAGCTCCGACCCCTGACTGGCTGTAAAGGACCTAGAACTGACCCAAAGCCTCAGTAGGGAGGTCTCACCTCTAACCCGGAAGATCTCTGAGAGCTTCCCCTCCGAGGCCAAAAGCTGGGCTTGGAGCTCCTCAAAAAGCACTAGAAGATCTTAGGGAAAATATGTAAGCTTGCTTTCTGAAGAGCCCCTGCGGGTCTATTTATAGTCTTTGCTGACCTGAAATTACTAAATTACCCCTGGCTGGTCTGTCAATAGCCAAATCCCACTGCCATCAAATACTAAATGCAGACCCTGATGGCATATAGGTAATTTACCCAAGGGCAGCTGGGTAATTCCACCCTGGACCCCACTCGGCGAGAACCTCTATGCCGAGAACCCTTCCGCCCTCACTCGACGGGAGCTAAAAAGGTGTTGAAGAATGTCTTGGGCCGAGCCAGTTCCCGCCTGCCGCAAGGCGCGAGCCTTCTCGCCCGCCTCTAGGCAGAAGCAGGTCTCGACCGGGGCTTGAGCGCGAGCATTCTCGCCCACTCCTAGGCGGGAGCTCTTCTGCTTTGAAGCCCAAAGCTAGCCCGAAGCTAGTCCAAACCTGACCCTTGACGTCTCTGGGTTCCACTCAGCGAATATGAGGTTGTACATTTAGATTAATCACCTCTCCGTGAGAACGATCTTTACTCACTCTTTATTACTTGATCCGGCACGTGCACTTGCGTAGTTTACGTATACCTATTTCGGGTGTATCACTTGCTTCCTCTGACTGAACTAAACTGATCCTGTAAAAATAAAGCTGAACTTTCAACAATACCTGAGCCGGACAACTTCTTTCGGATATCATCTGAGAGTAAGGCTGCAGTGACCTCCTGCATATCTAAAAAATCCTTACTGTAGGTGAGGGTAGTTACCATGCCCTCGTAAGACTTTGGAAGAGAGTTCAAAAGAATAACAACCATGTCCTCTTCCTCCACCTTGATATTTATGTTGAGACATTTAGATAACAGTTTGTTGAAACTGTTTAGGTAGTTATGAAGAGAGGAACCTTCCTTCATGCTAAAATTGTACAACTGCTACTTGAGGTAGATGCGATTGGGAAGAGACTTCATCATATAAATAATCTCTAGCTTTGCCCAAAGACCAGATGCAGTTGTCTCTGAAAGAACTCAATATAGTATATCATTATGTAAGCAAAGCTTTATGATGGACATAGATCTGAGATCCAATACTTTTCACATGTGATTGGTAATCTTTACATCTTTATGGGCCTCTCTGAATAAGACACGATATAAACCTTTTTTGATTAGTAGTGCTTTGACCTTCACCTATATGACAAAATTGTGTTTCCCATCGAACTTCGCAACTTTGAACTTTGCACTGGGTGTAAAAGAAGTCATAAAGACCAATCCAAACAATTCGAACTGATACCGAGGTGACTTGATAAATTCACGAATCAAGATTGGGAAAATAAGGAGCGGTCAGATGCCGTCACTTACCGTTGACTCAACTCGAAACGGAACGTCCAATCAGTCGCCGATCGAACCTAACTCTGATACCACTTGTTATGAAAAATCGGTGCTAGGTAGATAATTTTCAGATCCTCCAAATTTAATATAACGACAAAAAAAGCGGTTACGAAAAACGATGGATACGAAACAATAAGAAACATCATAAATAAAGAACACCAAATATAAAGTGGTTCCCCGAAATTGGATACGTCCACTATGTAGACAATTTTTTTTCTTTTTTCAAATATACAATACAACTATAAAGGAGGGGAAAAATAAACAAAAATATTGATGGCGATTTCGAATCCTTTAAGATCAGGCCGTACACGTTGTGACAAGAAAGAAATCGGGCGGCAAGAGAAGAAGCTGGTGACCGAGAGAAGAGCACACTACATCGAGGAGGAAACCCGTTGGCCAGGCTGCAGCAAGAAGAAAGCTCATCGACTAAGGTGGGTGGTGCCAACCACAAAGAAAAGCACACTCGAATGTAACGAGGAAGAAAGCCCCTGGTTCGGCATGTTGAAGTTATTAAAGTCCGAAGTGGTGGAAGTCAGGCGGACTAAATGGGCAGTCCGCACAGACTGCAAAGACCACACAAACTAGGCGGATAGCTTTGACGGATAGCCTAGTCGGACAACCGATTTCGGCTGTGGTTCTTCTCTAGCGGTCTGGACTAGCAAGTACTCTGGTGGAGTAACCTGGCGGATAGGGATGTCTATCAACAGGTAGTGGAAGATTCAATTGGAGTTCGTCGAGTCCGGCAGGATTGGTGTGGCGGACTCATTTGGAGCTCGCTAGTGTCCGACATGATTCTGTGCTTGCGATATGGAAGTTGGATTGTGGAGTAGGCACAGATGTGTAGACTTGATTCCTGGAGGTCGTGCGGACTGATGGAGCAATCCGCATGGTGGCGGACTGGAGTTGTTCAGTAGGGCGCGATCTCGGTATCAAGTGGTGCGATTACTATGGAGACCACAGAGCTTGTTGTGGACTTGGTCTGGTGGGACTAAGTCCAGCTGGTTGCTTAGATCGCCGAGTTCTCCTGTTGCGAACTGCTTCTGGTATTCGCGAGTTCGGCAGATCGATCGGGCACGATTTTGCCTAAGTCGCGTGTTGTAGGTTTGCGCAGACTGAGAGTAGTGTCAGCGGGGTCGTGTGGATTGGTGTCGGTGTTCGCCAGTCCGCCTTGCTGTGTTCTCCATGTGGGCGGATAGGCTGAGCATGTCAGGATGAACAAGCTAAAGGCTATGGCGGTGAGAGACCTGGTACCCAGCCTGCCTAGTCTTTCGTCCTTTGGTGACCGTCATGTCTGTGTGGGTTGTCTGTTTGGAAATGCACATCGCCTACCATTTGACATATCACAGACTAGGTATAATACACTGCTGGAATACATCCACGGTGACCTAACGGGACATATCGTCACCTTCTTTATCTCAACATAAGTTAGGTTTTTATTTTAACTTGTTTAGTCTCTTAACTTATATATTAAACATTCTAAATGTATCCATGACTTCTGTTTAAATACAAGCAGAGATAAATACAAATAAGAGAATAAATTTTTTTTTAATAATATTTCTCCTAACGCTTTTACTGAAATTATTGGTATTGCTTTTTTAGGTGAGTGTTATCCGCACTACAGTTTTGGTTATCCGCACTTTTTTTCCCTAATTTTTCGCGCCTTTTAGAAATACGTCTTGTATATGCATTTTTACGAAAAGTGTTCAACACCAAAGTTGTAGATCTCATCGAGATCTACAACTTTCGTGTTGAACACTTTTCCTGAAAATGCATGTACAAGACGTATTTCTAAAAGGCGCGAAATCTGAGTGTATTTCCAAAGTACGTCTTGTACATGCATTTTCAGGAAAAGTGTTCAACACGAAAGTTGTAGATCTCGATGAGATCTACAACTTTCGTGTTGAACACTTTCCTGAAAATGCATGTACAAGACGTATTTCCAAAAGGCGCGAAAAATTAGGAAAAAAATATTTGCGAATAACCAAAATTGCAGTGCGGATAACAATCACCCTTTTTTAATACAATCAACCAACATAAGTTTTAAAATCAAGAAAATTAAGGTTCCATTTGGGAGGACTAGGAGCCTAGGAGTTGATAAACCTCCATCTCTTAGGTTCTGTTGAAACAGTTTTGACGGATGGAAAAACTATATTCCAACAGTCATGACTGTTTTTAAACTATTTTGAAGAATTTTTCATGTCCAGCTTTTCAAAAATCAAGTTTGATATAATTATCTTTGAGAACATGTCAGAGGTCAGCTTTAACGGTTCGTAAATAGATTTTTTATTTGTGGACGTGATTTTTTCGGCTCGTATGCGATTTTTCCGCTTATACGCAATTTTTTTGCATAAACACGATTTTTTTGCACATACGCGATTTTTTTGCACGTGCACAATTTTTCGCCCGGAGGCAATTTTTTTGCTCAGGCGTGATTATTTTCACCCGGACGTGATTTTTTCGCAAAGATGTGAATTTTCTTCCAGACGTAATTTTTTTCGTTCAGATGTAATTTTTTTTCCCGGGAATAATTTTTTTTCACCTGGAGGTGATTTTTGACGCGATATTTTCGCCCGAATGTGATTTTTCGCCCGATCACGGTTTTATCGCCCGGATACAATTTTTTCTCCCCGGATACGATTTTTTTGCATGTGCGCGGTTTTTTCGCAAGGCCGTGATTTTTTCGCCAAGGAGCGGTTTTTTCGCCCGGACGCGATTTTTTTACCCGAATATGATTTTTTCGTCCTGACGCAATTTTTTCACGCGGGAATGATTTTTCACCTGGTTGCGATATTTTCACTCGAACGCGATTTTTTCTGCCCGAACACGATTTTGTCGCACGTGCGCGAATTTTTTCGCCCGGGCGCAATATTTTTCCCCTTGCGTGATTTATTTCACCCGGATGCGATTTTTTCGCCCGAATGCGATTTTTTGACCCTGTCGTGTTTTTTTTCACTCGAACGCGATTTTTTCTACCCTGACACAATTTTTTTCGCACGTGCACGATTTTTCCACCCGGGAGCAATTTTTTCGCACGCGCTCTCCGAGTTTTTTCTACCAAACAGTCTGCAGCTCTATCTATAGTGCCTTTTTAAGAGCTCTTTCTAAGAACTCTATCCCATCAACTACTTTTTCATCCGCCAGAACTGTCCCAAGCAGAACTTATTCTCTTAATTATATTTTAATGGAGATGAGCACTAATTTATCACCTGTACCACGACTCTGAGGAGTCTTCTTTGTAAATTATGGCAAAAAGCTTCAAGTCTCCCTACCTAAAAATCCATGGTTGGGTTGCTTTATCAAGTGCAATAATTCCTTGATGGAGACTTATTTTTGGCCACCTTTGGGGACAGACCCTTCTTTGGCTAATCGGGGTTGCGGAACCAATTCAAAAAAATAGCTCTTCAAATTCACAAAACTATTTTATTGGAGAAGCTCCTTTTCCACCGCTCCTCATCCAAATAATCTTACAACTGCCACCGCCGTCCCAAATAGGCCCTTAAAGAATAGATTATGACAAAATGCTTCATGTCTCCCAACCTAAAATCCATGGTTGGGTGGCTTTATGTGGCACGATACTTACTCGATGGGGACTTATTTTCGGCCAACTTGGGGACAAATCCTTCTTTTGCTAATTGGAGTTTCTTCGTCGTATAAGGTCGATTTTTTTTTTCTCTAAAAAAAATCCATGACAGTGAACTCACAACCCTCAGGAGTGCAATTACCACGGTTACCTTTGGAATCAAGAAAATTGCCCTGCTGTTCAGACCAAGGGGTAGCCAAATGTTACTAGTTTAGTGATCGATTCACGTGAGACTTGACGAAAAGAAGCTAGCGAGCACAAAGAACAGCTCCGAATAGCCTACAAACAAGACTCGAGTGCTGCAGCGAAGAGATCCCGCCACACCCAAAAATTTATAGGGGATTTCCCTCCCAAAGCCTTTGCTGAGCTTGGCACAAGGGAGGCAGACACTGAACACGCCACACCCACCTTAACCAAAATGTTATTCCTAGACCAAGATTGGGTGCGAGTACTCTCCTGAAGGCCGCCGAGTACTCCCGCTGAGTACTCCTGATGAGTACTCTCGACGAGTACTCCCGACGAGTACTCCCGATGAGTCCCGACGAGTTCTCTCCTGCAGCATCTTAGTCAATTTCGATCTCGGCGAATTACAGGTTATACACTTATTAGTATGCCTAGGGGTGTTTAAGAACAAATTCAATAAGAATAGCTCTTCAATAAAATCATAATTTTTATAAACTACAAAGATTCTGATTTGTCGAGAAATCCTTGATTTGAATTTGATTCGGTCTTGAATTCAAATTTTCAAATTTGAACTATTTAGGAACACTCATATGAAGTTCTTCGTTTAAAGATATATTGCTATAATTCACAAATTATTCACGAATCTTGCAAATGATGATAATATTATTTAGACTCGGATTCGAATATCACTCAAATCCGAGTTTGAATTCGAATCCATATTCAAATTCAAAAAATGTATCTTAATCGTATCTTCATGAATAATTGTTTAGTTTCTTTCTTTCTACCACTTCATTTTATTGCGCGGTTCATTTATATTATGGTGTTTCATTTTATTGTGAGTTTTTTTATATCATGTGTATTGAGTAACAATACTCTTATCTTGGAAAAATTTAGTAAATAAATTTGATATTTGTCCCATTTTAATATTCCTTCCATATAATTCACCTCCTTTTTCTCATCTTATGATTTCTATTTTATCTTCCTTTTGTTTCTTAACTTTTATATTAAACATTCTAAATATATCCATGACCTATGTTTAAAAACAAGTAGAGATAAATACAAATATCAGAATATAAAACTTATATTTTTTATAATATTTCTCCTACCTCTTAAATTATTGGTGCTCTCTTCAATACAACCAACATAAGGTTTAAAATCAAGAAAATTAAGAGTTTATAAAACTCCATCATCTCTTATTCTCTTAATTATACTGCAAATGGAGATGCACACTAATTTATCTCCCATACGACGACTTTGAGGTGTTTTCTTTGTGAGTATGTGTATAACATAATTAGCACGCGCATCAACAAAATATGATTTATGAGATACATATATAAATGTGAAATAAATAATTACTTATTCTAAAGTTATTTGTGGGTAAATACAAATATTAAGAGGAAAATTTAAACAAGGAGAGAGGAAGGAAAGAGAGGAAGATTTGAAGAGTAATTAGCTAAATTGCATCAAAATGGGTTTGTTATCTCATGCCCGAATGTTACAAAAATTGGGCTTATATATAGCCTCAAACCAAAGAGAAATAATGAGGAAGAAAGCTCGTCAACCAAGGTAGGTGGCGCCAACCATAAAAAAATGCACACGCGGAAGCAACGAGAAAGAAATCCCATGGTTCGGCCAAGACCGGCCGACCACTTTGCATATTCCTACTGGCTGAATTTCTCATATGCATGGGGGAAAACTGGCCACACCTTTATATAGGTGAAGAACTCTAAAATCGGGTATAAAGGAGGGCCTAGCTGAATTCAATAAAGGAAGGAGAAAAAATTCTCTTCCTAAAATTCTCCTCCATCAGCGATAGGAAATATATTCTATCACCAATGCAATATAACTGATTTTAGGGGATTATGAATATAAAGCCTCAAATTGAGCGGACTCCAAAAGAAGCAGTGCCAGCCTGGAGCAAATTGCGAGCCAAATATGTCGGAATAGGCAACACGTACAATAATCTCCATCTTGGCAGCTCTTCCAAGACATGCTCTACCGGCTGAGATAACTCCAAGATATCCCAACAGTCATCAAGATCCAAAACCAAAGGAACTGATTGAATGAACTTCGACTGAGAATGGATCATAAGAAAACTCATCCAATTCTGAGTAGCACTCAAACTGTACTGATATGGCTGACTAAAAAAATGCTCCACCTTGAAGCTAAATTTCAACTGATGCACCTTCAGCGGTGGTCCCCCATAACAAAAATAAACACATCAAGACTTTTGGCCTGTGATGTGTGTGTGAGAGAGAAATTGACAAATACAGTCACACCAACTATGAATGCAAAATGAGTTGACTTCAGTATGAAAAAAAATGAATACCTTTGAGAACTAATAAAAAAAGATGATTAGACACACTCTAAGTTCATGTAGAATGAGTGGTAATATGAAACGAGCTCAGGTAATAGAGAGTGATCAAATTACATTCAAAAACTAAAGTTTTTGACCAGAATAATAACTCAAAAAAGAGAGTTATAGGGACACAAGTATAGAGATAACATGACTAAAAAATAAAGGGAAATAAACATGAGTAAATGAAGAAATGATAACCAAAAAACAAAAAAAGTACATAAATGTAGAAAGCTAAAAAGAAAACACACAAAATAGAAAAAAACAAAAGGTGTGGAAAAACACTAGATGATATCTTCATCCTCAAGGCATATGAATGCGACAGACTTTTTCTTTTCATCACTTGGGGTATTCCATTTTTCCTTGTTATAAAGCTTCTAATAATCCTTGATTTCATGACCATTCTTTTTGTAGTAGTTGCAGTGAATGTCGGAATTTTTCGTAGACTTGCCTTCTCTGACTGAACTAGACTGATCCTGAGAAAATAAAACTGAACTTTCAGCAATACCTGAGCCAAACAACTTCTTTCGGATATCATCTGAGAGTAAGGCTGCAGTGACCTCTTGCATATCCAAAATATCTTTACTATAGGTGAGGATAGTGACCATGCCCCTCGTAGGAATTTGGAAGAGTGTTCAGAAGAATAACTATCTTGTCCTCTTCCTCTACCTTGATATTCATGCTGAGACACCCAGATAACAGTTTGTTGAAACTGTTTAGGTGGTCATGTAGAGAGGAACACTCCTTCATTCTGAACTTGTACAACTGCTACTTGAGGTAGATGCGATTAGGAAGAGACTTCGTCATATGGATAATCTCTAACTTTGTTCAAAGACCAGAGACAGCCGTCTCTTAAAGAACTCAATATAGTACATCATCATGTAAGCAAAGTTGTATGATGGACATAGCTCTGAGATCCAAATCCTTTCACATGTGATTGGTAACCTTAACATCTTTATGAGCCACTCCCAATAAGACACAGTGTAAACCTTTCTGGATCAGTAGTACTTTGACCTTCACATACCACATGCCATAATTGTGCTTCCCCTCGAACTTCGTAACTTTGAACTTTGCACTGGGTGTAGAAGAAGCCATAGAGACCAATCCAAAAAATCTGCACTAAGACTGAGGCGACCCGATAAATTCACGGATCAAGACTGAGAAGATAGGGAGCGGTCTGATGTCAGTACCTACCGTTGACTCAATCTGAAACTGAACGTCCAATCAGTTGCAGATAAAACCTAGCTCTGATATCACTTGTTATGAAAAACCGGTGCTAGACAGATAATTTCTAGATCCTCCAAAAAATAATCTAACAACAAAAAAGCTGTTGTGAAGAACAATGAGCACGAAAAATAGGAAACACCCCAAACAAAGAACAATAAATATAAAGTGATTTCTCGAAATTGGGTATGTCAACTGTGCAGATAAATTATTTTGTTTTCTTTTCTCAAACATATAATAAAACTATAAAGGAGGGTAAAAATAAATCAAGAGATTGATGGTGATTTCGAATCCTCCAAGATCCGGCCGTACATGTTGCGAAGAGAAAGAAATCGGGCGGCAAGAGAAGAAACCGACGACTGAGTGACGAGCACACTACAGCAAGGAGGAAACCCGTTGGGGAGGCTGCAACACGAAGAAAGCTCATCAGCTAAGGTAGGTGGTGCCAACCACAAAGAAGAGTACATGCGGAAGCAACGAGTAAGAAAGCCCCTGGTTCGGCTGAGACTGGCCGACCACTTTGCGTATTCCTACTGGCCGAATTTCTCATATGCATGGGGAAAACCGGCTACACCATTATAGAGGTGAAGAACCCTAAAATCGGGTAGAAAGGAGGGCCGACTGAATCCAATAAAGGAAGGAGAAAAAATCCCATTCCAAAAAATCTTCTCCATCAGTGGTAGGAAATATATTTTTCCACCAATGCAATATAACTGATTTTAGGGGATTCCAAATATAGAGCCTCAAATTGAGCGGTTTTCAAAAGAAACATCGCTCTTCTGGAGCAAATTGTGGAGCCAAATATGACGGAATAGGAGGCAAGTATAACACCTTTGTTGGTTTGGGGGGTCTGTTAAGACATGCGATATGATCTTCCTTCAATGAATTTCCATTTTTCATTGAACCCATACATATTGTAGGCGAGCCTTCATGTATTTGAAGCTTTCTTGGCTTGCCTTTACTTCTATTAGAGAAGAAAGATACAATTGTATAATCACTGGCAAGTTGCAAGAAACATTTTCTCTAGAGTTGTTTGATGCCAAATCAATGAACTGATGGTCTGGATTCTATTTTATATTTATCACAACAAACAGCAAAAGGATTTTCTTCTTTGTTGGGTTTTTGTTCAACGATCATGAATGGTGTTGGATCACCTTTGCTCTTTCCCCATAGAAGGGAATAGAGGCCAATTACAATGACAGTTGCACCAATAATTCTGCATGTATCCATTATTTAAATATAAGCTAACTTATAACAAGTTCACAATGCACTTGAATAAGGCTCCATTTAGCGCAAGGTGGCGATCTTATATTGCATTAAGGAGTGGGAGCACTCACTCATAAAGAATCAACACTACATAAAACACTTGATAAGGTTTAATGATTACATTGCAATTGTGGAAGGAAAGTATCTGCTAATTAAGATACAACAGCTGTGGTTCATGTAGTTGTGATGTCCTATGCAAGTATAAAGAGATCACATCAGGTTTGGGCCAAGAGTCATTATTTTTGTTATGTATGGTCATACTAAATGTTTTTTTGTTATAGTTCGCTATCACCCTATGAGTCAAGTGTTATTTTATTCTTATAGAACAAACTAATTATTTTCAAATGATAAGTGGAACTCTCACCTGTTGAATCAAGTGGGAGAATGTTAGATTGCCTATTTGATTCAACTTGTAGGAGTCTGGTAGGGTGGTTAGTATAAAGTGGTGACTCGTTAGGCCCAATAGTGACATGTGGTTTAAGTAAGATCGGGGCTTTAGTTATGATCCTCTAGATGGGATGATGAACGGTCCCGATCGTTCAGGATTTGCTTGAGGCCCTGAGTTTGGAGTATATAAGGATTATATAACCCATCTTAAAAATCCATCCGGTTTTTTTTCTCTCCTCCAAAACCTCCAGAAGCCGAGAGCCGCCGCACCCTTTGCGAGTTTAGGGTTTCGTCCCAATTCGCCATTCCTCGTCGTCATCCCGCCGGAGCCGATCGCCGGCCTTCGTTTCCGATAAGGGTCGCCGACCAGTGGCGCTCTTCCTCAGGCGCTACCATCTCCGGCAAGGCACGCCAGTAGGCCTGCGGGCGGTGCGGTTTGGGGGCAAACCGAAATCGCACCGTAGGAGTGCGGTTTTCGACTGGCCAAAACCGCACCGGATCAAAACCGTGCGATGCGGTTCGATTTCGGTGCTGTTTGGCATCGGTTTGTGCAGTGCGGTTTCGGTTTTTGACAATTTTTTTTATTTTTACTACTTAAACAATTAACAAGCAGTTTAACATTTCACGGGTATGCACTTTTTAAACATTTTTACAACAACACCGTTACCCACCGAAATATTCATCACTTAACAAATTTTTTTTTTATAAAACAATCAACCAAAACAATTAAATGAACATCAACATTGCAATTAATACATGGTCTTAACTTGCAATTAAGTCCATTCTGATATTATATAGGAAAGTGATTTTCTATAGTCCTTAGCAGGCACAGACACACAGTGAGTAATAATTTAATGAACATTAACATTGAGTTTCAACGGATATGCTTCACCCAACTTCAAGTTATTAACCAATTTCAGACTTCTCAGTGTTTCAGGAAAATGAGGAAGCTGTTGGAGATAAAGCCAAGTTATTAATCAATTCCATCAACATTGAGTTTCAACCGTTGATGGAATTTGTATACAAATATTCATACCGAAGCACTTGTCAAGTTGTCGTCCTTGTCGAAGCCGGAGTTAGAGAGAGGGTTTTGGTTTTTTATTTTTTATTGAGTTAAAACTTAAAACAATAAAACTTAAACCCGAAATGGAGTAATGGACTCACCGACACAGCATAATCACGGTTTCGGTTTTTAATGAGTTGGCCGGTTGGGTGCGGTTCCGCCAGTTTTAGCTATTTCAACCCAAGAAATTTTAGACCAGCTAATTAACTCATGGTGCGGTGCGGTGTGTTCGGTTTTTAAGAATTCCAAGTCAAACCGAATCGCACATGTGCGGTTTTCAGACCCCCCGAACCGCACCGCACCGCACCCGATCGGTTCTGTTTGAAATAGGGTGTGGTGCGGTTTTGCGGTTTGGTGCGGTTTTCGGTTTTCCTGCACAGGCCTACACGCCGGCTTCCATTCAGTGCAAGGAACCAGGAACCCGCAACAGAAGCACTGCGCTTCTTCCTCCCCAGATCAAAGCCGACCGTTCTCACGACATGCTCTCCCTCTGGCGTCGTCTCTCTCTCTCTCTCTACAACCTCCATGAACGAACCTTTCAATGGCCGAACTCCTCTCCTCCTCCAGATTGAAGCTATGGCCGCCCGACCAAGCTCCAACTCCGGCGAGCCCATCTCCCACGACCGAAAACTTCAAGATCCCTCTCTCTCCCATATCCACTCTCCCGGCCATCACGTTGTGACTCTCCGACGGTGGTGGTCGGCTGATTTTTTTTGTAAAAATGGTGTTAGGGTGTGGTTCCCATACGAGTCGGTAAAAACCACCGGGCACACTTGTAGCTGCTCGTGATGTTTATGTTTGGAGGCCGGAGCGATGTTGGAGCTGCCTGGGCTCAGGGTTCGTCGAGCAGCGCTCCATAACCGAGCTGAAATGAGCACAATTTAGAGTTAGGTGGTACCTACCACCAAATTAGGTGTTAGGTAACACCTACCATCATTTTTGGGGTTAGGTAGCATTTGTTTTGGGCCTATAAATGGAAGCCAATTCCAAGGCCAAAAGATTGATTCCAAGAGAGATTTCAGTGGAGGAAGATCAAGAGAAGATCTCGGAGAAGAGTATCGAAGATCGGATCGTCGGATTCTGAAGAAGAAGGGGCTTTGTGTAGCCTTTCTCCTTTGCGGCATTCAGAACGGATTTTTCAATCCATTGGGTAATGGTTTCTTGATTTCTCGCTTGTTTTTCCCTTGTCAATCCTTGTGTGATTGTGGGAGAAGAGATTTATGCTTTTGCAGCAAGGAGAGATTTTTGTATTCCTTTGTGGAACTGGTACCTTGTGTAGGTGGTGGTGATCCGTTGTGGATCGATGGTGGAAATTGTGCCTTGTGTATGTGGCGGTGGTGAAAGCCCTGTAATTTGTTGTGCGTGATTTTCACGTCTTATAGTGGGGGCTTTCAAGGGTGGACGCTGATAGTCCCGTGGTTTTCACCTTATTGGGTTTCCACGTTAAAAATTGTTGTGTCACTTTATTATTGCTATGCTTGTATTTGTCTTGCTTGTAAATCCGCTACAGGTGCCCTGGTCGGGATCGTGCTATTTTTCCCAACAAGTGGTATCAGAGGTAGGTTGCTGGTCAGTAGTCAGAACAGGGCCGATACTGGGCTGACCTTTTGTGATTTCGAGACGAGGCGATTGTATTCTCAGGTTTGGCATTGAGTGCGGTAGTTTACGACCATTGGTCCTCTAGCTATCCTCTTCAGTGACTTATCGTGAGAGAGTCGCGCTCAGAGAACTGTGGTCAGTCCGACCAGTTGGTTTAGCAAGATGGAATTGACTTCAGAACAGATGGTCAAGTTGAATGGAACAAATTATCATCAGTGGCACTTGCTTATGGAGGATCTCATCTACGTCAAGGGCTGGCATGCCCCTATCTTCGAAGAGATGCCAAAGGATATGGATCCTGCTAAATGGCAGGTGAAGCACCGGAAGCTCTGTGGTTTCATTAGACGGTTCGTGGAGCCGAACGTCTACAACCACGTGGCTAGCATCACGGATGCGAAGGAGCTGTGGAGAACTCTAGAAATGTTGTATGCCAAGAGCACTGGCATCAACAAGCTGGCTTTGCTGACGAAGCTTGGAGAGTTCCGCTACCGGGAAGGCTCATCGATCATGGATCATGTCAATGAGTTCCAAGGAATCATTGATCAGTTGACGGCGATGAAGGTGACATTTGAGGATGAGGTCAATACGCTGTGGCTGTTGAAGTCCCTTCCGGACTCTTGGGAGATGGTCAAGATTGCACTGATCAACTCTTCACCCCAGGGGATTATCACCATGGAGATCGCCAAGAGTGGGATCTTGAACGAAGAGGTGAGACGGAAGTCTCAAGGGACGTCGGGCTCTTCATCACGAGCTGATGTTCTGTTTACGGAAACCAGGGGGAGAGGCAGGAGCAAGAGTCGAGGACGGAAGGAGGAAAGAAGCCAGAGCAGAGGGAAGTCACGTTCACGATATCAGAACGTGGAGTGTCATTTCTGCCACAAGAAGGGACACATCAAGAAGTTCTGCTATGCCTGGAAGAATGAGCAGAAGAAGGGTGTGGCGACTGAGGCCAAGGAGGAGAACCACACTGCCGCGGTTGTCTCCAGTGATGAGGATGATGTTGTCATTGTCGGTGATGAAATCATGGCAGCGCTCTCCTGTGACGACAGGAGACGGATTGTAGATTCAGGTGCTTCTGCGCACGTCTCCCACAATCGGGAGCTTTTTGCCACGTACACCACCCATGAATGCGGGGTGTTACGAATGGGCAACGGGAATACGTCCAAGGTACTGGGACGTGGAGACGTGCATCTGAAGACGAGCACTGGAGTGTTACTTATTTTGCGGGACGTGCGACACGTGCCCGATATTCGTTTCAACCTACTTTCCGTGGGGAAGCTTGGAGATGAAGGAAATACAAGTATCTTTGGTGGTGATTTCTGGAAGCTAGTTCGAGGATCGCTGGTTATGGCCAAGGGCTATAGGGAGTCCGGCCTTTATTACATGGAGGGGAGGCCTGAAGATCCACATGCGAACTCCGTGAGAGATGAGGGATCCATTTCCCTGTGGCACAGGAGACTGGCTCATATTAGCCAGAAGGGCTTGGACTGCCTACAGAAGAAGAAGCTACTAAGTGACCTATCGGCCGATCACATGGAGAGGTGTGAGCACTGTATGGCGGGGAAGCAAAATCGGGTTTCATTCCGTCGTCATCAGTCCACCAGGAGATCTGAGCCATTGGAGCTCGTACACACAGACATCTGCGGACCTATGAAGGTCCCAACACGAGGGGGAGCTCAGTATTTTGTGACCTTTATTGATGACTGGTCGAGAAAGGTTTGGGTCTATCCGTTGAAGACCAAAGACCAGGTACTTGAGACCTTCAGAAGGTTCCATGCTGAGATGGAACGCCAATCTGGAAAGAAGCTGTTGTGTATCCGTTCTGACAACGGGGGAGAGTACGTGGGTCCATTTGATGAGTATTGCAAGGACCACGGGATTCGTCATGAGAAGACCCCCCCCCCCCCCCAGAAAACACCACAACTGAATGGTGTTGCTGAAAGGATGAACCGGACATTGATGGAGAGGGTGCGATGCATGCTTTCTGAGTCCAAGCTGCCAGAGATGTTTTGGGGTGAGGCTCTTTTGACTACGACGCATGTCATCAACCTCTCGCCGAGCTATCCTTTGGATGAGGATGTTCCAGATCGAGTCTGGTATGGGAAGGACCCATCCTATAGTCATTTGCGGGTCTTTGGCTGCAGAGCCTTCATCCACATTCCCAAGGACGAACGATCGAAGTTGGAATCGAAGACCCGGAAGTGCATTTTCTTGGGCTATGGTCATAATGGTGAGCTCGGATATAGATTCTTTGATCCGGTGGCAAAGAAGTTAGTACGGAGTCGAGATGCAGTGTTCTGCGAGGAACAAACTGGAGGTGATCTGGAGAAAATAGGTGAGTCTAGGAGTGACTCACGTTCTGCTGAGTTGCCTATTGGTAGTGATGACCACGTTGAGGAGACTGTGGAGCCAGTTCCAGCACAGGGTGCTGAAGATGATGTTGAGGAGCCAGGAGCTGCTGAGGAGCTTGCAGAAGAGGAACCTGCACCAGCTCCTGAGCCGGTGTTGAGGAGATCAGATCGAGCTAGGCATCCGCCCGCCAGATATTCTGCGTCAGAGTTTGTTCTACTAACTGATGCAGGGGAGCCGAAGAGCTATTCTGAAGCAGTAGAGAGCGCGAAGAGGCACCACTGGATGGCAGCGATGCAAGAGGAGATGCAATCGCTGCGGACAAATCATACCTACGACCTGGTGCGGTTGCCGAAGGGCAAGAAGGCCTTGAAGAACAGGTGGATCTTCAGGTTGAAGGAGGGCGCTTCTCCTACACCTCCTCGTTACAAAGCCAGGTTGATAGTAAAGGGATTTGCACAAAGACAGGGCATTGATTTTGATGAGATATTTTCGCCCGTAGTGAAAATGTCCTCCATTCGAGTTGTGCTAGGCCTCGCTGCGAGGCTAGACTTGGAGGTGGAGCAGATGGACGTGAAGACCGCTTTTCTACATGGCGATCTTGAAGAGGAGCTGTACATGGAGCAGCCTGATGGCTACTGTATCAGGGGTAAAGAAGGATATGTATGCCGCTTGAAGAAAAGTCTGTACGGGTTGAAACAGGCCCCGCGGCAATGGTATCGGAAGTTCGAGACTTTTATGGGGGAGATCGACTTCACAAAGACCACCCTAGACCACTGCGTGTTTGTGAAGCAGTATGCTCCTGAAGACTTCGTCATTCTGCTACTTTATGTCGACGACATGCTGATCATCGGGAAGAAGACTACGCGCATTACTGAATTGAAGCGGCAGTTGAGTTCAAAGTTTGAGATGAAGGATCTGGGTCCCGCGAAGACTATTCTGGGGATGCATATTCGCAGGGACAGGGGCACCAGATTCCTTTGGTTATCCCAGGAGCGGTATATCCGCAAAGTGTTGCAACGTTTTTCTATGGATCAGGCGAAGAAGGTGAGCACGCCACTTGCAGCTCACTTCAAGTTGACCGCTGATCAGTGCCCCAGCACACCGGAGGAGAAAGAGGCTATGCAGAAGGCGCCTTATGCGTCTGCAGTGGGAAGCCTTATGTATGCTATGGTGTGCACGCGTCCAGACATTGCTCATGCTATTAGTGTTGTGAGCAGATTTCTCTCCAACCCTGGGAAAGAACACTGGAGCGCGGTAAAGTGGATTCTGAGGTACCTGCAGGGGACGACAGATCTGAGTTTGAGATTTGGAGGCAGTGAGCCCAAGCTTCTGGGCTATACTGATGCTGATATGGCCGGAGATCTGGACTCTAGAAAATCTACGTCCGGGTACCTGATGCTATTTGCAGGGGGAGCAGTTTCGTGGGCATCGAGACTGCAGAAGTGTGTGGCACTGTCAACAACAGAGGCTGAGTTCATTGCTGTAACTGAGGCAGGAAAGGTGTTGCTCTGGATGAAGAGGTTTGTCAGAGAACTTGGTTTCACTCAGGATCGTTATATGTTGATGTGTGACAGCCAGAGTGCCATCCACTTGGGAAAGAACTCCATGTTCCATTCAAGGTCGAAACACATCGACACACGGTATCATTGGATACGTGATGTTGTGGAGAAGAAGGAGCTCGAGCTACTGAAGGTTCACACCGATGATAATGGGGCGGACATGCTGACCAAGGTAGTGACCCGAGGGAAGTTTGAGACATGTGTGAGAATCGCCGGGATGGCGGTTTCTCCCGACTCGATGTGAAGGGGGAGTTTGTTAGGGTGTGGTTCCCATACGAGTCGGTAAAAACCACCGGGCACGCTTGTAGCTGCTCGTGATGTTTATGTTTGGAGGCCGGAGCGATGTTGGAGCTGCCTGGGCTCAGGGTTCGTCGAGCAGCGCTCCATAACCGAGCTGAAATGAGCACAATTTGGAGTTAGGTGGTACCTACCACCAAATTAGGTGTTAGGTAACACCTACCATCATTTTTGGGGTTAGGTAGCATTTGTTTTGGGCCTATAAATGGAAGCCAATTCCAAGGCCAAAAGATTGATTCCAAGAGAGATTTGAGTGGAGGAAGATCAAGAGAAGATCTCGGAGAAGAGTATCGAAGATCGGATCGTCGGATTCTGAAGAAGAAGGGGCTTTGTGTAGCCTTTCTCCTTTGCGGCATTCGGAACGGATTTTTCAATCCATTGGGTAATGGTTTCTTGATTTCTCGCTTGTTTTTCCCTTGTCAATCCTTGTGTGGTTGTGGGAGAAGAGATTTATGCTTTTGCAGCAAGGAGAGATTTTTGTATTCCTTTGTGGAACTGGTACCTTGTGTAGGTGGTGGTGATCCGTTGTGGATCGATGGTGGAAATTGTGCCTTGTGTATGTGGCGGTGGTGAAAGCCCTGTAATTTGTTGTGCGTGATTTTCACGTCTTATAGTGGGGGCTTTCAAGGGTGGACGCTGATAGTCCCGTGGTTTTCACCTTATTGGGTTTCCACGTTAAAAATTGTTGTGTCACTTTATTATTGCTATGCTTGTATTTGTCTTGCTTGTAAATCCGCTACAGGTGCCCTGGTCGGGATCGTGCTATTTTTCCCAACAAATGGGGAGGCGGAGGGGAGTTGCCGGCTCCTCCCCTCTCTCTACCTTTCTCTTTCACTCTCCTCTCCCCCTCTCTCTCTCCTCCATCACGCTGTGACGGGCAGGTTTCTCCTGCCATCAGTCAGGAGAAATTATTACAGAGAGCTGAGCTCTCGGGCACTAATGGAGCTTTGCTCTCCGGCGGTGCTGCCGCCTGAAATCTTCCCGGAGAGGGTCATGCTTCCTACCGGAGCTCTGCTCTCTCTCGGAATTATTTTTTTAAAAATGACATCACGTTGCGACGGACATGGCGACACTGTAGAAGGGGTAGAGAACTTCATATATATATATATATATATATATATATTTATATATATATATATATATATATATATATATATATATATATATATATATATAATATTATATATTACAGGTGTACACATGTACATGTGTACACGTGTACACATGTATACATAACATATAAGTGCAAAATTGAAAAAGTGTTCAACATGAAAGTTGTAGGTCTCGTCGAGCCAGTCAAAAAACATATCTTACATGTCCATTTTGGTGCCCAAATCAGAGAGTTCGCACAGTTCGCATATAAGAAGTGTTCTCATATGATTCCGCCTATATATATACACACACGAGTGATAGGCACGGGCCATCGGCCCGAGGGGCATTTGTCGTGGGTGCAACATATGTCGTGGGGGAGACACTTGTCGTGGGGGCGACACTTGTCGTGGGGGCGACACTTGTCGTGGGGGCGACACTTGTCGTGGGGGCGACACTTGTCGTGGGGGCGACACTTGTCGTGGGGGCGACACTTGTCGTGGGGGCGACACTTGTCGTGAGGGCGACACTTGTCGTGAGGGCGACACTTGTCGTGGGTGCAAATTGAATTCTTCTCATAATCTCAAGCAAAACTTAGTGAAGAAGGAGAGATATAGAGGGAGAGGGATGAGTTCTTGATTTCAGGTTGTCATTCCCACATTCATTTCCATTTTCAGAAGATTGAAAAAAAGGGGAAGCTCGCTGCATGCTTGTAAATCTGATTCTCTCCTCCCAAAACACCTTTCTAAACCCCAAGAAACAACTTCCACAACATTCTCTATCCATGATTTCTATTTCAATAATTGATTAAGTTCCAACAAATTCTATATTTTCAGACTAATTAAAGCTTGTATTCCCAACAACTCTTTATTAATACAACACATGAGTATCAACAAACTATCCAAAATCGTTTCCAACTCTTTGCAAAACTTCATCCAAGATTTCATAAGGATGTCTGCCAGAAAATCTAGCATTATTATACTTTGCTTGAATTGGCAGAGCTTCAGCCATAATTCCTTCACTAAAACACATCAAATTTTTATGGAAGCTTTGATACATTTTATCTAATTGCTAATTGCAGCAGATCAAGTCTTAACTCTTAAAGTCAAGAATCTAACATGATTTTAATAGAAAATATGACAAAAATAAAACAACAAATAAATTCGTATACAATGCGAGTATATGAGAAAGAACAACTGTAAATCTAGAAAATACAAAAGCTATATGTGGAAAAACTTTTTAAAAATAGAGAAGGAAATCCTGATTTGAAGCAAAGAAAGAGCAAAGGGTATTAACGTCATCTTCCATGAAGAAATTTTTGACGTTTAAAGCATGAGAAGAGTGGTGGAGATGTTGATTTGAGGAAGGAGAAATATACCTTCAGATAAACTACACCGGCGGGCTTCTTCGACGTCCTCACTTCAGCGTCATCGTCGTCTGGGCACGATAGACGGCCGGATGCGGCGCCGATTTGCCGAACGTAGTTTCCCAGGCGGCGTGGAATTGACGATATCTGCGTTTTGCGGGATAGAAGGAGGCGGGATTGCGACGGCGGCGGACGGTATGGATTCCGAAGGCGATGCCCGCAGGTAAGAAGAAGAGCGAGCGTGCAGTGGTGCGGGAGCGGGGGAGCGATAGAGCTAGCGCACGGGAGGGGGCGGCGAGATTTTTACTTTTTTTTGTGATCAGTGATTTAGGGGTGTTGGAATATTTTGATTGTTTTTTGATGAACGATTGTGATTATGCAGATGTCTTTTTTACCTTGCCGCGAACATGTAATTGATAGTTCATTTTAATATAGTTTATATATATACAAGTGACAGGCACGAGCCTTCGGCCCTGGGGGCATTCGGCGGGGGTGCGACAATCGGCGGGATGCGACATTCGGCGGGGTGCGACATTCGCCGGGATGCGACATTCGCCGGTGGTGCGACATTTGTCGTGGGGACGACATTTGTCGTGGGCGGCGACATTTGTCGTGGACAGTACCCGCCCCTATGGCCTCGCGCGACAGTTCCCGACCGACGACGGAGGGCTCCGCCCGCTGACGGCGGGCTCCGCCCGCTCCGTAACATATACATATGAGTACTCAAAATGACCGTAAAAAACATAAATCAAGAATACAATTTTTATTTTGTAAAACAAATTATATTTTAACGTTAAAACATTAATTTTTCTCTTGTCATTCCTAACTAGAGACAATAAGTTTAGAGTATCTAGTGTTTTTATTTTTGTATTTTAATATTGTAAAATTGTGTAATTACCTAAAAAGATATTGTCTTTATAATATATTAATATAAAGTTTGGTATAATTGTGTAATTATGAATACAACTATAAGGGCAATATAAGGACATCAGACAATGTTTCACCAAAGAGTAGTTTTTGTATATTAGTAGAGATATATATAGGGTCATTTACCGAGACCTCCCCTCTAACTTTGCTAAATTATTGACAATACCCCTCTTATTTTCAAAATTACAAAAACTTCCCATAAAGTTTACATTTCATTACAAAAATCTCCCCTGAAGTTTTAATTTCATAACATCCATGCACAAAACACCCCTCTCGATGTACAATGTCCAGGGGTATTTTTCTTCATGCATGCAAGGAAATGAAAAGATCATGGGAGGTTTTATAATGAAATGAAAACTTAAGGGGAGTTTTTGTAATTTCAAAAATAAGAGAGATGCTCTCACTAATTATGCTAATTTACAAGGAAGATTTGGGTAATTATATATATATATATATATATATATATATATATATATATATATATATATATATATATATATATATATATATATATTCTAATATATGCAAATACCTGGTTGCTACAGTGCCCTTGCTACAAGAAACTGTTAAAAATTTTTCAAGATGATCATGAGATAGCTCTGATACCAAGTAAAATTTTCAGAGCTATCAAGATGACAACTTGATCAAGCGGAAAGCGGTAATCAGGCGTAGGAACACACCAATCATAAACCGAGTTCAATAAGCCAGATGCAAGGAAAGCAACAAGCAGGTCAAATATTAACAACAATTTTCATTACAGTAAGAGGTATACTTGGCGAGACATGATTTCGCCAAGTAAAACAGGGAAGCAGAAACAACAAGCAAACAAGAAACCGTGCGGACAGAAGCTGAGACTGCTGCCCTTGCCGAACTGAACTACGGAGTCCGGCGAGACCGCGAGGTCGCACGGACTACCTGTTATTCTGCTGAACACCTTGTCCGCTCTCTGTAAGCCGCCTAACTGCAGAAATTGCCTAGCTGTCAGAGACCGCGAACAAGAGCCGCTGCCGAACTGAAGAACAGACTGCCGAAACCGGCGGACAAGTTATTGAATTGGAAAGCTGGAGAGAATACCGGCTAGCCGCAAATGCGATCTGCTGCAAAACTACTGATTGTTAACTGCAAGCTTCACTGATCTTTGACCGCAGTCAGTACCAAAAGCCTGGCTTCTCAGTGCTAGCCGTACAACTTGCAAACATCAAACTGATTAACTTTCTCAAACCGCGCGAACAGAAAATCCGAGGTCACAGCTATTAACTCACGTTCAACTTACTGTTCATTCAGTTAGTTATGATGTGACGAGGGGTCCTACTTATAGGCAAGGAAAGGAGTGTGGTCACCGCCCTAGTGGATAGAAACACCACCCCAGCATACAGCTAGCACAGAGCAGTCCGCCCAATCTGCATGGACAAGGTCGGACACCAGCCTATCCATCTGCTATCAAAGGAGGCCGGACAGGAAGCCAGTCTGCAAGCCAGCGGACACCGCACCAGCCCGCAATAAACAATGTCCACGACCAAAGGAACAAGCCGCCCGGTCAACCAGCGGGCGTTGCAGACTCTGCAATCAAACTAAACTTGTCACAAAAACGTGATCAAGTCCCAAACGGGAGAACCTCTGGCGCGAGCTCTGCGGACGAGAACAACTGACCACCCAGTCCGCCAGCTCCAAAACAGCTCGCCTAACCGTGAACTCTGCGGTTACCTCCTAACCGCACCACTAGAGGAGATCAAGGGCATAAGACAAAACTGATCTCTCGATCTCCAACCCAGTCCGCACCTTGCCGGACGCCGCGGACTCAGAATGAGTCCGCCCCTCCCGCAGATAAACCACCTATCCACACGGTTACTCCAGGGAACTAGCCAACTGCTGAACAACTAGCCAAACTGGCTAGTCGCCATCACCAGGCCGTAACATCAGGCTGCCCAGACCGCACCATCAGTCCGCAGGACTGTCTGCCCAGGCCGTACGGTCTGCCTGAATAACCCCCACTTTCACTTCACAATTTCAACAGAAACACATTTGTTAAATTTGGAATACCTATTATACCCCCCAGCTGCCAGCGATGTTTTTTATAAAAAAAATAAAAAAAAATATTCAGCCCGCGCAATAGCCCGAGCCTGCATTGGCCTGACCGGACCCCACCCACGAGATCGCCGGACATCGGCGACCCCGGAGGCGAACCGGCAGTGGCCCTGCCCGTGAGTCCCAGGTTTGGGGCTCACGGGCAGGGCCATCGTCGGCGGTTGACTTGCAGGTTCGCCTCCGGCCTACCCCAGCCGGTGTCGTCAGTGTCCGACGGTTGGCCTGCCCTCTCCCCCTCCTCCTCTCCCATGCTCCCCTCCTCCTCGGCCCGCTTTAATTTAATATAGGTCCTAACTCCTAAGTTATAATTATTCCATTATTATATTATATATATTATTTTAATTATATTATATTCGATTATATAATTATATTATATTATATTATATTAATTATATTATATAATTTTAATTTTATAATATATTATTATTATATATTTTTATTTTAATTTTATTTAATACGATCATTTTCGCACGGGTTACGCCCGTGCTCGATGCTCTCGGGCGGCCTTTGATCCCATCAGGCGGGCTTCACCCGTGCTTGATGCTTCAGGTGGTTTTCAGCCGCATGGAAGCAGGTTTCGCCCGCTTCCACGCAATCCACCATCTCGACGCCACACCCGCCACTCGCGGCCCCCGGAGCCCTTTGGTTATTTGATTTTGCTCCGGGGGCCGCGAGTGGCGGGTGCGGCGTCGAGATGGTGGATTCACCCGCTTATATGTGGCCGAAGACCACCCGAAGCTCATGGGCGTAGCCAGTATAGGTCCAGGGGGGGCACGTGCCCCCCTGAATTTTCGCGGATTTCACCCAGGCGCACAAGATTTTGCTTTTTACTTTGCACTATTCTGCCCTAACCTAGCCGTCAGCCCGCTGCTCCCTATCCCACATTCCCGCGGCTGCTCCTTCACCCGTGCCCCCCCTGATTTTTCGCAGAGTTCCCAGCCGGCGCCCTGATTTTTCTCGGAGCTCACAGCCACAGCCGGCGGTATTCACCCATGCGCGGTATTTGGGATCTTCTTCTTCTTCTTCTGATTTGGTTTCTTCTTGCTGGATTTGGTTCTGATTTGGTTTCTTCTTGCTGGATTTGGTTCTTATTTGGTTTCTTCTTGCTGGATTTGGTTCTGATTTGATTTCTTCTTGCTGTATTTGGTTCTGATTTGGTTTCTTCTTGCTGAATTTGGTTCTTCTTTTTTCAAATTTTTTTAGATTTGCTTTCTATTTAGATTTGCTTTCTATTGGATTAGATTTGCTTTCACATTTGAATAAATCACAAAATTTTTTTTTATCCAGAAACTGCGAGCACAATCTGATGTTAGTGTCATGTACTGTGAATTCATTGTTTGTTGGTGACTTTTTTGTTTGCAATTTGCTAGAGATTGTTGTTGGTTTTAGAGACTTTTTGAAATTTGTAGTCACATAAAACATTTTAGATTAATATGAAGTGTAGAGTTGGGTAGAAGTTTCTTGGCAGTTCTAGTGTATAGAATATTCTACAATGGTTTGATTGTTTCATGAGTCTTGTAAGTTGACTTAAGAGTACAGAAGATTTCAAGAATATTGTGTGATGTATAAAAACACAACTCCCATTTGTAAATCATACAACCCAAATTTCAGGAATATTGTTATACATATTTATATATTATTGTTGTAAAATAGTGCCTCCACTCAAGCAAAATTCTGGCTACGCCCCTACCGAAGCACATCATGCACGGGCGAAGCCTGTCTTATTCGGCCGAAGGCCGCCCGAGAGCATCGAGCACAACGTAGTCCGTGCGAAGATACTCGTATATATATATATATATATCTCTTATATAAGGGAATATAGTTATTTGGAGGCACACCATATAATGATTATTGGTCATTAGATCATGAGAGAGAACATGGGAGGATTTGGAGAGAGAGAGAAGAGGGAGAGGGAGAGTGAGGGGGGCGGGAGAGAGAAGGAGAGAGAGAGAGGGTGGAGTAATAAAGAGAGAAAGATGAGTAATACATTATATTTATAGATTAAAATTTGCAAAATTTTATAAAATAAAAATAGGAATAATAATTCATATTTTTTGCGGTCATTTTAAGTACTCATATGTATATGTTTTGAAAAAAATAAGATTTCGGATGCGTGCGCTACCCGCTCATAGGTGGACGCAACCCGCAGCGACGCATCGAGCACGGGCGAAGCCCGTGCGCAGGCGAGAGAAGCCCGTTTGGATGCGGCCGAAGGCCGTCCGAGAGCTTCGAGCACGGGCGTATCCCGTGTGAAGAAGCTCGTTTGTGTGTGTGCGTGCGTGCGTGCGTGCGTGTGCGTGTGCGAGTGCGTGTGTGTGTGTGTGTGTGCGAGTGCGTGCGCATTCTTGACCAAATGTTAAGAGATGCAGTTTCACAGGTGATGTTATCTATAACAAATACACCTTTATAAGTCTTTTGTTAAAAACGTAGCAACAACTTGCAAAAGTGAATATCTAAATTTCTGATTAACAAAAGTAACCTCTGAAGTTTGATTAGATCATTCACATTCACATTCTACCTAAGAAGTCACTCTTGTTCACCGTGAAAATGAAGTTCATAAAAGGCAGAATGAACAGGCTCTAATATAATAGAGAGAGAGCCATAAAAATGAGTTACAAATTAAACCAATAATTTCAATTTATCTCCTCGTAAAAATGAAATTTGAAACTAACCTACAAGAATTAATTATTCTTCAAATTATGCCAAGATTTGTGCCAAAGGTGAGACCAGGTTCGCAACATGAATTACAAGACCTATTACAGTCTTCAACCGTTCCCACGACCGAATTAACGCACGCTTAGGGGTGCAAGTTGAGTTGAGCCGTCTCGAAAGCTCGATGAGCCAGTTTGAAAAAAGCTCGACTCGAGCTCGAGCCTGTGGAGCTCGAGCTTGAGCTCAATTACGAGTCGAGCTCGGGCTCGAATATTATTGTTCATGAGCTCGCTGATACGGTCAAAACAGACGTATATAAATTACGCAAGTGCACGTGTCAGATCAAGTAATAAAATGAGAGTAGAGATCGTTCCCACGAGGAAGTAACTAATCTAATGCTTGCAAATACTAACACAACCTTTTCTTTAGATCCAAGCAAATTTCATTAATTGGAGTTTAAGATATAAATAATATTTAATAACAGATTACTACGAGGATAGATTTGATCAATATGGAGAAGTAGCCTTGCATTTTGATTTCCTATGCTTATTGTGATGAATCATTAAAATGATGTTTTATGAAGATGATCAATTATTTATCTTGCAACGATTTTACGATGGAAATTCTCATCTCTCGAATTATGAATTCCCGTATATTTTTTTATTCCCCTAGTTATCTCTAACAAAGGCGGAGTAGAAAAATATCATAAAGCACGAAAATCAATGTTGCTAGTAAGAAGACGAAATCTCTTTCACCCTTCTACACTATATTGGATTTTTGATACACTTACGCAACTCATCTCTCGAATTATGAAGCGCAGTAAAAATACAGAAATTTTGGCGACATATTCACGCAACTCATCTCTCGAATTATGAAGCATGATAATAAAATCTCCATCAAATTATTACATAACTCATCTCTCGAATTATGAAACGCAATAAAAAGATAAAGAGCCAAAATTTCTACGATAAAGATCACCAATCCAATAAAGATAAATTCTCAATCAGTCATAAATTTTAAATGAAAATCATCATCAAAATAATCATAGTACTCTCATCATACAAGACTATGAGAAATTAGTTCATGTTTGAGGAAAGACAACGCATAATTGAAAAGATCTTACAAAACATGTTGATTAAAATCAAACGCTCTTTGAATGTTCTGCCGGATTTCTTCTTTCTCCTCTAGTCGTTCCTTCTCCAAATTGAAGATGATGCCCTCCTCATGGCCGAAATCCCATATTTATGCTTTCATTCTGCTTGCCGAAATTCTCCTTTTTCAGCCCACCAATTTGATTCCAAGGCAAGATCTCAAGAGATCCTTTTTCCTTTTTTTCTAAATTGACATCTTTAATGAAATATCTTTTTAAGAGATATTATTTCTTTCCTTGTAGGATTTCAAGCATATTAAGATGATATTTTGCCCCATTATTTTATGCTAAAACTGAACCAAATATTTCATAAATTCGGATTTGTAGATGGCGCCAAAATCTGATTTTGAATTTGAATTTCGGACTGCAGCTTGTTGCAACAATCTGCAACAAAATTTCAGGAAATTAAATTGGCAAAGCTCCACTTCTTCAAGTCAATTTCTTTAGCATTTCTACAATAAAAACATAGGAAAATGATGTTAATTCCCAACTTATAAATTTTATTAAATTAATAATCTTTTACTTATTCAAATTCATTTTTTTCTCAAATCTAATTGATTTTTATTAGATAAAATATGCATAAATAACTTCTTTTTAAGAAGTTATCACACCTCCACACTTAAGTCTTTACTAGTCTCTAGCAAAGATAATTCATAATAATGGATCAGATGAAGAAATAATATCAAGATGCAAATTAAATTGATCTTTATTTTTATGAAAAAAATTAATTAAAGCCTACTCAAGAAATTCGCTTTACTCTACTGATATGCTTACCAATCCTTAAGAGCTCAGAAATTCATAAATTCATTGGTTTGATAAAAGATAAAGCTCAATTTTTGTTATATATATATATTTTAAAAAAATTTACTCCCATGCAATTTTTCTCATTGAACTTCCGTAATTATTGGAGAGGATAAGAATAAGTTAAGCTATCAATTTGGCCTCCACAAGAGTTAGTAGTTCAATTGAAAATAAGATAGACTTTGGCTTGGTTATGAAATATGGATACCCGTTGATAATGGAATGGTATTTCCTTGTTAGCAATCTTAATAATTCACCATATTATGGGATTTATCAAAATATTTTTGTTACCAATTTTTATTCATAGTTGTGATCATTCCAAGCATAAGTGCACATACCTAGGCCTCATGTCACTATGAAGTCTCTTTTTCCATTTTTTAAACTATCATTGTTGGGATCATTCCAAGTATGCATTCACATACCTAGGCCGCATATCACTATGACGTATATACTTTTTTTTTCTCTTTCTCTTTTTTTTTCACCATAGTTGGGATCATTCCAAGTATGTATATATATACCCAGGCCACATATCACTATGAAATTCAACTCTTTTTTTTGTTTGTAGAGAACTTAAACACCCATAAATGACTAACTTATTAAGATACAACTTAGTATGAATGTAGGGAATGTAAACATAGAATATGAAGAGGTTCAAGCTCAAAGGTTTTAGTGGATGATCGAAATGGATTAACTGACTAATCTCAAGTCTTGGGTTACATTGATAGCTTAGTTCTTGCTCATGCCTTCCCATTGATTTTAGAAGTCAAAATCCAAAATTTGATTAGGGAGTAAAAACAAAATTTTGTGCATAAAATAAATACTTAAGAGAGCTTTACCAAAAAAAATTTTACTAACTCCAAATTCATCAATTTGAACTTCTCAGGATTGATTGGCCGTACCAATTGATTATCATTGAATAACAAGAATAACTTAGGATTAATTAAAAAAAAATTAGATCATTCAATTCACGTTCATCTAAATCATTCTTCACCCATATAGTGGGGGTAACTCCACCTCCACACTTTAGGACTTTGCTAGTCCCTAGTAAAGATATCATTTTATTATGAATTTTTTTTTTGCACCATTAAGCATAAAGAAGAATAATAATGAAAATAAATACTCCCCTCCAAAAGAACAACTGAAGCATCCTCCCATTATTTTGAGCTTTTTAATCAGTTCAATACGCCCCTCGTCATTGACTTACACAATCAACAAAATATCCTGCATTAATCTTGGAGCAACTTGCAAATAACATTAATAAGAAGTAAAGCTGTGCAACATTTTATAATTTTTCGCGGGTTAACACATTTCGAAATAACATTATACTAGCACATGTCACAAATTTAGAAAGGAGCAAGATGAACATGAGTTATACATCAACAATATTTTATAATATCACTATAAATCATTCACCCATAATGTTAACTCAAAACAACCATCAAGTTTACTATCTGGGTAATCAACATAAAATTTTAGCATTTTACATTGTGATAAAGTAAATATAACTGCATGCCATGATTATATCATCACAATCAATTAAGAAATTAGCACTTTATTGCAGCAAATATATATATATATATATAAAGTCTAGCATAGTACTGTAACCAATCATACCATAGTCCAAAAGTCATCACCATCACAAAAAGTTCTACAAAACATCTAAACAGCGAAAAAAAAGATAGAGATGAGTCCAAAATGCTAACCCAATAGATCCTGGATGACAAACTAAACAGATGCTACTATGAAGATCATACTTAAGAGGTCGGCCAGAACACTTGTTTACTCCTCATCGCTATTCTCCTCTTCTTCCTCCGCCTCATCTGCAGCAGCAACCACCACCGGGTCCACTCTTGACCCATCAGCATTCAGCAGGTAGCCCTCGTCATCGAACTTGATCTGCTTCCTATATGTTGGGTCCTGAACCACTGGTGCCTTAAGCGCGCGCATGATCTCTATCTGATTCTGATGCAGCTGCTCAAGTCTAGATTCCACATATAAATGTTGGCACCTTTGATAGGCTTTCAAGTATTCAATGTTTTCCATAATCTGGTCTGTATCAGCACCGTCTGTAAGCGGAATCTCAATGTCCTCAGGCTCAAGTGGCTGTGATGCTTTCTCCTTTTCCTGTATTTTCTCTAGAAAGCCATCAGATGGTACTTTGATATTGGTGGTGATGACATTCTCGGTAATTGGATGGCCCACCTTGGTCACCATGTCTCCTTCCAAAGGAATCACACCCGCACACCGCATAACTCTGTGATCAACACAGGGAACCATAACTACCTTACCTTCTCCTCCCTTGCCTTTGATTGAATCATTTGAAAGATCACCTTCCCCACATCTATTTTCCTTCCACTAACAATGCAATACAGCAAGGCTAACTTGTCCAAAGAAATGTGATTTGCATGTTTAGTGGGCATGATGCTAGCATTCACGAACAACAACCAAACCTTTGCTATGCGAGATAAACAGTTCGTCTTTAGCACAAACTTTGTAGGATTAGACCAATTTGGACCGGGGGCGGCACACAGGAGGGCTGCCATTCCTTCAGGAGTCACCAAATCATGAATCGAGCTATACTCATCGGGGTGATAATCTTCAAGATCAAAATACTCGTTGATAACTCTTGGAGAAAAACTAACCCTCTTACCTCTCACAAAAACCTTATCCCCTTCTGCAAACTTTGCATGTGCATAAAATTCGAACACCCACGGCTGGACTGCTTCGACCCTATGCTCGCAAAATGTATCCCATTTAAGGGTTTGAATTTTGTTCACATATGTTAAGCCTACACCCTGGTTCAGAATTTTAAATCCCCTCTAATAAATCAGCGGAGTTGATTTCAGAGCTTCATAACGTGTGAATGCTTCCTCCGTTAGAAACCTAAAGTCTGCCCTAATTTTATCTTTCCCTTTTCCTGTATCCCTACTTTTGGGAGCCATGACCTAGCCACACAGAAATCACTACTAAAGGACTATCCTCTAAAGAATGCTTGAGTGAAACTCAGTAAGGGGCAAATCTATTACCTCAAGGCTTAGGAGGGGGGTGTTGTCGGGCTTGATCCAAGTGAAGCTCACCGGTTTTGAAAATGCTCCGGCGCGATGATGGCGCTCCAGATCTTTTCGTCGCCGCTCACAATGAAGCTCTCGCCTTCAGCCCGATCCAGCCGAACTCGCAACCTCTCGTCGTTTCGCCGCTCCACACTCCGCTCTTGCCCTAATTTTATCTTCCAGGCTCTCTACTACTCGGCTCGGGAATTTAATCACGAAATAAAATGGGGCGGGTCACAATTCTGCATATGGTTCAGCTGAACCGGCCTGGGCATGATTAGTTTAGTTGGAACGACGTGGGGGTGGCTAAAAATTACCGATTTTTGGTTATCCCTCCCACGTCAACTGTTAACGAAGAGGTGCACAGACCGGCCAATCGAATAGGGATTTCATCAACGTACATGACACTAATCTTTCCAATCATTATTAATTTATTAAAAAAACAAATTAAGTAAAATTATTAAAATAAAACTTAAAAACAACTGATTAAACATTGGGTTGCCTCCCAAGAAGCGCCTAAGTTCTAGTCCCGACAGGACCTCTTGTCAACAGCTCGTCATTCGAGAGTGGTGACGGACACCACTTGACCATTGTCATTCCCCATATAAGGTTTGACTCGTTGACCGTTCACTTTAAATTCTGTCCCATCTTTCTCATTTATAATTGTTACTGCATCGTACGGGTGCACTTCTTTCACTTTAAACGGTCCTAACTATCTAGATTTTAATTTACAAGAAAATAATTTTAGTCTGGAATTGAATAAAATGACCAATTGTCCTGTTTTTAAGTCTTTTTTTGTAAGTCTAGAGTCGTGCCATTTTTTTATTTTTTCTTTATAAACTCTCGCACTTTCGTAAGCATTCAGTCTAATTTCTTCTAACTCGCTAACTTGAAACAATCTTTTCTTTCCTGCCTCCTGAAAGTCAAAATTTAATTTTTTTAATTGCCAAGTAGGCTCTATGCTCCAATTCCACGGGTAAGTGACAAACTTTTCCATAAATCATTTTATATGGGGTCAATCCTATTGGAGTTTTAAAAGCCATTCTATAAGCCCATAATGCATCATTTAACTTGTGCGACCAATCTTTACGCGTCGTGCTTACCGTTTTTTCTAATATCAGTTTGATCTCTCGATTCGAGACTTCAGCTAAACCATTGGTTTGCGGGTGGTAAGCTAGGACAACTTTATGTGTTTCTCAATATTTCCTTTAAAGTGATTTAAATTGTAAATTACAGAAATGTGCCCCGCCATCACTAATTATAGCTCTAGGTGTACCGAATCTAGTAAAAATGTTTGACTTCAAAAATTTTAGTACAACCTTTGCATCATTTTTCTGTGTGACTATAGCCTCCACCCATTTTGAAACGTAATCAACAACTAGTAAGATATATAAATTACTATTTGAATTCACAAATGTACTCATAAAATCAATTCCCCACACATCAAATATTTCTACCTCTAAGATATTAGTCATTGGCATGCTTGCCCCCCGTTGTAAATTACCCGTCTTTTGGCATCGTTCACATTTCTTAGCAAAGATATGAGCATCTTTGAACACTGTCGGCCAATAAAATCCCACTTCTAACACCTTCATAGCAGTCTTTTCTCCCATAAAGTGCCCTCCATATGGGGATGCATGACACTTTTCTAGGATACTTTGTACTTCAAACTCGGGTACACATGTACAGATAACTTGATCAGCACAAATTCTGAACAGATAAGGCACATCCCAAAGGTAAAATTTCACCTGATGGAGAAATCGTTTCTTTTGTTGATAGTCCATATCTAGGGGGAATACCTTACTCACTATATAATTGACAAAGTCTACATACCATGGGGTGCTGCTTTCCGATATTGCTAATAACCCTTCATCAGGAAAATTTTCTCTAATCTCAACATTGATATTCTTTCCACATTCATGGTCTAAGCGCGATAAATGGTCAGCAATTGGGTTTTCTGCTCCCTTGCAGTCTTTGATCTCAAGATTAAATTCTTGCAAAAGAAGGACCCATCTAATAAGTCTAGGTTTTGCATCCTTCTTTTCTACTAAATATCGAATTGCTGAATGGTCGGTATAAACTACCACATTGGAATTTATTAAGTACGAACGGAATTTGTCAAAGGCAAAGACGACTACCAATAGTTCTATTTCCGTGGTTGTGTAGTTTATTTGAGCATCCATAAGTGTTTTGCTTGCATAGTGGATGGTGTGAAAAACCTTGTCATGAGTCTGCCCTAACACCGCCCCTACTGCATAATTACTAGCATCACACATTAAAGTAAACGGTAGGGACCAATCAGGGGCTATAATAATAGGAGATGAAATTAGACTTTGTTTTAAGGTCTGGAATGCTTCTAGGCAGGTGTCATCAAACATAAAGGGACTATCTTTTTCAAGTAAGTGACTTAAAGGTTTAGAAATTTTCGAAAAGTTCCTAATAAATCGACGGTAAAAACCCGCATGACCTAAAAAACTACGAATTCCTTTAACATTAGTCGGTGGAAGGAGCTTTTCAATGACTTCTATTTTCGCTCGATCCACTTCTAATCCTTTATTAGACACCTTGTGGCCAAGCACAATGCCCTCACGCACCATAAAATGACACTTTTCCCAATTAAGGATCAAATTGGCCTGCACACATCTACTCAAAGCTTTCTTTAATACTTCTAAGCACTCATCAAAGGATTTTTCAAACACTGAAAAATCATCCATAAAAATTTCAATACCTGCATCTAATAGGTCCGTAAAAATAGAAATCATGCAACGCTGAAATGTAGCAGGGGCGTTACATAATCCAAATGGCATTTTCCGAAATGTGAATGTCCCATAAGGGCACGTAAATTTCGTCTTCTCTTGATCTTCCGGTGCTACCATAATCTGATTATACCCAGAATATCCGTCCAAGAAACAAAAGTACTCATTCCCAGCCAACCTATCTAGTACTTGATCGATGAATGGTAGCAGGAAATGATCTTTTCTAGTTGATTTATTTAACTTTCTGTAATCCATACATATTCTCCAGCCCGTTACAGTTCTAGTAGGTATTAGTTCATTATTATCATTTTTCAAGACTGTAATACCTCCTTTCTTCGGTACACATTGGACAGGACTCACCCATTTACTATCTGAAATTGGATAGATGATACCTGCATCTAGCCACTTAATTATCTCTTTCATGACTACTTCCTTCATGGGAGGACTCAGTCTTCGTTGTGGTTCGATAGATTCCTTTGACTCATCTTCTAATAGTATTTTATGCATACAAAGGGATGGGCTAATCCCTTGAATATCAGCAATAGTCCATCCCATTGCTCCCTTAAATTCACGAAGTACAGTCATTAATTTTTCTTCATTTTCTTTTTCTAAAGATGAGTCTATAATGACTGGTAACGTATTTTTCTCTCCAATAAAAACATATTTTAGATTTCAGGCAAAGGTTTTAATTCTAAAATTGGCGGTTCTATAATAGATGGTTTCATAGTTTTTAACTCACTTGGCCTATTTAATGTCTCAAATTTCTTCAGAGCCGGCAACCGCTCATATGTGTTAAAAGCTTTCACACATTCCTCCATATCAAGATTGCCTTCAAATTCGTCATTAGTTAAGATTTCTAAAAGTTTTTGTTCTGAGTCATTATCCTTACGAAGTAATTGGGGAAAAACTTCTATTTCTTCGATGGAATGACATTCTTCTTTATCATTTGGAAATTTAATAGCTTTGAGAATGTTGAATGTCACTTCTTCTTCATTTACTCTCATAGTTAATTCACCTTTTTGGACATCAATAAGTGTCCTTCCCGTAGCTAAGAATGGTCTACCGAGAATGATAGGTACATCCTTATCTTCTTCCATGTCCAATACAACAAAGTCAGCCGGAAAGATGAACTTTTCGACTTTTACCAGCACATCTTCGACAATACCCTTAGGAAATGCTAAGGTTCTATCAGCTAGCTGAAGGGTAAGGGATGTTGGGTTGATCTCGCCCAGTCCTAAATTCTTATAGATAGATAGCGGTATAAGATTAATACTAGCACCTAAATCACATAGCGCTCTTCCCGCAAATTTGAAACCTATTGAACAAGGTATCGTAAAGCTTCCTGGATCTTTTTGTTTAGGTGGTATTTTATTTTGCAAGATTGCACTACATTCTTCAGTTAAAGCAACTATCTCTTTATCTACGAATTTCCTCTTTTTTGACAAAATGTCTTTCATAAACTTAACATAACTAGACATCTGCTCTAATGCCCCGGCAAACGGAATATTTATTGTTAACTTTTTGAAAATATCCATGAATTTTTGGAACTGTTTATCCAACTTGGTTTTTTCTAATCTAGTTGGAAACGGTGGTGGTGGGTAAGCATGCTCTTTTTTTTAAACCTTGACATTCTATCTCTACTACTTCAGGTTCCTTTTTTTCTAATAAATTTTCTTTTTTAGTTTCATTAATTTTTGTTGCTCTCTCATTCTCTTCTCTCACTTTTTCTAACAATTCATCCCCACTTTGAATTTCAACTCGACTTCTTAAAACAATCGAGTTGCAATGATTATTTTGTTCATCTCTTGTAGGATTAGGTGTTGTATCTGAAGGTAATGATCCAATTTGCATTTGGCTTAGTGCAGTTGCCAGTTGACCCAAGGTGGTTTCTAAGGATCGTAAAGAAGATTTAATACCTCCCATTCTAGACTCATTCTTTTGAAACATTACCATAATATTTTCATCGGTTAATTTTCTAGGATTTACTTGGTTATTTTGAGGATTCCCATGCATTTGGTTCAGATTTTGATTGAACCCCGTTGGTTGATTTGTTCCTTGGTTATTTTTCCAGGAGAAATTTTGATGATTACGCCAATCAGGATGATAGTGAATTGTAAAGGTGTTTGGGACTTGTCTTTGTTGTCCACCAATAAAGTTTGCGTCTTCAGTGATTTGATTTAGTTGCTCAACTGTAAGTGAGGCATTAAGTGTAGGGTTAGATAAAGAATCTAACCTTTTATTAATCATGTTAAATTGCGATGTCATTTGAGCAGCTAAAGATGTGAATTGATCTACTTGATAATTATTAGACATAAGGTCTTCTAAGATAGCGTACGCATCTTCAGGATATTTTTTCATTAGAGAACCTCCCGCCGCTCCGTCAACTAGAATCATAGTCGCAGTCTGTAACCCATTATAAAATGTAGAAACTTATTGATGTAGGGCTAAACCATGATATGGACATTTTCTTAACAGCTCTTTAAAACATTCCCACGCATCATAAAGAGTTTCCCCGTTAATTTGAACAAATGTACTTATATCTCTTATTAACTTAGCTGTCTTAGAAGGTGGGAAATATTTATTTAAAAATCTTTCTACCAATTGATCTCATGTAGTGATACATTCATGTGGTAATGATTCAAGCCAATCTTTTGCTTTCCCCTCTAAAGAAAATGGAAATGCTCTAAATAAAATTGCTTCTTCAGACACCCCATTAACTTTGAACATGTCGCAAATTTGTATGAAAGTCCTTAAGTGAGAATTTGCATCTTCATGATTTAGCCTCCCAAATTTATTATATTGAACTTGTTGCATAATCATGACATCCATTTTAAAATTATTAGCTTCAATCGCAGGTCGAGCTATACTAAAGTGCAAACCTCCTCTAAAGGGTGTGTTATAATCACGACATGTCATTCGTGGTGCCGCAGGTTGACCATTTTGATCAACTTGACCATTGAGGTTTACTTGACCCTCAATGTCATCCATAACTTGTTGATTGTTATTATTCATCGCAGGATGAATAATATTATCAGTTCTAGAAATTTTTCGATTTTGCCTACAAATACGTTCAATTTCTAAATTCAAAGGTAATAATTCAGGATTTCGATATCTTGACATGCACTAAACAAAAATATATATTTTTTCTTTTTTAAAATTGAAATAAAAATGAAATAAAATAAAAACTTGATCTCTAAATACTCATGATTTATTAATATTGCAAGAAATAAAACAATAAATTAGTTTCACCTCCCCGGCAACGGCGCCAAAAACTTGATACGATCAAAACAGACGTATATAAATTACGCAAGTGCACGTGTCGGATCAAGTAATAAAATGAGAGTAGAGATTATTCCCACGAGGAAGTAACTAATCTAATGCTTGCAAATACTAACGCTACCTTTTCTTTAGATCCAAGCAAATTTCATTAATTGGAGTTTAAGATATAAATAATATTTAATAACAAATTACTACGAGGATAGATTTGATCAATATGGAGAAGTAGCCTTGCATTTTGATTTCCTATGCTTATTGTGATGAATCATTAAAATGATGTTTTATGAAGATGATCAATTATTTATCTTGCAACGATTTTACGATGAAAATCCTCATCTTTCGAATTATGAATTCCCGTATATTTCTTTATTCCACTAGTTATCTCTAACAAAGGCGGAGTAGAAAAATATCATAAAGCACGAAAATCAATGTTGCTAGTAAGAAGACGAAATCTCTTTCACCCTTCTACACTATATTGGACTTTTGATACACTTACGCAACTCATCTCTCGAATTATGAAGCGCAGTAAAAATACAGAAATTTTGGCGAAATATTCACGCAACTCATCTCTCGAATTATGAAGCATGATAATAAAATCTCCATCAAATTATTACATAACTCATCTCTCGAATTATGAAACGCAATAAAAAGATAAAGAGCCAAAATTTCTACGATAAAGATCATCAATCCAATAAAGATAAATTCTCAATCAGTCATAAATTTTAAATGAAAATCATCATCAAAATAATCATAGTACTCTCATCATACAAGGCTATGAGAAATTAGTTCATGTTTGAGGAAAGACAACGCATAATTGAAAAGACCTTACAAAACATGTTGATTAAAATCAAACACTTTTTGAATGTTCTGCTGGATTTCTTCTTTCTCCTCTAGCCGTTCCTTCTCCAAATTGAAGATGATGCCCTCCTCATGGCTGAAATCCCCTATTTATGCTTTCATTCTGCTTTCCGAAATTCTCCTTTTTCAGCCCACCAATTTGATTCTAAGGCAAGATCTCAAGAGATCCTTTTTCCTTTTTTTCTTAATTGACATCTTTAATGAAATATCTTTTTAAGAGATATTATTTCTTTCCTTGTAGGATTTCAAGCATATTAAGATGATATTTTGCCCCATTATTTTATGCTAAAACTGAACCAAATATTTCATAAATTCGGATTTGTAGATGGCGCCAAAATCTGATTTTGAATTTGAATTTCGGACTGCAGCTTGTTGCAACAATTCTGCAACAAAATTTCAGGAAATTAAATTGGCAAAGCTCCACTTCTTCAAGTCAATTTCTTTAGCATTTCTACAATAAAAATATAGGAAAATGATGTTAATTCCCAACTTATAAATTTTATTAAATTAATAATCTTTTACTTATTCAAATTCATTTTTTTCTCAAATCTAATTGATTTTTATTAGATAAAATATGCATAAATAACTTCTTTTTAAGAAGTTATCACTCGCGAGCTGCCTCGCGAGCTTTTTATTCCAATATTTTTTTAAAAAAAAATTTAAAATTATAAAGAAAATCGGGCTCATGAGCTACAAAGCTCGTGAGCTGCTCAAGCTCGGGCTCGATAAGCAGACATTGAGCTCGAGCCAGTACAAAATGAGCTCGACGAGCTCGAGCTTGAGCTCGACGAGCTCGAGCTTGAGCTCGAAATGATCAGCTCGAGCTCGAGCTTGGAAATTTTGCCAAGCTCGACTCGAGCGCGACTCGTTTGCACCCCTACGCACGCTCGTGGGAGTCCGACAACTTCACCGGGACATCTCGAGAATATGTCCATCTAACGGAAAAATTTCCAACAACTCCCTCATCTCTATCCTCTATACTTAAATGGAGATGTGCACTAATTTATGCATCTCCTGTACCCACATCTTTGTGGAGTCTTCTTTGTGAGTGTGTGTATAACATAATTAGAATGAGCATCAACAAAATATGATTTATGACACACATATATATATGAAATAAATAATAACTCATTCTTAGGTTATTTCTGTTGATAAATCAAAATATTAAAAGGAAAATTTAAACAAGAAGAGACAAAGGAAGGAGAGGGAGATATCATGAAGAGTAATTAGCTAGTAAGTTTCATCAAAATGGGTTTGTTATCTCATGCCCAAATGTAACAAAAGAGAAATAACTTATAAAATGTTACAACTGGTTAATAAAATGTTACATTAAAAATAAAAACATTTTCTTTTTGTTTTGCTTTCGGCGGTCTAATGAGACATGCGATCTTTCTTGCACGAACGAATCGAGTTTTTCATTCAACCCATACATATTGTAGGCGAGCCATATCTCAAAATTCAGGTGAGGCTTATTCACTCAACAATTTCATGCATTTGAAGCTTCCTTGACTTGCCTTTTCTTCTGTTAGAGAAATCATTTGCAAGAAACATTTTCTCGAGAGTTGTTTGAACCCAATTCAATGAAGTGACGGTCTGGATTCTGTTATATATTTATCACAACAAATAGTGAAGGAATTTTCTTCTTTGTGGTGTTCTCGTTCAAAGATCGGGTTGAGGATCATTTCAACGGATCTTTGCTCGCTGGGTGCAATTTTCGGCAGCTCTCGCTCCTCTACTACCTTTCCTCCGTTTTTTAATGGAGTTGGATCACCTTTGCTCTTTCCCCAAAGAAGAGAATAGAGGCCAATTACAATGACAGTTGCACCAATAATCCTGCATATATCCATTATTTAAATATAAGCTAGCTTATAACAAGTTCACAATGCATTTGAAAAAGGCTCCATTTAGCTGTGGTTATGAACCATTGTTCGTGAACTTTGGTCCTCTCATAAGAAACCTCATTCACATTCATAACAACAACACAACAACACTCAAGCCTTTATCCCACTATAGTGGGGTCGGCTATATAGTTCCTTTGTCGCCATTGCGCCATATCTATTGTCATGATCATGCCTAAGTACATCATGTATTTCCTTAAAGTTTCATTCCAAGTCTTTATTGGTCTACCCCTCCCTCGTTTAACATGCCTACTGACTAGATTCACAATGCCTAGCAGGTGCCTCTAATGGTCTCCTTTGTTCGTGTCCAATCCATCTTAGACGAACTTCTCGCATCTTCCCTGCAATTGGCGCTACTCCTGTCTTATCCCTAATACTTTCATTCCTAATTTTATTCAATCTCGTATGTCCACACATCCACCTAAGCATTCTCATCTCCGCAACTCCCATTTTTTGCTCATGTACACAATTTACTGCCCAACCCTAAACCCTAAACTTCATTCACATTCATATTTAAAACTAATTTTCTTTTCTTGGTGGCAGTCATAACCGTTAGGTCATGCCAAACGTACATACTACGACGGTTGCGATATTTTTCCTAACTCAGCGAAGCAAAAACGCTAGGCCAAACAAAGCCTAAATCTTCACAATGGGATCATCAGAGCAGCGAGAATCGGAGCTGTGAGAATGCAGTGCATGGTGTGAAATGAATGGGGAGGACTGTGGTGTTACCTAAATAGATTTTGTGAGTGGAATGGAGCAAAAACGTTCAATAAAATAGAGCCTAATAAGTACTTACGTTCCCTGAGTCGTCTTCTCTGCCAAAAAAATGGAGCTCAAGACAACAGTTAGGACCATGGTAAGAGGGTTGAAGGCGCTGGCAAAAACTGGGCCTTTTTTCATCATCACCATCCCCAAAATAAAGTAACTCAATCCAGTACATACCACCCCCTGCATACCCATATACAATTATTAAAAGTCTAGTTAAAATTTACTGATCATTAGTCAGCTGGGTCTTCATTAAAGATATATAGTTAAATATAATTTACCGAGTAGATTACTGCAAATATTCTCATGTCCCAACCTAAAATCCATGGCTCCAAGCTCCGAGCCCCGCCCAGCAGAGCCATCACAAAGTTCATCAGTGCGCCCAAGCAACAAATATAGATGGTTAGGCTCACTTTTGCCGGGTATGACTTCAACGTGTTTGACTGCAACATTAATGTGCCCAAAATTAATATTGAAGTAAATTTCCTTAACTTTTTTATTGGCGATGTTATTAGAAGTCCTAGGACAAGTCGTGTTCATAAAGCCCTCTGTGCTAGGGCCTAAACCGGGCCTCCCAGGCCCAGATTTTCCTAAATGGGGCCTGGGCCCTGATTACAGTCGGGCTGGGCCGGGCTTCTGGCTCCGGGAGGGGGATTGCTAAGGCCCAGAGCCGGGCCCTATTTGGGACTTGGGAGTGGGGGGGGGGGGGGAGTGGTTTATAGGATTTTTAAATTTTTTTTTTTAAATGTATTTTAATTAAATTAATAAATTATTAATATATTAAATTATTAATTTAATAATTTTAATAATAGCTGGAACCCTATTTAATAGGGCTGACAGCTTCTTCAGCAACGGCTCTAAGAGTCGCTGGAAAGTTTCCAACGGCTATTAGAGTCGTTGATTGTTAAAGGGGCCAGGCTTTGTCCGGCCCGGCCCAAGCCCGGGCCTAGAAACCGGGTTTTGCCGGTAGGCCGGGTACCGGGCCGGGCAAATGCTCATATATGGGGCCTTGTTAGGCCCAATGGCCCGGACAGGGCCCGGGGCGGGCCTAGCCTGGGCCCGGGCCTAGCCGGGCTTTTACCGGGTCGGGCCCGTCCTGGCCCCCCCCCCTCCCCCGGACCCGGTTTTTATGCACACCACTACCTACGACTAGCGACGGATTCAGAAAATTAATAATGGGGTGCACAAATTGATAATGTTGATGCACACAATTTTTTTAAAATGCGTCACTGAGTTCTAAAAATTTTAACATGGGGGGTCAGACATCAACTTTCTTAAAAAAACTTTTTTTAAAACGTTTCCATCTTCTCGGAGTTGTTTCTTCCTCATCTGACAACCGTTTTTGACGCATAAGTAGTCAAAATTCATTGTCTCGACGAGAGGAATCCAAATACACTAACCATTTTGAAAAATAATGAGGGGAGGGGGGAGCAGTGTCCCTCTGGCCACCGTCTGGATCCGCCCCTGCCTACGACGGCTAATCGCAGACCTAAAAAACATCTAAAATGACCATTCGAAGTCCTAAAAACACATAAATTTAATGGACTGCAAATATAAATGGACTGCGTTTAGCCATTGTAGAACTGCTTATAACATTGCCCTATTTTATTTGTTGAAAACTAAGGCTCCGTTTGGCACGGCAGCGGCGATCGTAAACACATGTGTTAAACCAGGATCATCAGTTTGAACATAAAAAATGAATGAAGTTCCTTAGGGTGCGTTAAGTCAAACGGAGCCTAACAAATATATGATAGAGTACGAACTTGCAGCAGTAAGAAGGAAGCCCAGCTGATGAAGCTCACTAAGAGCATCAATGTGCCATTAATTCTGCTGTAGTCATTGTTTTCTTGTTTCCCCGCCGTTAATGTGCTGGAGTCTCGCTGCTGCTGCTGCTGCTGTACAATATTTGTCCTTAAAAACTTGACGACTGGTCCTTTATACAAAATCATTAAAATTGTGCCGGCGATAGTCACGACGGCTCCAATAATCTTTGCCTGACCATGTCTTTGTCGAATGTCAATTTTCTCCACCCTAATTAAGTTGTTTTTTATGTAAAAAAACAAGAATATATATGTTTCATTAAAAAAAGAAAGGAAAATACGATTTCCATGAATATATCTACCTAAAGAGAAGAGCTATGAGCAAAGCGATGGCTGGGATAATATTTTCTAGTGAAGAAGCAAAGCCCGCCGAGGTTTGCTGGGCTCCCATGAAATATAAGTTCTGGTCAAGCACAGGCCTGTAATAATGCTCACAATCAGATAATTAAAACGAGATTAAGGCTTCATTTGGGGAGACTTACTTGCACCTGTCAAGCGGTTACAATCGCATGGACCGGACTTTAATTTGATTCATGCGGTCGTAACCGCTTGACCGGTGAAAATAATCATTCAATGAGTTATAATTACCCTAGAACTGCTAGCCCTATGATCTTGATGAATATAGTTCTGGTTATCTCTGGTCTCACTTTCCTACACTATCAAAAAAGATCCGGTCAGTAAAAATAAAAATAATATTAAAGTGATTATATGTGCAGATCAATTATAGCTACCTGCACATCATAATTATGGGCAAATCAGTAAAATTTAAGGCAATTGTTATACGCAAATCATAAATGTCTATTCGCAGATTAAAATTTTCATATTTATTAATTACTATATGGAGGCTAAGTTTAAATTTTTAATAATGAATGTCTTCTTCTCACGAGTAGTGCCTGACAATGAATACACATTTTTGTCAACCTTTTGAGTCAATATCGGAGACAAAGGTGGTGAAATTCACTTCAAAATGGAGAAATTCATGTCAAATTGTTGGAATGAAGTCGTCACCATAAGCTCAAAAGGTTGTCGGAGAAGTTCCTTCATTACCGGGTCTTTCTCAGGAAAAGAACACATCAATTAGACATTTATGACTTGCAAATATCAATTGCCAAATTTAACTGCAAACCAACTTATTAAGTGCAAATAGACTATATGAAAAAGAATAAGAACTTGTTTTTGAAATCATTCTAGTAACACAGATCAAACACAACTGCATATTATCATCCACATTCAAATCTGTTTTTGAAGTTTTTGTTTGGGAGGAAAATCGACATAGATCTCCAAAATCACCAAAGTCCAAGGGAAGGAAGATCGAACGAAGAAAATCGTGAGACCATCTCCTTCGATGCGGATCTTCCTCTCCGTATTAATACTCCATGTATGCAGACATGTGAGGTGAGAAATCGCGAATAGGAGAAATGTCGACTGCACGGGAAACCAACGCCGGCAAAGACACGCTCATGCAGGAGGGGTATCGCCACCGAGAATTGCAGAAAAGAAGAAGAACAAGAAGATCAAAGACATGCCAGTGGGGGAATATAGGGCTTCACCGATGAGAGTTGATCCCGAGTTGGAGGTCCACTATGGCACCGATGAGGCAGACCAAGCCGAATCAGACGAGAGTCGCGAAACGTTAATTTTTTTAGGAAATAGAAAAAGAAAATTTTAAATAGTTTGGTTTCAGACGGTTTGCGCATAGTCAATCTTGAGCTGCACATAAAAAACAGAGGTTAGGCCCATTTAATCGTCGGGATGTCTTACCTCTCAAACCAGAGGGCAAACGGAGTCATGAAAACGGCGGCGACCGCGTTGATAGAAGTTGATAAATTAAAATTTTCTGATTTGATTTTAGCAGGACTTAGCAAGGGGGAAAGCAAAGGCACAGGAAGAGGAATAACGGCTAAGTTTTACTTGTTCTCACTTCTAAACTTCTCATAATACAGAGTACATTATATAGAGGGGATTAGCATTAATTTAGCATTTAATTAAAAGCAGTTAACTGATACATAATAAGTTCTAATTAATTCTCCTCATTTCCCAGGCGGGTTAGGGCAGCTGCGTCGTTCTCCTTGGGAAGCAGGTTCCAGCGCTTGTCTTTTTCTTGGGGCAGATTTCCTGATTTCAACACCCCCTCTAAATCTGCTCCGTCTCTTACTCCGAGCATCCTTCTGAGCTCCAGGAAGCGGCTTCTGTGCATCGATTTGGTGAGTATGTCGGCGGTTTGAGCATGAGAAGAACAAAACTCTAACTGAATGAGTTTCTTCTCAACAGCTTCTCTGATAAAGTGGAATTTTATCTCTATGTGTTTGCTCCGTGCGTGGTATACTGGATTCTTTGCTAGGGCGATGGCGGAAGTGTTGTCGCACAGCAGTGTCACTGTTGTTGCTTCGTCTTTCTCGTTGCTATCTCTGATTAAATCCTTTAAGAGTCTCTGCAGCCAAATTGCTTCACAAGCGGCAGAGTTTAGAGCCATAAATTCCGCCTCGGTTGTGGAGAGAGCGACCGTTGGTTGTTTTCTGGAACTCCAGGAAATGACATTAGCTCCAAAGAAAAATACAAAACCTCCTGTACTCTTTCGATCGTCCAGGCAGCCAGCCCAGTCGGAGTCGGTGTAGCCTCTGAGTTCTGCTTCTCCATTGTCTGTGTACATTAGTCCAAAGCCCTTTGTTCCCTGCAAATATCTCAAAACCTTTTTTCCTGCAGCAAAATGAGTTTTAGAGGGATTACAAGTGAATCTGGAGAGGATATTGACGGCATGCTCGATGTCAGGTCGGGTGTTTGTGAGATAGATAAGTGATCCGACAAGACTTCTATATTCCTCCATATCTTCTTGTTCTTCTCCATCTTTCCTTGCAGTCAGTTTTTCACTTGGGCACATTGGTATTACAGTTGGGTTACATTCTTCCATACGATACCTCTGTAGTAGTGCATTAATATAGGTTTCCTGGGAGATAAAAATTCCTTCTTTGAGGTATTTGATCTGGAGCCCAAGGAAATATTTTAGAGAGCCAAGATCAGACATATCATACTTCTCCTTAACCTCCCTTCTGAACTCCTCTATCATTTTTGAGTTTGTACCTGTTACAATCAAATCATCAACATATAGACTAATGATAAGGCTACCTTGTTCTTCATGCTTTATGTAGAGTGTGGGTTCACTGGGGCTGCGGAAAAAGCCCCTAGATAGAAAGTAACTATCGATATTCTGATTCCAGGTGCGTGGCCCCTGTTTTAGCCCATACAGAGCTTTGTGCAGCTTGTATACTTTCTCTTCTTCTCCTTCTTTTTCAAATCCTGGAGGCTGGGAGACATAGATGTCTTCAGTGAGAACTCCATTCAAAAACGCAGAAATTACATCCAGTTGGATAATCGGAAGTTTGTAGTAGGCAGCAATAGCAATGAGTAATCGTATTGTGGTCATCCTGGCTACAGGCGCAAACGTTTCATCATAATCTGATCCTGGTTTTTGAGTAAACCCTTTAGCGACCAACCTAGCTTTGTATCTATGGATGCTCCCATCTTCATTCAACTTGATTTTGAAGACCCATTTCAGACCAATGATTGTTTTGTTGGCTGGTTTGTTAACTAAGCTCCATGTTTTATTCTTCTCAATGGCCGATAGTTCTTCATTCATTGCAGTGAGCCATACATGTTGTGTTGTAGCTTCTTTATAGTTGGCTGGGGTAGCAGTAAACATTGCTTTTTCAGTGGCTTTATATATATCCTGAATGGATTTCATTTTGCCTGATGGTAATGGTTCTTCTTCTTCTTCTATTTCTGTGTGAACGTCAGGTGGTTGACATGAGTTGTCATGGGTCTCTTGACAGAAAGCAGTTGGGTATGATTGAATATCAGCTGAGATAGGAATGGCTTCATTGCAATGGAAGGAATGAGGATGATTTCCTCCAAGTTCAACCGGCAGTGAAGAAGGTCCATCAGCAGGAATAGGTGGAGATGCCCAATTATGGTTCTTGTGTTCATGAAAAATGACATCACGGGAGATGATAATGCATTTATTCTTGTGATCATATAATCTATATGCCTTACTCTCATTACTGTATCCAGTAAATACACATTCAATTCCACTTCCCACTAGCTTATCTCTTCCTGGTTTTGTGGTGTGGGCAAAAGCTATACACCCAAACGTTCTCAAGTGTGCAACAGATGGTTTGTGATTGAAGATAAGCTCATAAGGTGTTACTTTGTTTAAGGCCTTGGTTGTGGATCTGTTCAAAATGTGAACAGCAGAGGCAGTAGCCTCTCCCCATAAATTCTTTGGAGTGTTGGTATGTTCCATCATAGTTCTTGCCATTTCCATTACAGTCCTGTTGCGCCTTTCTACAACTCCATTCTGCTGAGGTGTATACACAGTAGTGAGCTCCCTTTTAATGCCTTCTTCTAAGCAAAACTGAGTGAATTGTTGTGACATGAATTCTCCTCCCCTATCTGTCCTTACTATCTTTATGTTCCTTTCTAACTGTTTTTCTATTTGATGTTTGAAGTATTTGAAGTGGGTGAATGCTTCAGATTTGTTAGTGAGATGGAAAATCCACATAAATCGACTATAGTCATCAACAATGAGGAGGTAATAAAGTTTGCCTCCTAAGGAAGGTGTCCTGGCCGGTCCCCAAAGGTCTAAATGAAGTAAGTCAAGTGGAGCATTAGCTTTTCTGTTTGCAGTATGGGGAAATGGTTGTCTATGTGATTTGGACTTTGCGCAGGAGGGACAGTCATTCATTGTGCTTTTAAAACTTGGTAAGCCTTCAACCAGCTTGTCTCTTTGCATTGTATTGATGGCAGAAAAGTTCAGGTGGCCTAGCCGATGATGCCAAAGAGTGTCAGTGGGAATAAGGGAAGCTTGGGTGCAGGTGTATGCAAAATGATTAGCTGGCTCTAAGAGAATAGAGAAAATATTGCTAGCATTCATATGTGCTGAGGCTATGGTGGCTCTGCTCTTAATTTCGACAATGTCACATACATTGGGTTTGAACTCTACTTTAAAACCTCTTTTGAGTAACTGCCCTACACTTAACAAATTTTGTGTTAGGGTGGGAACAAAGTGTACATCTGATATTATTTTAGTTGTTCCATCTGGGGCCTTTACTGCAACATTTCCTCTACCCTCTATAGTCTTTCTTTTGCCATCTCCCAGTGTCACTTCAGATTTCAAGTCTTCATTGAGTGTTATAAAATAGTGTCTATTATTGGCCATATGATTGGAGCAGCCACTGTCAATGAACCAGTCAAATGGGTTGTCTGATTGTGAGGATGTGTTACAGGTAAACAGGAACTGATCTGGGTTGGTTTCAGTGGTGTTTGCTTCTTGTTTAGATCTGTACCAGCATTTTCCTGCAGAGTGATTGGGTATTTTGCAGTTTTTACATCGCCAAAAGCAGTCTTTTGATTCATGATTTATTTTTTTGCAAATGATACACCCTTTATTGCCAGTGAAGGTCTTTTCTGGTCTTTGTGTTGAGTTATGATTTCTGCTTTTGTCAAACTTATCATCCTTCTTCTTTTCTCCTCCCCAGTTCTGTAATGATAGCTTTGTATGGAATGCTTTTTCTAGGTGTGACTCCTCATGGCTAAGCAAGTCTTCATGGGTTTGCAGTGAGGCCATTAAGTCATTGACAGTTAGAGTGTCCAGATCGTGGGCTTCCAAGATGGCAGAAACGATGTGTTTATGTGTATAAGGCAGGGATCTTAAGATCTTTTCTACGATTTGTTGTTCCTCAATAATACCACCAAGAGTTCTAATCTGATTCACTATTGTAATAACTTTGGCAAAAAATGTTTGAACCGTTTCTCCCTCAGTCATACATACTGTATCAAAACTGCGCCTTAATGAGTAGAGTTTTAGTTTTATTACCTTTCGAGATCCTTTGTATTCAGCTTCTAATCTCTGCCAAGCTTCTTGTGCTGTTTTTGAGCCCATTATCCTTGGATAGATAGTGGGGGCAATCCCCTGTTGGATGAGGTGAAGTGCCAAGGCATCCTTCTGAAGTTCTTCTTTCTTGTATACTATCTTACCGCCTTCTGCCGCTTTGCCATCCGGTTGTGGTCCTTCACAAACAATGATCCAAAGATCCTGTGATTTTAGTAGTGTCTCCATTTTGTCACTCCAAAAATCATAAAGCTCTCCATTAAAGATTGGAATACTGGTTTGGGAATATTGTGGGGTAAGGAAGGTAGATGATGAGGCCATGGCAGAGAAAGGTGATCAAGAACAGATCTCAGGAAAGGGAAGATGGGCTCTGATACCACTGATAGAAGTTGATAAATTAAAATTTTCTGATTTGATTTTAGCAGGACTTAGCAAGGGGGAAAGCAAAGGCACAGGAAGAGGAATAACGGCTAAGTTTTACTTGTTCTCACTTCTAAACTTCTCATAATACAGAGTACATTATATAGAGGGGATTAGCATTAATTTAGCATTTAATTAAAAGCAGTTAACTGATACATAATAAGTTCTAATTAATTCTCCTCATTTCCCAGGCGGGTTAGGGCAGCTGCGTCGTTCTCCTTGGGAAGCAGGTTCCAGCGCTTGTCTTTTTCTTGGGGCAGATTTCCTGATTTCAACACGCGTTACGGTAGACGAGCAGCACCGGCTGACTCATGCCGTTTTTCAGAGTCGCTAAAAAAACCACGTACATAACAGCGTAGCTGAGCTGCAGCAATATCATGGCAGCATACGGTTTCACTTTCTGCAGCATGTTGCTGCTTTGAATTCTTCAGATTGCTTCAATTTTTGGGCTAAAGTTTTGATTAATAAATAGTTCATGAGCAGGTGTATATATGTCCCTCATTTATTTGCTTTGTCGTCTGATTTTGATTCCTAACATGAATCTACTTAATAAAATGAATCCCTCTAACAGATCCGTCCAAGATTTGGACGGATTTATCTCTGCTAATTAAATATCTATTTAATATTTTATATTAAAACAATATAAATTTGAAAACATCTGCCAAAACTGGAGTTTCTTCGTCTCTTACCACTATTGGAAATATTAAATATTATTGATAGGGTTGCCACTAAAGATAGTCAGAGACAAATTGGTAGGACTTCAGCCGAAGGGCTTAAGCAATATAATCTGACCGGCCGAACCGTGTGCGCACGTGAGACGCCTGCTTGAAGGGTTCAAAATCACCCCGAAAGGAGGGGACGAAACCAAACACATGCAAAGGCGCGTGGCCGGCACACGCGCGCGCGAATAGTGTATGCACATGACTAGCACTTGCGCGCGGCGTGCGGACGCACGAGGGTCGGCACCCACGCGCGCGCGGAACGTGTTCATCATTTCGGGAAAATTGGTGGTCCTGGTGACCAGAATGCACGAAGCAACGCAATTCGTCAACTCAAAATTCAGTTGGGTGCAATTACCAATGTGATCCCTTCAAGAAAGCTATAAAAAAGCCCCAGACCTTTATTTGAAGACAAGAAACCTGAGAAATTAGAGAAAGCTCTGAGGTTTTCTGACGAGGACGTGAGACTTATATTATTTTTTCGCTCGGAATTCACTTTGCTCCTTTTCTGATTAACTTACTCGTAGTATTTTTGCCCATGTAGCAGCCAGCACAGGAAAGCACTTAGAGGAGTGCACTCGTGGAAGCTCCTGCGGACGCACTCTTCAAGGCTCCCCTAACTTAGCCATTTTTCCATTTCTCTGCACTCAAAACTTGTAACGGAGAGGTGACCTGTCACCCTCCGAGTAACTCAAATACTTACAACTTCAAGGAAAATAGTGGATTTGGGCTCAACACAGATCTAGCCATGTGGTTTTTCACAATTTCTAGGTTTTCCATGTTAAAAATATTAGACGGTCCAACATGAACAAAAAAACGGCATCCCAAGATTAGTCTCACACAGCCTACCCAGATCGTCCACTCATGTTATAATTGGCCCCGCCTCTCCGATCTTTGACCTGGGTTTTGGAATGAAAAATGGGTGTGTCGGTTTAACATGGTATTAGAGCCAGGTTAACGTGAAGGGGACGTGTTGGACGGTCTAACATGAACAAAAAAAGTCATGTCAAGATTAGTCTCACACAGCCTATCGGGACGGTCCACTTGTACTTATAATAGGTCCCACCTCTCTTATCTTTGACCCGAGTTTTGGAATGGAAAATGAGTACGGTGGTTTAACAAAAACACACATCTTGTCATTGCTATTTGATTTTCATTTGACTGTTTGTGTGTCCAATCTAACTTAGAGCTAAGGCGACCTGATTCTCCAAATCAAAGGAAAACCGGGCGACCCGCAACAATTATAAAATATTTAATATTTTCTAATTTTTTAAGAATTTGTAGAGTATTCCCACCTCTACTATTAATTAGGGGTCCATACCCCTTGTTTTCCATGGAATAACAATTCAAGCGAGGTGCGGCTAGAAGGTTAGGTCGTGGCGACTAAGAGCAGGGTGCGGCTAGACAAACAGGTTGCGGCGAGAAGAACAGGCCGCAACGACTTAAGAGCAGGTCGTGGCGAGAAGAACGGGCAATCAGAGAGGTCGTGCACACAAAGAGCAACGATAAGGATGAGAAAGAAACTGCGCGAATAGGGCGCAAACAGGAGGGATAAACAAGCCGCGAAGACAGACCGCGAGAAGGAGCAAGCCGCGAGGACAAGTCGCGAGAAGACAGGTCACGCGGTCAGAGGAAGCTCACAGAATAAGGTGGAAATGATTGAGTCCTCTGATACCATGTGCGAACAGGAAAAAAGTACACCAAATATTTGGACTAACATAATTTTATTATCCAAAAAATTTGTTTATTACAAAGATATGACCTCCCTTTTATAGAATGGAGGAGAGATGAGAGATTACAAATAACAAATGTGGGACTAATAATTACAGGAACAAACAACTATAAAAGTCGCACAAGCCACGCGGTTAGACTTACCACCCGGTCACCAATTAGCAACAACCGGCTAGCAAACTGCTGGAGAGAAACCGCCAGACCGCGCTGTCTCCAATCCGCTAGGGGCAGACCACCAGACCGCCCGGTCTCCAAGCCACCAGGGGCAGACCGCCGGACCTTTCGGTCACCATACATCAACAGTGAACTTGGCGGCTAGCGAGTGGCTGCAAGCGCGGTAAGAGTTGGCGATAAGAGTTTGTTGTAAACTTTGTGAGAGGTCTGCGGTTAGTAAGTGGCGGTCACACGATTAGCACTCGACGGTATCTGCGGCTAGCGAGCGCCGGTAACCGCGGTTAGCAGCTGGAAGTTTGTGGCTTAGTAGATGGAGGTGTTGAAGGTTAGAAGTTGCGTTTACGCGGCTAAGAGTTACAAACTTCTCTTGGCGAGCTCTAATGTGTATTGTAACGTATCTTATATGTTGTGTGATTTGTTGAGTTGTAATAATGCATAACTGAAGTTGTTATGTGACTTTATAACAATTCATTGATATAAACAAGTTGACTGCTTTCTCTGTGAATTGTGTGTGCCCACTGTTTTCGAATCCAACAAGGAGCACTCCGAGTTTGGATTATGTTGTCCACTTCATCCGCAATAGCAAAGAAGGTGCCTCCTAGATCTACTTCCAAACCCTTCTCGCAAACGTGCACACTCCCTCTCCGCCAGCAAGTACCTATTAGTTTTTCTAGCATGTGTTGCTTGGACAATCCCCCCACCATCCTTTCCAATAGTAAAATTATCTCCCGTTTCGAGAGTTGTTCGGGTCAAAATAATTTGGCAAAAAGCAGTATTTACATCTCTAACAAATTCCCCTCTGTCGTTAGCGAATTATCCTAGAAATACTTAAAATCCAAATGGGCTCCTTTCCTTTCACCTATTTGGGAATTCCTATCTTCTATGGTCATGGTAAACCGACTAACTTCAAACCTTTTGTGGCTAGACAACACTCCTATGTTGTAGGTTGGCCGCTTAGGATTCTACATACTGGGGAAGACTTGCCCTGATTAAACCAACACTGATGCCCTAACACTCTCATCTCATCGCTTGGTCCAACACACCGGCTTTTGTTTTTGACAAAATGGATATATACATACCTAAATTCCTAGCTATGGACCAACCTTGGCAATGACAATAAACATCACCGAGTCTCTTACAAGACATGCATTTCTAGCATCTCTTCTGATGGCCATTGTTTTCATAGCCTCAAGTTCACACACAAATACTTCACATTCAAGTAAATATGTAATAGGGGTGCGAACTAAGTGGCATATGCCCTTACTTGTACATTTATAGCTATCATGTTCTTGTGTCAGTTGTACTTGGCATTTTTCACTTAAAGATTATTTATTAATATCATATGATTTTTCTCCCTAACAAATGTTAGGTCGCTCGAAACATCTTGGATGGTGGTCAAAGTAGAACTACCTCCTCGTTGCCCATAGCTTGGGTTTTATAGGCAAATCCTAGGTTTAATATGAGTATCAGATATCCTGGTATCCGAACCAAATGGGTTAAGTCTCCGAGCTTGTTATATATCTAAATATACATTAACAATATCCTCCTATATTTGTGATATATAACGTTTACGTTTCGAAGTGCAAAAAATAGAGAATGCCAAGTTTCAGACTTTACACATTATCCAGATAATAAAACACAATTAAAACATAATAGGAGTTTTGCATAAATAGAAACAAATATACAAACATAAAAATGTAACTGGGGAATAAAAGTCTGAAAATATAGAAATAATGGAACAATCATGTAACAAATCTACATAAAGAGCAGATCATCATCATCATCATCCAATTCAAAATCTACTTTCTCTCCTCCATCTTCACCAGTGTCTGCAAGAAATTTCATGAGTTTAGACTTTATGAATTCATAAACATATGTAGTGACACTTAAAGTAAACTACTCTACCTAAATGAGTTTAATACTTATAGTAGTAGTGAAATAACATTGTTAACTTCTCTATCCAGTCTAACTATGGCCAGTCAAGTTGTGATTTTAATAAATCAAACATTATTATCTTACTCATTAATGATCACTATATACCTTATCATCAAATGTGAAATGATATGACACAACATCACATGCAGCATTCTTAAGTGTGAAATAATGTGTTATGATCATTAATGTTAGATTAACTATTATAACGTCCATCTATTCCCAGTTGAAAAATTCTTGAATCAACTTATAATAAGAAAGAAGTTAAGTAATCAAATATGAAATGACTAATATCTAACCATCTTGAGTTTTCATCAAGAGATTATTTGAGATTTTCAATCTATTATTAGATGCTTGAATGTTTGCAGTTATAGGTTCTTACCATCAAAAGATAAACATATGAAAAAACTTTCATATTTCTATGAATTTCAATCTCATCTGTTCCGATGTTTTTATTGTAAGAACTATATTTAAGTCTTTTGTCAAAGCAACTGCTACATTATCTTTTGACCTCGCATCAATTAGAGTCATAATTTTTGACTTGTGATGGGGGTCAACCAGACTTGTTTCATCCTTAGTTGTCTTTTTTTCATTGAACAAAGTGTTCATAATAATCATTTTTTAGCCTGATTGTCGCAGTAAACTGCAACAGAACTCAATATTAGGCTAACTAAGTTTGATTGAACTTCTTGGACTATTTCATTTATTAGACTTAGTCGGTTCATTCTATTTTGGATGTATACACAATCAAAATAGTGTGAGTTAACTAATAGTATTACTCTATTGTTATACAAATTAAATGATATACCAATATTACAAAGTAAACTAATAGACACTAAATTAGCGGCTAGTGAAATAATAAATTTAATATTTTTTAAAGTTAAAGTTTTACCCGAGAAGAGCAATAAGTTTGCATTCCCCACCTTCAGCATGTTAGCTACTTCACCATTGACAGTGGTCATAGAATCTCTTGTATTAGTGAGCCATATCAACAAATTAGCATTGTTGCAAATATGACAAGTTGCCCACGAATCTAGGTACCACTTAGTGCTAGCCTTCATGTTTCTAACCATAACAATAAAGTTGGATGACTCAGCAAGGCTAACCATATTGGCATTGTTGCCTTCTTGTAGTCCTTTGTTCCTTTCCTTCTTAAAAAGTCTGTAATCAAATGCACTGTGCCCCCACTTATTATAGTTAAAACATCTGCCCTTAGACCTTTTTATTTTTTTATTTGGGCCTAAAACCTGGGAACTTCTCTGAGAAGGTTTGATCTTTTTAGAGTTAAGCATGCGTATAAAACTGGAGTTCATGTTAACAACATCTTTCTATTTGCTAACATTTTTTAACGCATGTCTAGTCCTATTTTCTCAATGCGTATGGAATGCTTGAGATCATTTAGACCAACCTGCATCTTCTTGCGAAACATCTCAGTTCTAAAATTGTACCATATGGAAGACAATTTATAAATAATAGTGCCAACAACAAAACTATTCGACAAGGAAATATTTTCACAGTGCAAATACCTACTAAATGCTTAAAATCTTATTCCTGAGGGAGAATTTATTTCTCATCATTGAACGTGAAAGAATGGAACTCGTCCACCAAGTGAGCCTTGGACAAGTCCTCCTGCTTGAAGTGCTTCTCCATTGCCTCCCAGATCTCCTTGACAGTCTCATCTTGATGTAGGTCTTTGCCAAATTGGAGGATAGACAATTCAAAAAGTAGACTCTGCAGAAGTACTTATCAACGATCCATTGTGCCTTATCGTCAGTCTCGATAACATCAACATGATCAGACCGGGCGATATAGAACACGTTCATGTACTTCATCCCGAATTGGGTGTTCAACTTCCAGTCATTAAACTCTGTCGCTTTATTATTGGAACCAGAGACAAGAAATTGTTCCCTTCATCATTATGGAGTGAGGAGTTCTATCCAACAAAAATTCAAAAAGCAACAACACAAAGTATCCCCTTATGGTCTGAGGAGAAAAAGATCCCAGATCCTCCTGATTTCTCTTGCGATTGACTTCTGACCAAACAAAATCACAGCTAGCAAAATTCGTGCATGAAGAGCACGAACTGAGAGGTGTCCTCAACCAACAACAAGGTGATCAGAAAGATTCTCAAACGAAAGACTGTCTGCAACTCCAACACCAGAATAAGGGCTACTTCATTCTTACCAATCAGTGACGGGGACAGACGACTACCCTTGATCGACGACACACTAGTTCAGTCGGCTAGATATAGAAGAAATCCAGGCGTCTTGCTGATGTAGATCTGGATCCTCAAAGGAGCAGCGTTGCACATTGACTTGCCGCAGAAGAGCACTGGAGCGAGACGTCAACGACGGATCTGCTTCACAACAGCGGCAAAAAAAATCTCCCTACCAAAATAGCGGCGACAACATGCAGGAAAGAGGAGGAAGAAACAGCGCACAGGGAACACCGACAACACCGACCAGATCTGGTTCCGCAGGGAGTTTTCAAAAAAAAAAATTCAAAGACAACATCAGACGGAATCTGCAAAAGAGGGGGACGAGCTCCATTTTTTTCCTTGATTCTGATTAGCGGCGACTTGAATTTCCTGCGGCAAAAAACGGTGATGACTCTTCCGCTTCCGAGTGCTGCGTCAGAGACCTCGTTTTCTCCAGGCAGCAGGGCAGGAGATGGCAGTTGGACGCGAGAAGCAACGACGAGGATTTTCTCCATCTCAATCCGCGACCACATCAGCGAGATTCTCGACTTTTCTGGGGCTGGGACAGAGAATTCCACTGGAGATAAAAAAACACGGGATGGATTTTGAGAGGCTAGGGCTTTACACTTTGAGATTATTAGGTCGCTCGAAATATCCCGGGTGGTGGTCAAAGTAAAACTCCCTCTCTATTGTCCCTACCTTGGGTTTTTATAGGCAAATCCTAGGTTTAATACGAGTATCGGATATCCCGGTATCCGAACCAAACCCTTTAAGCCTCCGAATTTGTTATATATATCCAAATATACATTAACAAAAAATCAAGGCAGTAAACTCACGACCCCAGAAGAGCAATATTCACCATGCTTACTAATGTGCCTAGGAGTGTTCACAAACCAAATCGAAAAGCATAGCTCTTCGATCAAATCCAAATTTTCATAGACCGGAGGTATATTGATTCGTCTCAAAATCCTGAATTCGAATTTAGATTCAGACTTTATTTCAAATTTCCAAATTTGAATTATTTAGAATACATTCATACGAAGTTTATTTAAATGTATATTACTATTATATATTCACAAACTATTTATGAATTTTGCAAATAACAATAATATTATTCGAACAGATTTAAATACCACTCAAATAAGAATTTGTTTTCAAATCCATATTCAAATTCAAAAAAAGTATCTTAATCAAATCTTCATGAATACTGTTTAGTTCTGTTCTTTCTACCATTTCATTTTATATATTGTGGCATTACTTAATATTATGATGTATTGTCGTATTGAGTAGCAATACTCTCATCTTGAAAAATTAGTAAATAGATTCCACATTTGTCCCTTTTTAATATTCTTTTCATAAAATTCAACTCCTTTATCTCGTCTTTTATCTCGAGCTTCAATTATATATTCTTTTTATTTCTTAACTTATAAATATCTCTTTACATTTAGACAAGACGGAGAAGGAGATGGTCATCAAATATCACATACAGAATTTATATATTTATAATATTTCTACTAGCTCTTTTAGTGAAATTGTTGGTGTTTTTCTTTTTAATACAACCAACATAAATGTCAAAATTAATAAAATTAAGAGTTGATAAAACTCCATGGTCTGTTATTCCCTTAGGAGATGTGCACTGATCTCCTCTACCACAACTTTGTGGAGTCTTTTTTAATAATCTAATATTTATTTTTGCTATCCTGATAAATATTTGTCAGTCTATACAACCTATTAATTGATTATTCATATTCAACTATAACTTCTTTGGAAATTACAAAAACAAATTTCATCTAGTCAATTTTAAAACTATTTTTAGCATGCTTGAATACAAAAGTTAAATTTTCGCAAAAAAACGGAATAAAAAAATATCTTGAAGATTTAATACATAAAGCAAAATATATAACATATACTAATCATGTTGCGGATCGCTCCGGTAAATCAGACTAAAATGAACCGTCTTAGTCCGGGAGCAGTCGAGCGTGCAAATAGTCACAGAAAGAGGGAAAGCTGACAAGATAATTTTTTTAACGTGAAAAACCCCAGAAAGGGGTGAAAAATCACGTGGCTGAAACTGTGCCGACCAAACTCCCACTAGTTGCTGGTTGTTGTATAGAGCTGCTTTGAAGAATTCGAGGACGACAGGCCGCCCCTCGTTACAAGTTGGGGGAGAGAGAGAGTTCTGGGCTCGGAGGGTGACATGCCACCTCTCACGGAGCCTGAACGTCTTCTTGTGCTGCGAGGGATGAAATCAATAAGTTCATACTTCTTTCATGCACGTTCGTGCGTGTGTGGGTGTGCGTGCCGATGTGTGTGGCGGTGTGGGTGTATGTGTTAGAATTGCATAACTAGAATCAATCCATCATATATTAGTACGAGCATCAACAAAATGTGATTTATGATATACATATACATGAAATAAATAAGTAGTTCTTCTCAAGTTATTTCATGTATTTGAAGCTTCCTTTGACATGCATTTTCTTCTATTAGAGAAAAAAGACAGGATTATATGTATAATCACTTTGACAAAACATTTTCTCTAGAGTTGTTTGATGCCAATTCAATGAACTGGTGTACGTTCACGATTCTGTTTTATATTTATCACAACATATAAACCGTTAAAAAATTTTCTTCTCTGCGGTGTTCTTGTTCAATGATCGTGCTGACGATCATTTTTGTTGGAAAAGATGAAGGGCAAGATAGAGACTAGGAGAAGATAGTGGGTACTGTCACTCTTTATAGATCAAGAACACTAGCACACTTACAATACTTTGCTCCTTCACCAGAGCCTAGAGCCTTACACTCAAAACACAACCAACACAAACAAACATACTAAAAACAAGGCTTTATATATTAGCCCAATCCAAGTTCTTGCATGAATAAAACAAACACTTTGTAGGTACAAGACCCATAACAGATTATAGGCGACACACTTTTGGCTGCGTAGTTTATTCTGATTTGGTTCACCTTCTTATGCAGGGCTTGACCACTGATAAGTAATGTCACTGCCAGTTCTTCTGCTCTTTCTTTCGGTGCTTCTTCCAGATAAGTTTCCTAATCTTCTTGGTCAAGGTTTAATCTTCTATTTGGATTATGTCCCCCCCCCCCCCCCCCAAACATCATATTACTTTCAACTTCTTTCTTAGTTTATGAAACATTGGTGTCGAGAGGGGTTTAGTGAGCTGATTTCCAATCTGATTCTTTGATTTTCTGTGCCTTGGCATGATTTTACCTTGACAAACCAGATATCTGGTATAGTGTTGTTTAATTTCTAAGTGCTTAGCTTTATTACGAAATACAATATTTTTAGCTAGGGTAACGACTGATGTGTTGTCGACCTAGATAATAGCCTGGTCTTCTTCTTCTTTCATCTTCTCATCAATTAACTTTTTACCCATATAACTTCTCTAACAGCTTCACTTAGGTTGTGTATTCTGCCTCAATTGAGGAGAGAGCGATGGTTTTTTGTTTTGTGCGCCAGGATACAGGATTGGGTCCAATGAAGAACATAAACTCAGTTGTGCTCCTCGAGTCATCTGAACACCCTGGATAGTCGCTGTCGGAATAACTCCTAAGTTTTCTCTCACTTCCCCTCTCATATCTCTGCCCAAGCGATAGAGTGCCATTGATATAGCGCAGAATTCTTTTAATTGTTGTCATGTACTTGACACTTGGTGATTGTATGAAAAAGGAGACAATACTTATCGCAAATTCAATATCCGGTCTAGTATTAGTTAGATATATCAATGACTCTACTATACTCCTATTTTGTTCTGGGTGAGTCTTTTCTTCTCAATCTCTTTTCTTTGTTTTTCCCCAGTGATCATTAGGGTGGATGCAAGAATTGAATTTTCCATCCCAAATTTTCTTAGGACATTTTATACCTATTTTCATTGTGAAATATAAGTAACTTGGGTAATTGGAGGATCTGCAATCCCAGGAAGTTTCTTATGAGTCCCAAATCTATTATCTCAAACTTAGTTTGAATGTACTTTTGGATCTTGTTTATGTTTGACCCGGTGATTAACATGCAGGTCATCAACATACAAGCATACAATAGGGATTTCTCCATTTTATTACTTTTTACATACATCACTGGTTCATTGATAGTCTTGTAAAAGCCATTATGAAGGAGGTTGGAGTCAATTTTGGACTTCCAAGCTCGGGGGGGGGGGGGCTTGTCTTAAGCCATATAAAGCCTCATGCACTTTGAACACCTTGTCTTCTTTGCCTTTAATTTCATAACCCGGTGGCTTTTCACATATATTTTGTAACACCCCATTTTTTCTGATTAAAGAAGTTGGGGGTTCTGGAAGCTACCGTACGACGGTATGGTGGTAGCCTTTTTTAGTTGAGCGCGTCGGGATGAAAGCGTCGAGACAAATGCATCGAGACGAAAGTGTTAAGTAGCTACCACACGACGATAATGTTACCGATGACGGTAGAGTGGCGGTCTACAGAGGCTAGCGGATCTGTGAGCTACCGAGGCGCGACAGGTAGCTACCGCCCGACGGTAGCAGGCGGAACCAGTTCCATGAGGGGTGATTTTTGGTCATCTGATCTTCTTAAAACTTGATTGTGTGGCCCAGAATCCCCAGTCTGTGAGCCCTAAATAGGGCTGAGGGGTCTGATCCTCCTATTTTTTTTCTTTTGGGTTGAGAAGTTAGAGTTTGACAGAGAGAGAGAGAGATTGGAGGAGGAAGAAGAGGCATCTTCCGCCATTGAAGAAGTTCTGGAGCTCCGTTCATTGATCTGAGGTCGGATTTGTGGAGAGGGCTTGAAGGCGCACACTTTCATCCGTGCAAATGAAGAGCTCCATGGCTAGGAAAAGGAATCAGAAGGTAATGATATTTCACCTCCCAGTTTTTAGGATGCGTGCATGACATCTATTTTGTTTATGCCTTTATTCAAGCATTTAGGCACCAGATCTCTCAAATGAGAGGGATTCGGGTCGCCATGGCTCAAGAGGAGCCATCGGGTCGATTGAATCCTTCCCCGACATATTGTTGCATTAGAGATCCTCTCCGTTAGTGGATTAGACATTGCGAATGAAGCCATAATCGCGATTGGTTGTCCGATTCCGTGAGGTTGTTTGACGTGCACTATATAGATTTTTACTAGAAATCTGATTACGACGAATACGCCGTTTGTGATGCCCTCATTTTCGTGTAAGAAAGAATGGTGATTTAGGGCAGGAAATGATGTGATTGTTGAATGTTATGCGAGTGCTTGACTTTGTCTCTGTGCTCGGCTGACTAGCCCATGATGTTGCAAGTCATGTGTTGAGAGAGTCCCGACAAGACAATTCCCCTGTTGTGAAAACTGACGAGAACATCATGGTTTTGGACAAGCCCGAGCGATGAAGCCCATGAGTGGGTAGAGTCAAGCTAGGGTTCTTAGCATCGGTTGAATTGTGTGACGGAACTGACGTGAGAGTCAGAGCTTGCAGGCAAGCCCGGGTGCTAAGACCCATGAGCAGGTGGGGCCTATGCAAGAGTTCCATGTTGCGGCTTGAACGCCGACAGGTTAAATTCGAAGTACCCGTGTGAATGATGTGATGTGATGATGTGTTAGAATCATACGCGCTATACGGTGCCTTGGGTGAAACCCAAGTTTGCATACATGCTGCATTGTAGGCCCCTTTATTTAAAATGCTAAACATAAAAATGTGTTTGATGTATGAGACACTCAAACATGCTGATTTTTTATGTTTTTTCATGTTTATTTACATATGCATATGAAGTGTTGATTTGCAGGGTGATGAAGTGCTCAGAGGCCTGCTAGGGATGGCATTGAGGAGATGTGGGTGTTATACAGTTAAGGTCAGCCTTTGCTGACTCACGTTATAATAAATTCTTACAGGACAAGGATCGCAAGCTGGAGCGAGCTTATAGGTCAAAAGAGTCTAAAGCCCCATGAAGTGTACCCCCTTCTTTTAGTTCCTTTATGTTTGAATATTATGTTTCATTCTCTGTAATTCGGCTTGCATGTCAAGGTAGCCTAGGAGTGTTATGACACATTGATATGTTTGGTGTTGATGTGGTTTTGGACGTTAGAATGTTGTAAGGCCATAAGGCCATTTCAGACTTCTATAGTTGTGGATAACTTCTATTCTTGTTGATGTGTTTCCACTATCATATTTTCTTAGTTTTGAGATGGGTAGTACTTTTATATCACTTTATAATGCTCAAGCTGTGGTGTTTATATGTTGTAGGGCGCCGACTAGACTCATATTATATGGTCATTACAGGGGAGGTGTTACATGCATTTAGGGGATAATCCTTCAAACTGCAGTATAAACAACCTACTGGCCCCAAAAACCTGCACTCCATACCAGAGTCAATGTACTTCTGTTGGTGTGCCGACTAGACCGGTATTGAATGACCCACCACAACAAGCACAATCCAGGTATAACAATACCTATCCGAGCCTCCAGCTCGCAGGGCCATCCCGTCCTCAAATCTTATACACCACTGAGACTTCAACTCGCAGGACTAACACGTTCTTAATTTATCACTACCCCGAGCCTCCATCTCGCTGGACTAACGAGTCCTGAATCACTCCAACTCATATACATGTGAGGTTGCTATGTCGCTCTTTCATCATAGTGGACTACTCTTGTCTAATTTTTAGTTGTACATATCGATTTATGGTTAATCTTAGACTTCCTGAGGTCTACCCAGTGAAGGGCTCGCAGTGGTACTATGAGATACGATAGGTTGAAGCCCAAATCTCCTTTTCTCAAGATATTTAATATTATTGGTGCTTCCCTTATTCAAAACCCTCTCTCAAAGTAACTCTTGAATTTATATTAAGTGTTGTATGACCTCAAGGGGGAGAGACGATTTTTCGTCAGACTCCCAGTATAACTACCCCTCTTAGTGTTTATACACATTACTCCTCTCATACTTAACGACCTACCCTAGAACTTCAACAAGAAGTCTTTGCCCATCAAATCATGACTCTAACTCTGATAGGAACCACTCTTGTGATCACATTCACGTCCACCCCAACACTCGATCTATTGAACTATTTGACATTTAAGTCTTACTTAAAGGAGTGTTACACCATTCAATTTCTCGTCAAACTGCGGGACGTTTACTCTCTGAAAATTCTACAAATTTAGGGGAATTATACAAATGTTATATTACAGCTAAGTTCTAATTTTTATGCAGGTCTCAAGTTATCTTAGTGGTCTAAACTCTACATCAATTTTTGCTAATCGCAGACCACCACTTATTTGAACTAGCTATGTTCCAAAGAGTGCCCCTATCCAATACTTAATTAAAATGGTATGAAATAATTGCCAGGGATATTTCATGATCTAATTAGGTTATGGTAAGAAATTCATAATATTCCATGATGATTTGATAATTATAAAAATTCCAAAATCAAATGACATTTATAATATTTACACATGAGGTACAAGTTCTTTAATTCCAACAATCCTAAATAAATTATCACTGCATTATATTTACTAAAAAATGTAATGGACAAGTTTTATAATTTTCCAAGTTCAATTTATCCATGAACACTATTTATGAATATTGGTCTATAATGACATTTAACAAAAACAGTACTAGAAATATGAATGCAAAAAATTCTCTGAAATTTTCAGTGATAAAAAATTATATTTTAATAATTTATCAAGAGATTAATTATTTTTCCAAGGTGTATTGACTCATAATTTCTATAAAACAACAATATTCCCAAAATGTCATTATTCAAATGAAATACCATAATAATTCACCTAAAAATTCTAAGAAAATTCACAGAGCTTCAAAATACTATAAAATATTCAAGTCAAAATTTGAGAATTTTTCAGGCAATAAAAATCATAATTTAGTCAAAAGCACTTAAGGGACATATTTGTAATTTTTTCTAATCATCATATGTAGTTATTTCCAAAAATTACAAAATATTTAACATAGGTGTAACATGTCATTATATGGCTAGTGACAGAAAACTAGAATTTTCTTAATTAATTTTCCTAATTAAAAACTCAAAAATCCTAACATCACTGTGGATGATGTATTTCATCATCATAATCCCATGGCCAAAGTTCCATTGGCATACACAAGCCAAATGAGTTGAAATCTTTTTTTCCCATTTTTGCAAAAAGCACCCAGAAATCTCTACCCTATCTCAACATACAAGTTGGATCAACCAATATGCAGAAGTCCAAATGACTTGAATTTTTACCAGGACTTTATAATGCCCTAAGGAACATCCCACCCAAAATTTTATGTCATTAGGGTTACTTAAAACACAAATATTTCATTAATATTAAAAATCACATTTTCCCTAAAACTATATAAAAATATTGTACAAAAATTCTCATTTTGGACAGGGGGTGTATCTAGGGTACATGCATACATATTCTAAAATTTATGTTCATAACCAAAGCCATTTAAAAGATATTAACAAAATATGGTATGTCCCTTTCTAAGGACCAGCCCCACCAAAATTGGTCTACAGAGAGATACAATGCTCTAAATGGGCTGATTCAAGTTCCTGATTAAAGTAAACACTCAAATCTACAAAAAATTTCTCAGACAAGTTTTAATTTTCTAGCTACGAAGGGCTTCTAATTCATGTATATATATTTCTAATTTAGTCTGACAAACACTATATTTAACAATTAATATTAATATTAAAAATCATATCCAGATCGATGGCCCCAGGATCGTCTCCCCAATGAGGCAAGGGCTGAGATTTAACCATCCTGGAGCCCTTTCCGGTGGCTTTTCCAGGCCAACCGACCACCTCCCTGGTCGGCCACCGCAACCACGACCTTCATTGAGGTGGTGGCTATCACCGGGCGGCGGCCTAGCCGCCGGAGGTGACTGTTCTGACGAACCCGATAAGTCCAAATTTCATGAAATTCTTAGTTTTTCTCACACCATCGGGTTTCTCTCCTAATGGATCTAAGATACTAACATAGAGGGAGGGGAGGAGAAACAGACATGAATCCGAGCTTGGCGGCGGGTGTTATGTCTATGGGCCATGGTGGTGGGTGTCGCCGGCGAGCTTGCTCCAAACAACCGTTCTCCACCAAAAAAACTTACTATAGAGGCGGGCTTGATTGCTTGTGAGGTGGTGAAAGGCTTGAATGGGACTGAGGGGGAGTGTATAAGAAGAACAAAGAGAGAGGGGGGGGGGGGTCGGCCATGGCTTGAATGCTCCTCCCTTGGTATCAGCCGACTGACATTGATGGAGAACAGTCCCCATGCTCTTGGGAACTCAATGGATGCCTTTGGGAATGAGGAGGAGGTGCCAAGTGGCATCCGTTCCATACTGTCCTCCTCATTCTCCTCCAAATAGGTGTAATCCCTATTTTGCCCTCCATGAAATTCCTCCATTCAAATTCAGAGGGGATTAGGGGTCATTTGGCTTGTGGGCTTGTTGGATGGGGCTTTGATTATGGCTTAGTCCAATTGGATATGATTTAGGTTTTTATTTTCATAATTAGGGCTTACTTAGACCATGGTTGACTTGATCGTTTGAATTGGTCAACTAAGGAGTTGACTGGTCAATTGTGTGTCTCTTGAGTTCCTTGACACAACCCAATGTTGGTTTGGTGATGCCCTAATAGGGCCAATTTAGTCAATATGTGCGATTTTGACCAATTTGAGCCTAAGTTTGACTTCAATCAAATTGGTCAAATTGATGAGCTCATAATAGGGTTTTTACATCAATTGGGTCCCTTATGATGTCCTAAGACCAGAGGTGAGGTCAATTTTATGTTTTGGGGGTCAATTGGACCTGATGGTGAAAGATTGACATATGTTGACCTAAAAGGTACTTTAGTCAATTTGCCAAATTTGGTGACCCTATGATGGGGCTTTTGAGTCACTTGGATTTCCCTTAGGATAATAGATCTATTGGTGATGTCAATTTGAGTTTGTGAGTACAATTTGGAGTAAATTGGCTTATGCTGACTTGTGTATCTTTGGGGTGCTTATAACAATTTTCTAAGTTCAAGCTAACCTATGGTAATCTCATGACCTCTACTCACAACCCAAGTCCTAAACTTAACACAAGGGGGTTTAGAAGTGAGGGGGATGTTATAGCGGGCCTGTCTACCCCACTCGCCTCTCCCTTGCTTTAGCCCCAGGGCGAGTGTTGGCCTATATGCCCTACTCGCCCCTTGTTAAAGGCGGCTTTATCTTATGCGAATTGGGGAAAATCTTCTCCACTCGCCCAAACTGGCCCGCCTGAGCCTAAAACTACTCTCTTTACCTTGATCTTCTTCTGAGGGACCCACTCGGAGAATACGGGGTTGTACACAATCCCCGCTCTTTGCAAGATTGTCCTAAACTCAGAAAGAAAAGTCCAACCCCAAATATTCAATGAGTGATGGTTGATCTTGAGGGAATCTTTGGTTGGTCCCGCAGTACATTATATATATAAGACGACCCCCCCCCCCTTCTCATCTCGCAAGAAATGCCTATTTCCAAGGAGCTCCAGGATCGCCTTCGTGCTACTCGAGAGCAAAACAAATCTTACTCGCTCAAGATCCTATCATGGGCATCCCAAAAATCTTCCAGCTCCCCTTCGAAGCAAATGAAGACAACAAAGAAGGTGAGGTGCGACCCGATATCTTGCGAGCTTGCTCCAGCCAGCTCGGAGCTCTCAGAGCCCGGTCACCAGCTCTCGCACCATGGGGAACCGCATGTTCTTATAATCCGGGTTACTTGTGTTCCAATTTGCCACTCAGGTCATGATTATTCAACTACTTTCTGGGAAAACGACCACAAGAAGCCAGCTATGGTGACGTCGCTATGAATACCGGCTCACATCCTCTCGCGAGTGCGAGTCATCTAATGGCACCAGAGACTCAGCCTCCCGATGGGGAAAGCTCCTGAGACACCCCTAGTACACTTCAGCAGGCTCTGGTTAAGTTGTCTGTCGTTTTCATGCCGTCCATTTCCTTATTACACGCGCTGATAATCAATTGTATTATGTAGCTTCATCCTTCGGGACAATCAACATAGGAGCGACATCGTCGATGTCAGCGATCTGCGAGGCTTCGAATGATCCCGCCCTACTGTCGCTGCTTAGACTCGGGGCACTCTCGCCATTCAAATCCCTTCTGTCTCCAAAATTCGCGACCAGATCTCCTTCCCTCCAGGTCTTGAAAAATCACTCTCGCTCCCCCTCAACAATCCCTTTTAGGGACGACCAAGCCCATCTAGCCATCTTCCCAGCAAAGAAGTCGGTCCTTTTCATGGTCAGTTGAAACACTCTCCCCTTTTTCATGATGGTGCTGACCTTGATATTCGTCCTCTCCTCTTTGTAGATAGTCAAGACATCTCGGAGGCCGAGTCCTATGATGCGGGTGCGTGTTGGCCGCCTCCCTCTACTGAAACAATGGAGGACTTCCTTGGTGATGCATGTGATCTTGAGGGGATGAAGAGGTAGGTGGTGGAGGTTCTGCGGAAGCCTGGACACATGCTCCGTGAGATGCAGGCCAAGCGGGTTGCCAGTGAACAGCGGCTGAGCAACCTGGAGAGAGACTACGTACTATTGGCGGCAAAGGCAAAACAAGGAGCTAGCGGCGAGGCGACTTCCCCCGGTTGCATATTGAGTGAATCGAGGATCATCTACACGTGCAACTAGAACTCAATGTGGTTTGAGAGCACAACAATCCCCGCCATCCTCCTGGGACGGGGGCGCGAGGCCGGGGGAGATGGAAATTGCTCCAACTTTGAGCCTATAAGCCCCCCCCCCCCGGCCCAATCTCCGCATTTTCGCTTTGTTAGTGAGTGCTTGAATTTTCTTGTATTAATTCCAACATTTTATTTTTTAACTGAACTATCATATTATTGAATTTCTATGTGCTAAGTGAGTGCCTATGATTTGTGCTTTATGTGTCACTGTGTTGAAAACTGGCAGACGATGGGTCAAAATACGCGCAGCAGTTCCTGGATCATTGTTTCTTCGAGGGAAACATGACCGAGCAGGAGTATCTCCCTTGCGTTACCGAGTACGTACCTCCAAAGTTCACCGCACACACACCGAACAAAGATAGGGCGATCAACACTAACTTCGAGGACGAACTCGCGATCTCAATCTCGCACTTCAAGGTGGGCCTTCGTCTTCCTCTATGGCCCGAAGTGCGGCAGACCCTAAAGTACTTTGGCACCATCCCCGTGCAACTGAACACAAACACTATCTCAATGTTAGTGGCATTCTCCTACTTCATGCGTGAGGAGCAGATTGAATTCAACCTCATGTTTTCCACAAGCTCTTCATATACCGTACGACCAATGATGGCATCACCTTCTTTTCTGGATCACACTTCAAAGTATGCGAGACCGCTAACAAACATCACCACTGGATCACGAAGTTCGTCTTTGTTAAGGAGAATTTGGGCAACATCCCCTACTCAACGATCCAGCAGGACGAGACAACTTACAGCGCGCAATAGGTGTGGCGAATGGGGGCAAAGCTGCACCAAATCTTCATTTAGACGAACTTCGTGGTCGTCTACTTAAGGCGAAACGTTGACATACTTCCTCTGGTGCTTCCAGGTGAAGGTACAATCAAACTTACATTCTTCCTACCATTTTGTGTCTCGCGTCTTCCTCTCCTTTCTAGTGATAACTAACCCACTGTGATACAAGCGTGTGGTCGTGAACCCCTATATGTGAGCGCCCGACCCTCCACTACCGAGCTTGCGCGAGCCGAGAAGGCCAGGGGTATCCTACCGCGAGATATCAGGTTCTTTTGCCCCTTTTGGGAGCAAGAAAAGGACAACACCTGCCGGTCACGACTCCTCCCCTCCAACAGTCTCGCCCAAGAGGATGAAGAAAACCCTAGCGACCAACGATAAAGGGGCGAGAATGCTCCCAAAAGAAAACTAACAGGAGAGGAGACTCCCAGAGCCCCCATCGAGTCAGGACCGCTAGAACTAAAAGAAGGGCAGCCTGACTCACACCCCAACTTTGGGCTGGGGTAGAAGGTCATGGACAACTCAGGCGAGTCGATGGTTCTTTGGGATGAGAATTCTAACTGGGCTTCCATCTCCACCCACTTCCACTCATGGTCAAAGCAGAGCCCCCCACCCCACTTAGCTTCGGGCTCAATGGTCCGAGAGATGCAGCCAAATATGACGACCTGTCCACCCAGACCCTAGCCCACGAGAGCATGTGCAGTTGCGATCACTGGAGCTCGCCCACATGAACTCATGCCATAGCCTGCATCCTTCCTGGGATTGGCACCAGGTCAAAGCCGCGCGGGAAGCCGCGGTTGAAGAGGCAAAAAGGCTGGAGCTACGGTTGGCTACTACAAAGAAAATCCTTAAGGCGAGCACTGGTGGAGTGGCGGGTTTTTAACTCTCTCTAAGAGGTTCTAGTGTCATTCTCTTTAGTTATTCTAAACATACTCAACTTGCCATTTTGCAGGATGCCGCCACCACGGATCGTCTGCACGTTCGAATCGCCCACCTGGAAAAATAAAATGTGTGCCTAAAGGTTGAGGTTGCCCGATTCATTTCTATTTTCCTCCCTCTAGAGCACAACAAGTCACCCCATCAGTGTTGATCCCAAAAACTGGCCTCAACGAGAGTTCGGACCATGAGAGTGCTCTGACTAGTATCAAAGAACCAGGAACTGACCCTAAGCCTTAGCTGGGAGGTCCCTCCTCTAACCCGGAAGAGCTCTTGAGCGCTTCCCCTCCTAAGCCAATTGTTGGGCTAGGAGTACCTCAGAAAGCACTAGAAGATTTTGAGAAATTATTGAAAGCCTGCCTTCTGAGGAACTCAGTGGGTCTATTTATAGATTTTCAGTATCTGGTCTGCCAAAAGCGTAAATCCGCTGCTCTAAAATTACTAAAATGCCCTGGATTGGTCTGCCGACAGCCAAAACTAAGTGCAGACTTAGGGGCATCCAAGTAATTTCACCTCTGGGCCCTACTTGGCAGGAAAAGCAGACCTAGGGACTCCTAGGTAATTTAACTCCTGGAGCCTACTTGGCGGGAGCCCCTCCGCTGATCTCTGTGGTCCTTCCGCTTGTCTCGATCGCGATCCTTCCCGCCTACCTTGGGCGGGAGTCACAAGACTAGAAGGGGCGTTGTGTGGTGGAGCTTCACTCAATGCCAAGAGCCAAAAGGCTCCCGACGACTCGAGGCGCAAGCCCTTTCGCCTGGCCTAGGCGGGAACCCTCTCGCCTTCTTACCTATCTGGTCCGTTTTCAACCCAGAGCTAGCCTAAGACTAGCCTAATCCGGGTCCCTGGGGCATCTTGGCCCTACTCAGCGAATATAGGGTTGTACAATCAGGGAGCTCGGGGGATGCAGTTTTCCAAGCGGGAGGAGCGGTGCAAATATGCGACAAGTTGGCCTACCTTGTCGTATTTTTCTACTATGAGTTCTCTGAATTCATCCATGATTGGTCTTTCTGCAGGATTCTTGGGGGCACCCGTCTGTTGGCGTTGTTGTTGTTGACTGGCTTCGGTGTCTCTAAGCCAACGAGTGAGGTATGAAGTGCTTGCTACCTCTGAATATTCCACAAAGTTATCTTCTTGATGGTTATCTACGACAAGAACATAAGTTGAAGATGGACAATTTACTGGCGTGGGCGGCATGACAGATGCTTGTGCTTCCCCAAGATTTTTTGAGGAGAGTAAGTACTTCAGCATGCTGCTCTTCTATGCGGGTGATTTGTACGGTGAGCACGTTTTTGGTGCAGTAATGATCTCCTCTTGTTTAAGTGCGTTAACCAAAGAATGAGAGGGTCGGATGAACAAGTCCCTGTCGGGCAAATCCTTGGGTTGTGCGAGTGATTTTCTTGGGATCACTGTTAGTCATGAGTATCGATGTGCGGAAGATACTGTATTTAGAGGATGTCGGGAACTTGATTCCCACGGACGACACCAAACAGTTGTGTATCGCTCGAGGTTCCGGTAGACCAGACTAAATTGAACCGCCTTAGCCCGGGAGCAGTTGAAAGTGCAAATAGTCACAAAGAAAGAAAATCTGACAAGGTAATTTTTTGACGTGGAAACCCCCTGAGAGAGGTGAAAAACCACGTGATTGGATCTGTGCTGACCAAACTTCCACTAACCTTTGTTGTGGTTACAGAGCTTTTCAAGGAATGCGTGGGCAACAGACTGCTACTCGATACAGTTATTATTGACAGAGAGAGTACAAGGCTCGGAGGATGATATGTCACCTCTTATAGAGCTAATTCTTTTTCTTTCTATAGTAAGGAGCTTCACGCTCTGTACGTTTCGGAGTCTTTGAATGATTCCTGGATGCGGGAGGAGCTGACTTCACTTGTCCTGACACCGACAGCTTGAAAGCTCGAGCAGTGCTTTGGTCGCGCCTTATCCTCTACGACTTGTCTCTGATTGTCTTTTGGAGAAGTCTGGTGTGGTTGCCCTTTTGATGGTTGGAACCCTTATTCTTGAGCGTGTCGGGCACTAGCTGGCGGAGAGCGCTTGCTACAGGTGAGAGCGTGTGGCGCTTGCAGAAAGAGAGCAAGCGGAGCACTTTCTGAAGGAGAGCGCGCGGGACGCTTGCTGGAGGAGAGTGTCTGGGGCCCTTGCCGGAGGAGAGCGCACGGGGAAGTAGCTCACGAGAAGGCGCGTACGTAGGAAGCGTGTGCGGGAACGTGCGAGGAGGTGGCGAAAGGAAGCGTGCATGGATGCGGAGCACGCTGGAGTACGCAAGGAATGACAAGCGCGGGAGCGCGCAGGGAAGCGGCGCACGCGGGACCGCGCTTGGAAGAGGCGCGCGCGGGACCGCACTTGGAAGCAGCGCGCGCGACAGCTCGCAAGGAAGCGGCGTGCGCGGGACGTGGCGTGCGCGGGACTGCACTTAGAAGCAGCGTGCGCGAGAGCGCGCAAGGAAGCGGCATGCGCGAAACCGCGCTTGGAAGCTGTGCGCGCGAGAGCGCGCAAGGAAGCGGCGCGTGCGGGACCGCGCTTGGAAGAGGCGCGCGCGGGAGCGCGCTAGGAAGAAATTTGGAGGAGAGAGAAAATTCGTAGGAGGAGAGGAAAAATCCGTAGGAGGATTTTCCGGGCGTAGAAGATGATCCAATGAAGAAGGGTCTGAGACTATTTATAGGCCTCAGAGGTATTTACGGTGGTTATCTGGTTAATCGCGGAACGAAACCACTGTAATTACTAATTGTTGACTGATAATATAACACATTATGCACACATTATTTTATTAATTTTATTAAACGCAGACTAGTTCTAATTTTGGCAATCGTGGGAGTGCGATCAAACAGTGGAGAGTTAGCGTCAGCCAAGAATTTGGTCATCGGGAGACGGCCGGCGACGGAGTCCGGTCGGTGGCGTTGGTCGGCCGAACGGAGGAGAAGACCGACCGAGAGCTGAGAGGGAGGAGGCCGACGACGGTGAACTTGGTGTCGGGAGGTGATGGTGGCGCCGTCGGTGTCGGGAGAGATGGGCGACGACGGCGGTGTCGGCGGAGGACAATGGGGAGATCTATTGGACGGCGAAGGCCATGCTTGACCGGAGGAACTTGGTCGGCCACTGGAGGAAGGCAGGTCGGCTGAGGGGGAGGGGAAGGCACCCCAAAACGGGGGTGGCCGGCAGAGGTCGGGTGGCCAAATGGTCGCCCGTGCTGGGCGGAAGGAAGGTCGCCCCTGTCAGGGGCGGTGGCTGACATAGGACCGACGGCCAAATAGCTGCCTGTCATGGGCACCAGAGAAAAGTGGGAGGGCGGCTAGAAGGGCTGCCCTCCCCGGAAGAACCGATTGTCCTAACCGGGTAGCGAGGCAGCGTGGAAAAGCACGTGTTGGCCCTGCACGTGGCTAGGGATTCGGGTGCGCAGGTGCAGGCACGCACCTTGGCCGCGCGGGCCCGATGACACGCGCACGTGTGACCTGTCCGCGCACAGCATTGCACCTTGTTAGGAGGGGCCGCGCGTGAGCCCACACGCGGCCCACGCCTCGCGCAGATGGGGGCGCTTTCACAGCTCTGCTGCCGTTCGTATTGGTTTGCGGGAGACGGCTCCTCGCACAGGGATTTGGACGAGTGCGACCGACGACTAGGACTACACTCAAGGAATTCTCATTCAATCAAACCCATTCGGAAAAACCACGTCAGTTCTATTCCACTACACTTTTTTTTGCGATGTTTTTAATAAAAAGCGCCGCCAATATAATGTATAAGTATGGGTGCTGTTATTAGCAAACCCACTTTCGTTACTAGCAAACCAGAAAAAAACAAATTCAGTCATTTTTTGCATTTTTTTTCTCTTCCCAAAAATTACTACTAGCAAACCAATCTTATTTTTAAATTTTTGAATTTTGAGTCCCAAATGTTTCTCATTTGAAAAATTGATCAACATGAAATTTATAGATCTCGATTATATCTACAACTTTCATGTTGACCAGTTTTTGATTTGAAGCCGTTTAGGCCTCCAATTTGGGCCCGAAAAAAGACACGTACCGAACGAGTCGTTCGTACATATTTTCGGCGTGACTTTTTTCGGGGCCCAAATCGAGCGTCTAAACTACTTCAAAACAAAACGTGTTCAACATTAAAGTTGTAGTTCTTGTCAATATCTACAATTTTCATGCTAAACAATTTTTAATTTGAAGTAATTTAAGCCCCCGATTTTGCCCCCGAAAATAGTCAAGCCGATCCCGGGCGTCCGTACATATGTTCGGAGTGACATTTTCCGGGGTCAAATCGGGGGCCAAAATTGCTTCAAATCAAAACGTGTTTAACATGAAAGTTGTAGATCTCGACGAGATCTACAACTTTCTTGTTGAACACTTCTCATAAAAATATACGTATTGGACGCGGTTCAAAAAGACGCGTATATTCTTATATACACTTAACTCCTATATACAACACATCATTATAGGAATTAGAGATTAAATATATTTCCAAACTGAGGGATATTTTGTTTAAAGATTTCAGTACAAATGATGATATTGTGTTGAAAAAGAAGTTTTGGACATGCTAAACAAAATTTGTGCCATTTTTACTCATTTCTAATGCTAACATAAGTGGTTGAATGAATACATTTCAAATCATTTGTAATGTCATTATATGTATTAGGTTATTTTAAAAGAATGAATGACTGTTTTAAACAAAATTTAATTTTTTTAAAAAAAATTTATGTTGCTTTGCTAGTAAAAAAATGGTTTTCAAATAGTCAATTTGAAAAATAAGAATTTACTAATAGTAATGATTTGCTAGAAACTAAATTAAGTTTGCTAGTAACAGCACCCATAAATAATTGATGGTGTTTTTTTTATTTAAACGTCTCAAAACTATAAATAATTTGCCACGGTTTTTAGAAAAAAACACCGCAAAAAGTTTCCCCCTAAAAATTTAGGAAAATTGTACATCCCTCCGTGGGCTAGATAGTTATTTATTGATATCGTTTGCAACTAGGGGTGTGCATAAAAATCGGGCCCGGCCCGGTAATAGCCTGGCTATGCTTGGGCCCGGGCTAGGCCCGTCCCGGGCCCAGGCCGGACTATGGGGCTTAACAAGGCCCCATATATGAGCATTTGCCCGGCCCGATGCCCGGCCGGACAAAGCCCGGTTTCTAGGCCTGGGCCAAGCCCGGGGCCAGGCCGGGCAAAGCCCGGGCCCGGCTCCTACGCGGCTTTTATAATTGCTTCTTTTAGGACATTTTCAGGAGAAGTGTTCAACATGAAAGTTGTAGATCTCGACGATATCTACAACTTTCATGTTGAGCACTTTTTGATTTGAAGCCGTTTAGGCCCCCGAAAAAAATCACGCGGAACACTTTAAAAAGTGTTCCGCGTGCTTTTTTCGGGGGCTAAACTGCTTTAAATCAAAAAATGTTCCCATGAAAGTTGTATATATCGTCGAGATCTACAACTTTCATGTTAAACATTTCTCCCAAAAATACACCTAGAAGACGCAGTTCAAAAAGACGTCTATTTCTTTTTTTAATTTTTTTTATATAAAAACAGGGCCCGGCCTTTACTGGTCCTTAGCAGGCCCCTCCCGGAGCCAAAAGCCCGGCCCAGCCCGGCTGCAATCTGGGCCCGGGCCCGGTTCGGGAAAGCCCGGGCCTGGGAGGCCCGGTTTAGGCCCGGGGCCGGGGGGCTTTTTGAACACGACTATTTCCAACCCGCAATTATTTATTTTGTTTTTTTCTTTCAATTAAAACACCCACCACAATGCCAAAAATTTTTTTCCTTTGAGTGGGCACAAGCCCAGCTAAAGCGAGGCCCGGCCCGGGTGGCAGAAGCCCGGCCCGTCAGGCCCGGGCCCAGGCCAAACGGGTTATTTGGACGCCTGCATTTATTGATAATATGGGATTGACATTTGGGGTATCCACAAATCATTCAATGACTGGATTGGGTTTGACTTTTGGCGTTTTGCCTGCACTAAGAAAGACGGAGGTTTCACAATTTGGGGCGTCGTTTTGATTTTTTCCCAGAGTGTTGGAAAATTTCATCAAAGTTAAAACAAAATAATAATTTTCCTGCATTTAATTAATCGCGTTTTATAATACCAATTATAATCACCAATCACACAAAATAATTAACAAACTAGAATAACCGAGCTTAAAGTTTTTCTATTAAAAGTTCATGAGCAGGACAAAATTAAGCATTTATCTTCGGCTTCTTTTACCATATCCACATGATAATGTTATTTAAACAGGAATTTTTACACTTGTTGTGTGCGCGCGCTATATTAAAAAGAAAAAAACATCATTTAGTTAATCTTTTGAGAAAAATTGCATTTTTAAAAATTTATGTTTTTTCTCATTTTAAAAAAACACGCTATCATATCGACAAAATCATCTGCCGACAATAAAAAATGATCTCTCTATCGCTCGCAAATCCCACATACACACCGCAAAAATAAACGGTGAGCGGAATATAACACGCAAAGGTTTTCGAGTTGCTAGGGTTTGTATGAATGTTATGACATGTAAACATTAAAGGTAGGTTTTTATAATTTTGAACATTAGAGGAATGCAATGTGTAATTATGCAGTCATGAAGAGAAAATACCGGTAAATAACCCTAACATAAATCAAAATTAGCTATACAAAAATCTTAATCAAGCTGGCCTAAGATTCTCTAAACCCATGAAGCATCACAAACAAAAATAAAAATAAAAATACATTTGACCGGGCGATCACAGGGCTGGATGCTAAGTTAAATCTATTGGAATTCAATGGGTTTTATAAATATATGAGCTCAAAGCTCCTCTAATGGTGGTCACAGCCCGAGTTCGTCGTCGTCACGAAGATAATGATCGCCGAGAAAGGTGGCAAAGCGTTGAAGACGGCGAAACCTTACTTGGCCATGATTTTGGTCCAGTTCTGTTATGCGGGCCTGCTCATCGTTTCGGCGGCGACATTGAAGAACGGCATGGACCAGAATGTGCTCGTCGTCTACCGTAATCTTACCGCTGTTGCCTTCATCGCACCATTTGCGCTATGGTTTGAGAGGTTTTTCTTTTAGTCTCCTAAACATAGCCATTAATTTTATTTTCAAAGTAAATTTTTTTAAATAATAACTAAATTAGTTTTTAAAATCAGAAGGGGCATTGCAGCACAAATAGTAGAGGTGGTTCAAACAATTCAACTGTTGTTGAACCTCTTTATCCTAAAAAGTAAAATAATAATTAAAATTAATGAATTTTGGTCATTATTATAATAACATTAAAATAATTGACACATCATAATTTATTTAATTAAATCTTAGTGTAGCTAATTTGACTAATAAATAAAAAGCTTTAAAATTTAACAATGTTTTTAAGCTAATCAAATTCTATATAACAAATAATATAGTTATTGCATAGAATAATACTTATAATTCATTCAATGTTTCTGTCCAGCATATGTATAGAACAAAAATTTGAATTTTTATAAAAAAAATCATTTTTAAGCTAAGATTTGAGAACGACAGAATTTTTCAAAATCAGGATCTGCTCGACGGTTTAGGGATTCGACCAACGGTTCTCCTGTTCTTGAGCGGTTCTCATCTGTAACGGTATTTAAGCATGACCGAACAAGTTTATAGGCTGACTAATTGTCCAACGGATCTGACCATCTAGCTCGGTGTGGTTCTTAAAATAACACTGATCTATACTATACTATAGTATATTGTTTTAAGAAATTAAATCTACCTATTCTATATAATATAATTTTAAGAAGAAATTTATTGTCTACATGCCCTATCAAACCAGTCATATTAGTTGAATTTATTTTGATAGTATATACTTTTTAAAAAAATTTAATTATTTTAAGCAAGAATTTATTAAAAATGCAACAAAATTGCAACAAAATTGCAAGGTTTTGAAAACCGGACCGGACATAGAACCGGCAGAGCGAGAGGTTCAAGGTTCAACCGGTTCGACCGGTTCAACCGGGGTCGAACCGTTATAATTGTTGGGAGTGGTTCCCATCCGAGTCGGTAAAAACCACCGGGCGCGCTAGGTGCGGCTCGTGATTCTACCTCCGGGCGCGCAAGGAATTTATAAGGGCGAATTCCTGCAATTATTAATTTCCTGCAGGAAGGTTGCAACCCCGGAAAAGCAGGTTGCAACTTCCTTTTTACTGCCTTCCTCATTAATTCTGAACAGTTTTTATTTGGTTTTTTTTTGTTATATAATATAAAATGAAAACCAAAGCCCTAAGAGATTCAGCCGATCCTTTTTTTTTTCCTGTAACCGTGCGTCTCTCCCTCTCTCTCTCTCTCTCTCTCTCTCGTTGTCGGCGCTGTGTGGAGGGGCCGCCGCCGCTGCTGTGCGTGAGAGCCGCCGCCGCCGTTGAGGAGAAAGGGCCGCCGGGCTGCCGCCGCTGTGTGTGAAGCCGCCGCCGCCGCCTTTGTGTGAAGGGAGACCGCCGCCGCTGCTTGGAGGAAGGGCCGCCGCCGCTGTGTGAAGCCGCCGCCGCCGCCGTCGTGTGAAGACGTTGCCGTCGCCGCTGTCCAGATTTTGTTGCCGGCCGGTTTTGTTGCCGGACTCGTTCGTGACTTGGAGGTTGAAGACGAAGAAGGAGGGGCTGTGCTTAGCCGTCTTGTTCGTGGATTTGGTGAACGTCATCTTTGACGTTGGGACGGATTATTCAATCCGTCCGGGTAACGCTTTCTCTATCCTTGTTGTACTTCTCTTTCGTACATTGTGCTTTTGTGGTTTGTTGGAAGAGGAAGGTTGTAGTGGTGTAGATCCTTTGTGGATCGTGTTGGTGGTGGAGGAGTGGAGATCCTGTGTGGATCGGTGGGAAAGCCTGTAATCCGTGAGTGTGTTTTTCACACATCTTTAGTGGAGGCTTTCCGGGTTGGACTCCGATCGTCCCGTGGTTTTTCGCCCAAGTTGGGTTTTCCACGTAAAAATTCTCTGTGTGCTTTATTAGTTTTCTGCATTATTTTTGTGGGATTGCGCTTGCTCGAATTGCAACAGGTGTCCTGGTCGGGATTGCACGCTCTCTTTCCCAACAAGTGGTATCAGAGCCAGGTTCATTCAGTGATAGAGCCGTTTCAGTGACAGGGCAGTTACCGGGCTGACCTTTTGGGGTTTCAGGACGAGTCGATCGGGATCTCGGGTGTGCATTTGGGTGCGGTAGTTTACGACCGTTGGTCCTCTGGCTATCCTCTTCAGGTGCATACTTTGAGATATTCGACTCAAAGAACTGTGGTCGGTCCGGCCAGTTGGCAGAGCAAGATGGAGTCTACATCAGGTTCTGGGTCTGAGCAGATGGTGAAGCTGAATGGTGCCAACTATCACCAGTGGCACCTACTGATGGAGGATTTGATTTATGTGAAGGGTTGGCATGCTCCTATCTTTGAGGAGATGCCAAAGGATACGGATGAAGCAAAATGGAAGGTGGAGCATCGGAAGCTGTGTGGGTTCATCAGACGGTTCGTGGAGCCGAACGTCTACAACCATGTGGCTAGCATCAATGATGCAAAGGATCTGTGGAAGACTCTCGAGACGTTGTATGCCAAGAGCACGGGCATCAACAAGCTGTACTTACTGAAGAAGCTTGGAGAGTTCAGATACCGGGAGGGCTCACCTATTTTGGATCATGTCAACGAGTTTCAGGGGATCATTGATCGTTTGACGGCCATGAAGGTGACATTTGAAGATGAGGTGAATGCATTGTGGCTACTCAAGTCACTTCCAGACTCGTGGGAGATGGTCAGAGTTTCTCTGATCAATTCTTCCCCCCAGGGGATTGTGTCCATGGAGATCGCCAAGAGTGGGATCTTGAATGAGGAGGTGAGACGAAAGTCTCAAGGGATTTCGGGCTCTTCTTCACGAGCCGATGTTCTCTTTACTGAGTCCCGGGGGAGAGGAAGGAGTAAGAGCCGAGGAAGGAAGGAGGACAGGAGTCAGAGTAGGGGCAAGTCGAAGACACGTTATCAGAACGTGGAATGTCACTACTGCCACAAGAAGGGTCACATCAAGAAGTTTTGTTATACTTTGAAGAACGATCAGAAGAAGAAGGGGATTGCCACTGAGGGCAAAGATGAGGGTCACACGGCAGCCACCGTTTCGACTGAGGAGGACGACGTCATTATTGTTGGCGACGACGTCACAGCTGCACTTTCGTGTGATGATCGATGCTGGATCGTCGATTCTGGAGCTTCTGCGCATGTCTCCCATAACAAGGAGTTATTTGCCACTTACACCACTCATGACTGTGGGGTGTTGAGGATGGGCAATGGAGATACGTCCAAGGTACTTGGGCGTGGAGACATGCACTTGAAGACGAGCACTGGAGCCCTTCTTGTTCTGAGGGATGTGCGACATGTGCCAGACATTCGCTTCAATTTGATATCCGTTGGCAGGCTGGGAGACGAAGGACACCTGAGTGTCTTTGGAGGAGACTTCTGGAAGCTGATCAGGGGTTCACTTATGATGGCCAGAGGTTACAGAGATTCTGGCTTGTACTACATGGAGGGGAGGCCTGAAGCTGCTCAGGCCAACTCCGTCAGGGATGAGGCATCCACTTCCTTATGGCACAGGAGGCTGGCACACATTAGCCAGAAGGGATTGGGATGCCTGGCGAAGAAGAAGCTGATTAGTGACATTTCTGATGTTCACTTGGAGAGGTGCGACCACTGTATGGCTGGGAAGCAGAACAGGGTTTCATTCCACAGCCACACATCCACCAGTAGATCGGAGCCATTGGAGCTTGTTCACACTGATGTGTGCGGACCACTGAAGGTCCAGACTAGAGGAGGAGCATCATACTTCGTCACTTTCATTGACGATCATTCGAGGAAGCTTTGGGTCTATGCTATCAAGACCAAAGATCAGGTCCTCGATACTTTCAGGAGATTCCACGCTGAGGTGGAGAGACAGTCTGGGAAGAAGCTAAGGTGTATCAGGTCTGACAATGGGGGAGAGTACGTTGGTCCCTTTGACGAGTACTGCAGGGACCATGGCATCAGACATGAGAAGACCCCGCCGAAGACGCCGCAGCTGAATGGCGTAGCTGAGAGGATGAATCGGACACTGATGGAGAGGATTCGATGCATGCTATCTGAGTCGAAGCTGCCAGGGATGTTCTGGGGCGAGGCTCTTCTTACTGCAGCGCATGTCATCAATCTCTCTCCGAGTTCAGCCTTACAGGAGGATGTCCCAGATAGAGTCTGGTATGGGAAAGACCCCTCTTATAGTCACTTGCGGGTATTTGGCTGCAAAGCCTTTGTGCACGTCCCTAGGGATGAGAGATCGAAGTTGGATTCAAAGACCCGGCAGTGTATTTTCTTGGGGTACGGCTACAGTGGAGAGTTTGGGTACAGGTTCTTTGATCCCGTCGAGAAGAAGCTTGTACGTAGCCGTGATGCTGTTTTCTGTGAGGATCAGACTGTTGGTGATCCTGAGGGGACTGTCGAGTTGGAGGTTGACTTTCGCACTGCTGCAGAGTCACCTATGGTTGGAGCTGACGATGCTGAGGAGACTGCTGAGCCTGAGCCAGCACAGGGTACTGATACCCTCCAGATCATGATATCACCACTGATGGTGAACCGGTAGTTGCTGAGGATATTGCTGATGATGTACCTGCACCGGCCCCTGAGCCTGCTATACGGAGATCGGATCGTGCTAGGCACCCGCCCGCCAGATATTCTGCATCAGAATTTGTACTGTTGACTGATGCGGGGGAGCCTGAGTGCCATGACGAGGCCATGGAGAGTTCTGAGAAGCGCCAGTGGATGGCGGCTATGCAGGAGGAGATGCAGTCGCTACAGAAGAACCGGACTTATGATCTGGTGAGGTTGCCTAAGGGCAAGAAGGCCTTGAAGAATCGGTGGATCTTCAGGGTGAAGCAGGGAGACTCATCCACACCTCCTAGATATAAGGCTAGGTTGGTGGCGAAGGGTTTTGGACAGAGACAGGGTATTGATTTTGATGAGATTTTCTCACCCGTGGTGAAGATGTCATCCATTCGGGTTGTTATTGGTCTCGCTGCGAGGCTCGACTTGGAGTTAGAGCAGATGGATGTGAAGACCGCCTTTCTGCATGGCGATCTTGAGGAGGAAATTTACATGGAGCAGCCTGAAGGTTTCAGGGTCAAAGGGAAGGAAGGTTTGGTGTGCCGCTTACAGAAAAGTTTATATGGCCTGAAGCAGGCCCCGCGGCAATGGTACCGGAAGTTTGATTCCTTTATGGGGGAGATCGGCTTCAGTAGGACTACCCTTGACCACTGCGTGTTTATCAAGCAGTATGCTCCAGAAGACTTTATCATTTTGCTTCTATATGTGGACGATATGTTGATCGTCGGGAGGAACACTGCGCGGATTGCTGAGTTGAAGCGGCAGTTGAGTTCCACCTTTGAGATGAAGGATCTGGGCGCTGCGAGGACAATTCTGGATATGCACATTCGCAGAGATAGGGGAGCCAGATTGCTTTGGTTATCACAGGAGCGGTACATCCGCAAGGTGCTGCAGAGATTTGATATGGATCAGGCGAAGAAGGTGAGCGTGCCGCTTGCAGCTCACTTCAGGCTTACCGCTGATCAGTGCCCCAGCACACCCGAGGAGATCGAGGCTATGCAGAAGATTCCCTATGCATCTGCAGTTGGGAGTCTCATGTATGCGATGGTGTGTACTCGTCCAGACATTGCGCATGCCGTTGGGACTGTTAGTAGATTTCTCTCCAATCCTGGGAGAGAGCATTGGAGCGCAGTGAAGTGGATTCTGAGATACCTACAGGGGACGTCCGACATGACGCTGAGATTTGGAGACAGTGAGCCGGAGCTGTTGGGCTACACTGATGCGGACATGGCTGGAGATGTAGACTCCAGGAGGTCGACGTCCGGATACATGATTCTGTTTGCAGGGGGAGCTGTCTCGTGGGCGTCGAGACTGCAGAAGTGCGTTGCACTGTCCACCACAGAGGCTGAGTTCATTGCGGTTACTGAGGCTGGGAAGGAGTTGCTTTGGATGAAGAGGTTCATCAAAGAACTCGGTTTCACTCAGGAGCGTTACACCCTCTTGTGTGACAGTCAGAGCGCTATTCACCTGGGGAAGAACCCCACGTTTCACTCGAGGTCGAAGCACATCGACACGCGGTATCATTGGATACGCGATGTCCTGGAGCAGAAGGAGCTTGATCTTCTGAAGGTGCACACTGATGATAATGGGGCAGACATGCTGACCAAGGTCGTGTCAAGGGGGAAGTTCGAGCATTGCGTTAGAATCGCCGGGATGGCGGTTTCTTCCGCCTCGATGTGAAGGGGGAGATTTGTTGGGAGTGGTTCCCATCCGAGTCGGTAAAAACCACCGGGCGCGCTAGGTGCGGCTCGTGATTCTACCTCCGGGCGCGCAAGGAATTTATAAGGGCGAATTCCTGCAATTATTAATTTCCTGCAGGAAGGTTGCAACCCCGGAAAAGCAGGTTGCAACTTCCTTTTTACTGCCTTCCTCATTAATTCTGAACAGTTTTTATTTGGTTTTTTTTGTTATATAATATAAAATGAAAACCAAAGCCCTAAGAGATTCAGCCGATCCTTTTTTTTTTCCCTGTAACCGTGCGTCTCTCCCTCTCTCTCTCTCTCTCTCTCTCTCTCTCGTTGTCGGCGCTGTGTGGAGGGGCCGCCGCCGCTGCTGTGCGTGAGAGCCGCCGCCGCCGTTGAGGAGAAAGGGCCGCCGGGCTGCCGCCGCTGTGTGTGAAGCCGCCGCCGCCGCCTTTGTGTGAAGGGAGACCGCCGCCGCTGCTTGGAGGAAGGGCCGCCGCCGCTGTGTGAAGCCGCCGCCGCCGCCGTCGTGTGAAGACGTTGCCGTCGCCGCTGTCCAGATTTTGTTGCCGGCCGGTTTTGTTGCCGGACTCGTTCGTGACTTGGAGGTTGAAGACGAAGAAGGAGGGGCTGTGCTTAGCCGTCTTGTTCGTGGATTTGGTGAACGTCATCTTTGACGTTGGGACGGATTATTCAATCCGTCCGGGTAACGCTTTCTCTATCCTTGTTGTACTTCTCTTTCGTACATTGTGCTTTTGTGGTTTGTTGGAAGAGGAAGGTTGTAGTGGTGTAGATCCTTTGTGGATCGTGTTGGTGGTGGAGGAGTGGAGATCCTGTGTGGATCGGTGGGAAAGCCTGTAATCCGGGAGTGTGTTTTTCACACATCTTTAGTGGAGGCTTTCCGGGTTGGACTCCGATCGTCCCGTGGTTTTTCGCCCAAGTTGGGTTTTCCACGTAAAAATTCTCTGTGTGCTTTATTAGTTTTCTGCATTATTTTTGTGGGATTGCGCTTGCTCGAATTGCAACAGGTGTCCTGGTCGGGATTGCACGCTCTCTTTCCCAACAATAATATATATGTGTGTGTGTGTGTGTGTGCGCGCGCGCGCGCGGGCGTACGGGCATGGCGCAAAGAGGCACAAAATCTTGATTGACAGTATTATATCAATATTATTCATACCTCTTATAAATAATTTTTTATTTATTTTATTTTGCTCATAAAAAATAAATAAATAATAACATAAATTTTAGTTTGTACATAAAAATTTAATTGAAAAAAGGATATAAATGAGGAAATTTGATCACTTTTAATGCATACATAAGTGAAATATTATTTTATTTTATATTGGAACTCTAGGTTTTGATTTGAGTTCAGTCCTCTCTTTGTGTCTCTTGACCCATGATTTTTCTATGGTCAAAGGTTAGTTGATAGGTTAGATTCTCTAGTTGTGTAGAATTGCTTTTCCAGATGAATATTTGGTTAAGTAGTTTTTCGTTCGACTATAGTCGAACGTCGCTCGACTATCGTCTATCGGCTGATCGACTATCGTCTATCAGTTGGTCGACGTTCTGTCTGCGTTGATAGCTCGACTATCTGTTGATAGGTCGACTATCTGCTTGGTTTGGTAGTTCGACTATCTGTCCTGATAGTTCAACTATCTAATAGCTCGACTATCTGTTGATAGGTCGACTATCTGTTCCGCTTTGATAGGTCGACTATCTGTTGATAGGTCGACTATCTGTCGTCTTTGATAGTCCGACTATCTGTCCTGATAGTTCAACTATCTGATAGGTCGACTATCTGTTGATAAGTCGACTATCTGTTTTCTGTGATAGGTCGACTATCTGTTTGGTGGGTCGACTATCTGTTTTGCTTTGATAGTTCGACTATCTGTCCGGATAGATCGACTATCTGATAGATCGACTATCTGTTCTGATAGGTCGACTATCTGTCGAGATAGTTCGACTATCTTCTTTGATAGTTCCACTATCTGGATCGTTCGACTATCTGCCCGATAGGTCGACGATCTCCGTGCGTCGGTCGACGATCTCCGTGCGTCGGTCGACGATCTCCGAAGGTCGTTCGACGTTTTGTTGTATGCTCTTATTTAGTTTTGTCGTCTTCTGTGATGTGTCTAATTTCATATTTATTTTGGCATACTTTATGAAAGATTATCTGAATAATTTGTGATTATTTCCATGCAATATCAGTTCTATTCTATATGCATGAGCTAATCTTTTCTGACAAACTTGTTTGTCTTGTAGCTGAGATATGATATCTGCCAGGCTGTTCTTTATAGCCGTTAGACTCAAAAAGTCTTCCTTGGCCGTAAAGAGATCTTTTTGATGTGACTTTTTCTTATATTATTTCATCAGAAGTATTTGCAGCTTCTTAGAAAGCTTTATCCTTTTATAGGATATCTGCCTGCAGCATTTTTGTTTTGCTTTATGCTTTTTGCAGCCCAGCTTCCAGAGTTCAGAAAAAGACAAGATTCAAACTCAATTAGAGCCGTTGCTGCTGCTGATATATAAAGAATTCTTTGAAGAAGAAATCAACTAGTACTCATAGCAAAAATATTCATTCAGCAAGCTTACAGCAAGAACAAGTTTAACTGCTCTCAGCAATCTTCACTTAACTGAGAAGTGTTAGCTCTTCTGCTCTTCTTCAACCTGAGTTCTCCTGTTCCAGGAAGTTCTGTCTCAGAGATCTTTTGAAGAAGAAGAAGAAGATAGCTGCTAGAAGATCTTAATTTCTTATTTTATATCTTCTTGTAGTTCTTCCTTCAGTATTTACTGAAGTGTTTCTGCACTGAAGCAAGACTTCACCTGGACGTTCTTTGAGCCAGGGGGAGCCTTGATTCTTTTAGAGCTGTCTAGCTCAGTGCAAGTTATTGTGCTTCTCTAATCTATTGTAAAATAGAGAAGACACCTTAACCTCCTTTCCCCCTCCTGTACAGGGTTATTACTCCCTTCAAAAGTATCCCTTGGTGGCAGGGTACCTGATCAAAAACCTGTGTTCGATTTTTAGACACCTAATCAAAAGTCTAAAGGGTCTCTTGATCTACCTGAAGTAGATCTTGTTGGTGGCAGGACACCTGATCAAAAACCTGAGTGGATTCCTACCTTGTTGGTAGAAGAGCGGACGTACCCAAGTTGTTTGGGGAACCACTATAAATTCCTTGTGTCGTCTGGATTGCCTTGTTTAATTACTTGCATTGTGGCTGTGACTAGATCTTAAATAGGTTTGCTAGTTGCTGGATAGGATCCAAGCTAAACTGTAATTACAGTTAGCTTTAGTTTGTGCACAACACTTGTGTTAGGCTCTAAGGTTTAATCTTAAATATCTATAACTTTCATTCCGCATTTAACTCCAAGGGAGTTGAGTAGAAAGTCAACTTTGCTAGTGCAATTTTTGATTACTCTATTCACCCCCCCCCCCCTCTAGAGTAGTATCTATCCCTTCTCTTTCATTTTAGATTTATATTATTATGTATATGTATATAATAAATTATAATCAAAGACATCAAAAACTGAAAGGCTTGATGGTTAAGTCTTTTGCCTGATCTGTAAAGGATGTGTGTTCAAATCCTAGCAGCTTCATCTTTTGGTGGTATTTAATTGCGGGCTCTTTGGCCCGCCCGGTTCTATAAACCCGGCCCCGGTTCCCGGCTCACCGGTCCGCCCGCCCGGTTTTCCGGTTCTTGGGCGGTCCGCTGCGGTACCGGGCCTTTAACCTTGACCGGACCGGCCGGTGGTCCGGTTCACGGTCCGCCCGGTTGAACAGGCCGGTCCGGTCCGGTTTTAAAAAGCTTGCAAAATTGACATTTTATGGACGATAGGGCTTTAATTGAAACTAAAGCAAAAGATATTGAGTTAAGTTTATATATCTCTACTAATATACGAAAACTATTCTTTGGTGAAACATTGCCTGATGTCCCTATATTGTCCTTATAGTTCTATTCATAATTACACAATTATACCAAACTTTATATTAGTTAAGGCTGTGCATAAATACCCGAAAACCGAAGAACCGATCCGAACCGAACCGAACCGGTGCCATTTGGGTCGGTTCTATCGGTTACCGGTTCGGTTCCGGTTCTTAAATTTCCAAGAACCGGAGTTACAAGTCGGTTCTCGGTTCTTGTGTCGGTTCTACCCGGTTCTACCCAGAACCGACCCGAACAAGAGTTACAAGTCGGTTCTACCCGGTTCTACCCGGTTCTCGGTATTATTAGTTCATATTTTTATTTAATTATTTTATGTTATGCATATTTAGGGTTTAATTATTTTTTAAAATTGCAACAGTTATTTGTGCCGAACAAGAGTTTTTAGACAATGATGATTAAAGTTTCTCAGGTTCTAATTTTCATCTAATATTGGATTTACGTCTAAAGTTAAACACTTAAACTTATAATCATTTTTAAACAAAACAAAAAGTAAAAAATGATATTTAGGAACCGAAACTAGAACCGGAACCGAACCGGAACCGAGAATACGGTTCTGGTTCTTGGTGAGAAATACTCGGTTCGGTTCTGGTTCCAAATATTTAGAACCGAACCTATATGATTCGGTTCTCGGTTCTGGGCAGAACCGAACCGAACCGACCCATGCACAACCCTAATATTAGTATATTATAAAGACAATATCCTTTTAGGTAATTACACAACTTTACAATATTAAAATACAAAAAATAAAAACACTAAATACCCTAAACCTATTGTATCTAGCTAGAAATGACAAGAGAAAAATTAATGTTTTAACGTTAAAATATAATTTATTTTACAAAATAAAATTTGTATTCTTGATTTATATTTTTTTACGGTCATTTTGAGTACCCATATGTATATGTTGCGAGTCGGGCGGAGCCCGCCGGGAGCGGGCGGAGTCCGCCGGGAGCGGGCAAAGCCCGCCGTCGTCGGTCGGGTACTGTCGCACGAGACCATAGGGGCGGGTACTGTCCACGACAAATGTTGTCGGCCACGACAAATGTTGCCGCTCACGACAAATGTCGCCGCCCACGACAAATGTCGCACCACCGGCGTATGTCGCATCCCGACAATTGTCGCACTCCGCCGAATGTCACATCCCGCCGATTGTCGCACCCCCGCCGAATGCCCCTAGGGCCAAATGCCCCTAGGGCCGAAGGCCCGTGCCTGTCACTTGTGTATGTATAAGAGACAATAGTACTACTACTACTGTTAAGTACTATGCAGTAAGGATATCGAGCGAAGTAGTCGTATTGTCGTCACTACACACTGGGTAAAGGAATGTCAGTAATCAATGATATTGTCGCAGCCTCACACGAGAACTCAGTGCATGACTGCTCATTAACACATAGACACATATAAACTATAACACAAGCAGAGTTTATATCAAATCCCCAGTCTATCACTAACCTTAAGTAGATAGCGCTGCACACTTCATATAGATTAATTTTAAGCCCCTCCACCTAATTAATTTAAGTAATTAGTATTGAGAAAAAAATGCTAGTATTTGTTTTCTTTTCTGAGCTGCTCTGATGCATTTATTTATTTATGATCTCAGATCAAACAGATCCAAGATTACAGTGCTCACCTTCTTCAAAATATTTGGACTTGCAGTACTAGAGTATTAATCAACATCTTTATTTATTTATTTTTATTTCCTTTTATAATTCATCTAATGCAATATTATATATATATATATATTTATTTATTTATTTATATGATAAAATTAATTTATGCAGTCCTTTGCTTCAGCAACATTTGTATTATTTGGGAGTGAAGTGGACTTCAGCCAGCTTTGCTTCTGCAATGGAAAATCTAATTCCAGCCATAACTTATCTTATTGCATTGCTTCTTAGGTAATTATTCCCCAAATTAATTATACATTTTCTTATATTTCAAAGTTTACCTTTTAAATTAATAAAAAACAACAACAACAACACTCAAGCCTTAGGCAGCGTTTGATACTGTTGGGATATAACGTGAAAATTATCCCCAGACACAACAAAATAACACAGGGTATACAAGAACTAAAATCTGAACAATAAACTCTGCATACGTAAATACTACAACTGCAATAAAATACATAAAGAAGCTAATTATTTCCTTAATTTTGGTGGCAAAGATTTGGTAAATTTTTCCAAAAAAAAGAAACGGATTTGATTCCGGACCAATGAATCCAACAGACACAACTAACCAAACCTGATTTAATTTACTCAGGTGAGATTGAACAAAAACGGCATTGTCATAGAATGTATGTTTGGTATGACAAATGTTACAAAAGGAAACTAGTTTGAGACATAAAATTTTGGCATGACTATGACATTTTTATCCAACCTCACCGGAGCAAATAAGTCGCGATAAGCCACGCCAAACGCAGCCTTAATCTCACTATAATGGAGTCGGTTATATGGAGCCTTTGTCTCCATTGTGCCCTACCTTTAGTCAAAACCTCACTAATGCTTAAGTACATCATGTAATTTCTTATAATTAATTAATTAAAATAACATTTAATTAAAATTCTATCTTTCTCTCTATATAAATATATTTCGGAAGGTTCTGGAGTGGAGCCAAAACGGCTATACTCTAAGATACAAATTTCATTAATAAAATAAAAAAGAGGATACCACCAAGCTAGTTACAATACACCCACATTAACAATAGTCCAAACAAACCGAAATGCGCGCTATCCTACCCGACGAGCTCTTAGGCGAAGAGGGCCGGAAGTATTGGTTATGATTAGCCTGTGAATACAAATAGGGCTAAAATTCTAGGAGAAACCACAACTAATATTTTGCATCAACACATACTTGGCTATCACATCCGCGGCCATGTTCCCTTCTCTATGTGTGCAGAAGCAAGAGATTTGCATGGACTCAACTAATCAGAGAATTTTCGCACCATAATTCCTAATTCTCCATTAATGCTTGATTTTTTTTGGTTAATCATTCAATCACAATTTCGGAGTCCCCCATAATATGTATCCTTTTGATGCGGATCAGGAATCCACCTACATGCCACCCTGGCGCACTAGACGTCCCACATTGGAATCCACCAGCGGAGCTTTCATCAGAGTTGTTGCCTGTATATCCCGACCCATCTCTGGCCCCAACTACAAGGCTCAGCAGGTTATTGAGGCCGGGGATTCGAACTCGATCCCGAACTCCTTGATAAAGAGTTTTCAGGCAGGCTCTCGTCACCAACTGATCGAGCTGCACTTTTTTGATGTCGACCATGAATCCACATGCCTGTCACCCTGACAAACCAGGGGTCTCACACTGGAATCCACCTGTGGGGTTTTCATCAGGTTGTAGTTCGTAAAACCCAAACCATTCGTGGCCCCAACCAAAGGGATCAACTGGTTGTTGAGGCCGGGCATTCGAACTCCCGACCTCCTTGATAATTTCACGAGGATTTCCCAAATACACATGAATGTGCATCACTTGATTTCTTGCATGAATTGAAGCAATTGAACCTTCCAATATCCAAATTTTTGGGGAGACTGGATCAGAAATACATACTGGAAAACCCAAACTAGCCAAATGTCATAGAGTTAGCATCAGCTGGAGGTAAATTAGGCTCAATAATCAAACAAATAATGTGAGAATAAAAGCGAGAAAAAGACATAATCTTGTCTTGCATCTGTCAATTTGCAACAACTTGACAATTCTCTACCAACAGATCGATTCATACAATAAACCGCTAGTTACTAGAGAGTCATCCCTCGAGTCATGGTCGGTCATTGTTGTCAATAAAATCTAGATTCGCAATTAACTGTTGGGCGTGGACTGCCATTCAAATTGTTGGATGGGGCAGCACGGGGGCATCATGGTTGGCTTTTGGTATGAATGCAGGGGAACTCCAAGGTACAGTTTAGTGCAAGGGAGCCGAGTTGGCTCCGGGTACGAGTACATGGGAGTTCTGGGCACGATTTAGTGCAAGGGTGCTATGGGAATACTTTGAACGGTCCTGCTAAATAATAATAAAAGGATTTGGTAGCACCATTCCTAACACCCCGGGGTTTTGAGAGAGTTGGTAAGCGCCACTCCTCAACAGTGATATCAGAGCCGGGGGGGATCATGGGTTCGATCCCCCTGGACGGTGTTCCAGAAAGAGTTTGTTCGGTGTGACCCGTCATCCAGGTTGTTGGATGAGGCAGCCCGACCGCACCATGGTTGGCTCATGGTATGGGTGCAGGGGAACTCCATGGTGCGGTTTAGTGTAAGGGAGTCAGGTTGGCTCCGGGCATGACTCATGAGTACATGGGAGTTTCGGGCACGGATTAATGCGAGGAAGCCATGTGACAGTTTGACCGGTCCTGCTAAATAATAACAAAAAAAGTTGAAAGTGTGAAAATTTCTCGTGAAAGCTGAGCAATGTTACAGAAATACTCAACCAAATTAAAGCCAAGTAAAAATCAGCAACAACAGAAGCACAAGAGTCACTATGAAATCAAAAATCTTCTTTATAGGGCGAGGTATACATTGCGAGACGTGTTTCATAATGCACCTGATGAAAGCAAAAAATTACAAGCAAGAGAAACCGGCGGACTGACACCGCTAACCGCCCAAGCCGCTAACCGCCAAGCCTGACCGTCGAAACCGCCAAGTCACCAAACTGTAACTCAAGCCGCACGAACTGCCTTGTTATTGAATGTCGATGAACTGGGAAAATAGTACTCGCTGAGACCAGGCGAACTGCTTGAACTATTCGCAACCCCGAGGAAGAAGACTTTTGGATGCACTAACCGTGACCAATTGTATACCACATACTGCTATCCATGAACTGTTCAACATCGAGCTTCCCAACTAGTTGCCTAGTCATCCGGTGCTAGCTGCACAGCCTGCACAGCACAAGTTAACTTCACCTAGCCGCCCAATTAGAAAAAACTAACCACAAGTTCAAAGCGCGAACTGAGTTTTCACCATTCTCGTTATATATGACGAGTTGGGGACCCCTATTTATAGGCGATAAGGGAAGTGTGGTCACCGCCCATAGCGATAGGATAACCGGCGCGGCCGTCATCTTGCAACTAGCACTACTAACCCGCACAAGAGTGAGGATACCAGAGACAGACTGCAAAGACATGCGTATAGCATCCTCAGTTTGCGTGGACTTAAACAACTTGACAACCACGCGACCTGAACCATATTCGCGCCAGTTGGTATGTCGATCTCCGCACCCAGTCCGAGCAACATAAATAGTCTCCGCGAATTACAAAAGCAGATGCGCAACCAGCGATCTCTGTGAACTAGGCAACATCATGGACTTGACACCACTGTGACCAAGTACACACACACCAGTGAACTCTGGCTTCAGACCGCGTGAGCAGAACACATCGAACTGTGAGGTTAGCCTCTGTTATCCGTGCTAACCACCTGCCTCTAAGCAAGCCAGAGACCCTGTCAGCTTCAAGCGGACTCCGCAGTCTCATAACTCAAACCGCAACAGTCGCGGTTAGCCAACGCTAGCTGCCCAATTACCTCTTAGGGTGCTTACTGAACCAGACGGCATAAAAGAGAACAAAAGCCAAAACCCGACTATCCGCCAACACTAGGCTGCCTAACCAGCGACGGACTCTATGATCTATGCGGTCTACCCAATCAGACCGCCCACTTCCACTTCAACAATGTCAACAAATAGCGTCATTCCTAACACTCCAAAGTTTATGAGAGTTGGTAAGCTCCACTCCCCCAACATTAAGCACATACAATTTATATTCTATAAATATTTATGAAGGAAGTCACAAGAGGTCGCAGGAACACTCAACCACAAGCAAAGACAGACAGAAATCAGAAACAACAGTAACATAAGAGCCTGCAATTAGAATTAATAACTTCTTTACAGAACGAGATATACATTGCGAGACATGATTCACAATATATCCAAAGGAAACAAAAAACTTCAACAAGAAGGAAACCGTGCGGATAACAAAACTATAACCGCACAAGTCACCTATCCGCAAACTGAGTCCGTCGAAACCGCCAAAGTCGTCAAATCGTGACTAGCCGCTCGGACTGCTTGTTATTGAAAGTTGAAGAACTTGAACATAACCCGCTGATAGACCGAGTGAATTGGTCTGCTTAACCGCAACTCTGAGTAAGAGACTTCAAATCGTAGAGACCGCGATTTGTTGATATCTGCTGACTGTTATCCGCGAACTGTTCCACCACATCAAGCTTCTACTAGTTGCCTAGCCGCCTGATGCTAGTAGCACAACCTGCACAGAGTCAACTTCACTTAGTTGCACCGGTTAGAAAAAAGTAACCGCAAGTTTTAAGTGCGAGCTGAGTTCTCACTGTTCTCAGTTTTATATGACGAGCCGAAGACTCCTATTTATAGGCGTGAGGAGGACTGTCGTCACCACACAAAGCGATAGGATAACCGCCCGTCAATCATGCAGCTAGCATCACGTATCCGCACAGTGCGGATACCAGTGCCAGTACCCCACTGATAACTATCTGCAAGAGCAGAAAGAACGACGAGCCCGCATAGGAGAAAAGCACTAGTCCGCCAGACTGAGTACCAACACCAATCTAACAATGACGACAAACACAACACTGGGGGGCTGCCGGACACCGCCACAAGACTGCTCTGCCTTGCGAACACAGCTTCCATTCCGCGCATACTTCAGCCCACAACTAGAATAAGGACCATTCCAGGTCAACTTGCCGAACTCGACGAACTCCAGAAGCATTCTGCACAACCAGGCAATCGACGAATCTTGGACTTGTCACACGGGACCAAGTCCACAACACCAACAAACTCTGGCTATCAACCTGCCCGAGAAGGCTCCAGCGAACTGTGCGGTTAGCCACCACAGTCCGAGCTAACCGTCAGCCTTCTTGTAAGCCAAAGAACCTAAAGTTTCAAGCGGACTGTGCGGTCTCACCAACCCCACCGCCACAACCGCGATTAGATAGGTCTAACAGCACAGTTTCAACCCAGGGTGCTGGCACGCTGAGCCAGACCTGTTGGGTTTGAGAGCACGCAAACCCGACCAGAGCACCTGCAAAATAATTTAGCGCGAGCACCTGCACGACCGTTTTAGCGGGTACAAATACAAAATGAAAATAAAGACAGCACGCAAGAATTTTTAACGTGGAAACCCAGGTGGGTGAAAACCACGGGACGATCGGAGTCCAACCCGGAAAGCCTCCACTATAACGTGTATAAAAACACGCAAAAAATTTACAGGCTTTCCCTCCTCGATCCACAAAGGATCTTCACCACGTCGCTACACAAATATACAAAATACCAAATCGGAACAAATGGCGGATTTTAGAAATCCTCTCCAGTGAACATTCTTGATTCGTGCAGCGTGATCACGTCAACGTCGTACTACGACGCCCGAACTCCTGAAGCAACGGCGGTGGCGGCGGCCTCCAAACAAAGGCGGCTATGGCGGCGTTTTAACAACGCGGCGATGGCGTTTCAATAACGCGGCGATGACAGCGATGGCTGAGCTATTTCACGGTGCCTCTCCTCCCGTTTTTTTTTCTTTCTTTCTGCTTGCTGTGTCTGCATGCATCTCCATCTATATATATATTAAATGTTTTGCCAGACAGTAACGCTCGGGAGTTACGAGCACTTATTACGAACTCGATACACATAAGCTCGATGGTTTTCTCCGCATCGGATGAGAACCACACCCAACAAGACCGCAAGAGAGCATGACAATCTTCCAAAGGCTATCCGCTAGTCCGGCGACGGACTCTAATGTCTGTCCAATCAAGCCGTCCGCACTCCACTTTATTCTCACTTCAACAATTTTAACATATTCCATTATACTGAGAGAATTGATCTTCTTCTTCTCCAAAAGAATGATGCTCCGTGCAGAGATGAAAGGCAAAACAAAATTATGACCGTTGGCCTAGCTACTTTTTCATTCATACTAGCTAGCTCCTGCATAATTAAATATACTATGAACAATTCCAATAAAAAAAAAGCAACTAGTTGTATAGGTAGATTAAAATGTAAATTTAATATTTTCATTTTTCCTTCTTCTTCTGCCTAATAATGAATAAATTAAACTAGGGGGGAGAAGCTGGAACTGAAGCGAAAATGGGGATTGGCAAAGCTCATCGGAGCCTGCGTGACTTTTCTCGGCACAGTGACGATGATCCTTTACAAAGGACCAATCCTGAACTTCTTCTGGAACTCCAACTCCGATCGTCTTGCCGCCGGCCATGACGCCGGAGGAAGCAAGTGGATACAGGGCACTTTTATGCTGATAGGGAGCAGCACCTGCTGGGCTTCCTTCTTAATCCTACAGGTGTATATTTGTGTATAATTGGAGTTTAAGAGTTAATTAATCCAATGGATTGTAGGTAAATATTTGTACAAATTAACAATGCTATGTTATGTTGTCAATTAAATGAATGCTACCGTTGGAGACAGACCAACACCTTGGAGGCATATCCGGCGGAGTTTACACTCACTTGTTTGATTTGCTCCTCCGGTGCGGCGATGAGTGCGGTTGTGGCGCTCGTGGCTGCGAAGGGAAGCATCGAGCCATGGATTATAGGTTGGGACTTGCGGCTGTTAACCGTCGTCTACTCTGTAAGTCAATCCCGAGTTTTTTAACAAGTCTTCGCCATTTGAAAGTTTAGACATTGGCTTTCAAGATTTGGCATTGGAGTAAATAAAATCAATTTTATTGTTCGAACGGACGACTTGTAGGGTGGAATTGACTTTTGAGTCTGTAATCGATATTCAACTTAGTCTGACAACCCCGTGACTGAATGTTTAGATCTCGCCGTCAGTTTTAAGATCGAGCATTCAATGAACTGTGAACTTCGAGCGTTTTTTCGCTTGGGCACATTTTTTTCCACCGAGTGCCCTTTTTTCCCGGGATCCCTTTTCTCGCTCGGGCGCCATTTTTAAGCATGTGCATCCTTTTTTCGACTGGGCACCATTTTAACTCCTTGGTGCCCTTTTTTCTCCCACGGGATCATTTTATCCCAAATGCGCTTTTTATCCAAAGCGTATTTTTTTCTTGTCGGGACACTCTTTTACACCGGGGTGCATGTTTTTCACGCGCATTCTTCCTGCGCACGTTTTCGCCCCGGGCGCGAGTTTTTCTCCCGGACGGTGGTGTTTGCCCGGCCTGCGTTTTTGTCTTTGTTTGTGTTTTACGCCCAAGCGCGTGTATTCTGCCGGACGAGCTTTTTCTACCCGAGCGCGTTGTCACGGACTTGTTGCTTTCCCGCAGTTTTTCCCTTTCCATTCACATTAAAACGTTGTTTTATTTTTGTTTTTATTCTTTTGATTTTCTTTTCTTTCCGTTCTTGAAAACTGTTGTCTTTAATCAGATTAAATAAAAATAAAAATGACTAATAAATAAAAATAAAAATGACTAATAAATAAAAATGACTAGTGATAATTCTTGAGATAGAAAATCATCATGCCGGGAACAATAATATTAAAAATAAATTCAATATCAATTTTTTTTTTTCATGTATTGACATTGGATTGAAAAACAATGCTTGAAAATTAATGTTTTCCAAATGAACACTCTTAGGGTTTGTTCGTTTGCACGGAATTGAGCCCCTAGAATTATAATTGAAGGTCTAATTCCAATTCCATCGTTCGTCTGCACGCTTGACGTTGAAATTTAAATTTTAATAAATTTCGAAGAATTCATTTTTAAGTAAAGACAATTCCTTCCAATCTATATAAGAATTGGACAATTCCGATCGATACACATTTTTAAGCCCGCGCGAATTTTTTTTCTCGGGCGCGATTTTTTCGCGCGGGCACGATTTTTTCGCCCGGGCGTGTTTTTTTCGCTCGGGCGCGAATTTTTTGCCGGGGAGCGAATTTTTCGCCCGGGCGCGATTCTTTCACCCGGGCGCGATTTTTCGTAAAATCGCCCGGACGCGATTTTTTGGCACGAGCGCGTTTTTTTGGCACGGATACGTTTTTTTCGCCCGGGCACGTTTTTTTTCGATCGGGTGCGATTTTTTCGCCTTGGCGCAATTTTTTCGCCCGGACGCGATTTTTTTTGCCCGGGCGTTTTTTTCGCCCGAGCGTGATTTTTTCGCCCGGTCGCGTTTTTTTCGCCCGGGCTCGTTTTTTTCGCCCGGGGCGTTTTTTTCGCTCGGGCGCGTTTTTTGCGCACGAGCGCGATTTTTTCGCCCGGGCGCGATTTTTTTCACCCGAACGCTATTTTTTCGCCTGTTGCGATTTTTTTGCCCGGACGCAATTTTTTCTTCTTGGCGCGCTTTTATCGCCCGTGCGTGATTTTTTCGCCCGGGAGCGAGCGAGATTTTTTCGCCCGGGCAAGTTTTTTTTCACTTGGGCGCAATTTTTGCTCGGGCGCGTTTTTTTGCCCACAGCCGAAAAAGTCACGCCCGGGCGACAAAAAGGGCCCGAGCGACATAATCGCTCCCGATCGAAAAAAATTGCGTCCACGTGAAAAAATCCCACCCGTGAGAAAAAATCACGACTAGGTGAAGAAATCTTGCCCGGACAAAAAAATCGCGTCCGGTCAAAAATCACGCTCGGGCAAAAAATCGAATTCCGATTCCACAATATACCAATATTCTTTATTAGACGAACATTGGAATTGGAATTCGTCACCAATATTTAATTCCACAATATTCACAAATATTCAATTCCAATATCGAATTTCAATTCCGTGTAAACGAACAGACCCTTATAGTTTTTATATTGCTTGTAAAAAAGTTTGTTCTCAATTAGAATGTTCATGCAGGGGGTGGTGTGCACAGGAGCCACCTACTATTTGTATGGGGTGGTGATGGAGGAGCGTGGTCCACTTTTTGCTACATCTTTTGACCCACTTGGGATGGTTATCACTCTTTTCATGGGCTCCATTATTTTAGCTGAGGAGATATCTCTTGGAAGGTAATTAAGCTCTTGCCTTAATTATAATAGTTATTATACACACGAGTTCAACGGCACCGGCCTTTGAGCCTATATTAGATCAACGATGGGCTTCACCTGCACTGGCAGCGGGCTACGCCAGCTTCAAGCCGAGATCCCGTCCTAGATGATTTTGTTGGTACAATAGATTATAAATATTGTATTTTTTCTTGCAAACTATGAAATATTGAGAGTTTTGTAATTTCAAAACTCCTGCATATAATAATTATGATGATAATAATAATAAAGCTAATATATATTCCTCTCTTTTCACACTTGTAGGATCATTGGAGGGGCTATCTTAATAATTGGTCTCTATTTCCTTCTATGGGGAAAGAGCAAGGATCAAGCTACTCCATCAGAAAACAAAATTGAACAAGAATCAAAGTTTGTTGAATTAGAATCAAACTGTATCAAATCAGATTCTGTAATTGTTAATGCTTGAATTCATCATTAATTGTTAATGTTGGATGATTTCTGAAATGTCCCCTAGAGCCTGTTAGTAATTGATAGCCTTATTCGTCAAGCATATTGTGTCGGGCTAATGCCGCGCGTTATACTTATTTTATCGAGCCTTCGTATTGTTTATCTATATATAGCCGGATCCATACAACATACTTGTATTTGATCTGAAACACTCTTCTATGCAGGGATTGGTTTATCCATCCAACAAAAAAAGATACTTTGAATTAACATATACTTTATCTTCTTCTTGGAAGAAACATTTTCTCTAGAGCTGTTTGATGCCAATTCAATGAAGTGTTGGTTGGATTCTGTTTTATATTTATCCCAAAAAGACTTTGAAGGAGTTTTCTTCTCGTCAGTGTCTTTGATCAGCGAGTGGGCCGGTAATCGTTTCAACGGGCCTTTTCTCGCTCGGTACAGTTACCGGCAGCCCTGGCTCCTCTACCTTTCCGCCGTTCTTTGATGGAGTTGGATCACCCATGCTCTTTCCCCATAGAAGGGAATAGAGTCCAATTACAATAATTGTTGCGCCAATAATCCTGCATGTATCCATTATTTACATATATATAAGCTAACTTATAATGAATACATTCACAATGCACTTGAATAAGGCTCAGTTTGGCGTGGAGGTCGTGGACGCGGTGTTATGAACTGTTGTTCGTGAACTTCCGACCTCACATAAGAAATTTCATCCACTTTTTTATTCATAACAAATTTTCTTTTCTTAGTGACGATCATTATTAAATTACCGCACCCAATTTCCATTTCAAAATCCGCGTCAAAGATAGGAGAGGTGGGGTCTATTATAAGCTTGAATGGACCGTCTCTATAGGTGGTATAGGACTAATATTGGCATGTTTTTTATTTATTCATGCGTGACTGTCCAACACGCCCCCTCAGCGTGAACCTAGCTCTTATAACATATTAAACCATCACACTCATTTTCCATTCCAAAATCGGGGCCTATTATAAGCACGAGTGGACCGTCTGGATAGGTGGTATGAGACTAATCTTGACATGCCTTTTTTTGATTCATGCTGGACTACTAAGCAGTCATAACCGTCAAGTCATACCAAACTTACATACTATGACGGTTGCGGTTTTGTCCAAACTCAGCGGAGCAAAAACACAGTGAGAATGGAGTGCATGGCCGTGAGACTTTGATGGGAAGAGCAGCCGTCTCAAATTAACACAAAAAGTATGTTTTTTGAGCAATGGAATTGGGAATGTGATGTTCCCTAAAAAAGATTTTTTTAGTAGTGATGAATAGAGCAAAAACACTCAATAAAACAGAGCATATATAAGAAGTACTTACGTTCCCAAAGTTGTCTTCTCTGCCAAAAAAATTGAGCTCAAGATAGTAGTTAGGATCATGGTAAGAGGGTTGAAGGCACTCGCAAAAACCGGGCCTTTCTGCATCATCACCATCCCGAGAATAAAGTAACTCAATCCACTACAGACCACCCCCTGCATACCCATTTATAAAATTAATAGTCTAGTTAGAATTTATTGATCTTTATTAAAGATATATAGTTAAATATAATTTACCGAGTAGATTACTGCGAAAATCCTCATGTCCCAACCTAAAATCCATGGCTCCAAGCTCCAAGCGCCGCCCAGCAGGGCCACCACAAAGTTCATCAGGGCGCCCAGGGAACAAATATAGATGCTTAGGCTCACTTTTGCCGGGTATGACTTTAATGTGTTTGACTGCAACATTAATATAAAATTCATGAATAAATTTTCCTCAACATATTTCATTTCTACTATAAGTAATCTATGGTAGATTACGAACTTGCAGCAGTAAGAAAGAAGTCCAGCTGAAGCAGCTCGCTAAAAGCATCACTATGCCATTAATTCTGTTGTAGTCATTGCTTTCATGTTTGTCCGCCGTTAATGTGCCTGAGTTCTGCTGCTGCTGCGGCTGCCGTCCATTTGTCCAAAAAAACTCTACGGCTGGTCCTTTATATAAAATCATTAAAATTGTGCCGGCGATAGTTACGCCGGCTCCAATAATCTTTGCCTGGCCATGTCTTTGCCGAATGTCCATCTTCTCCACCCTAATTGATTAGTTTGTTTTCTCAATAATGTATGCGCGCGAAACTGGTTTTTATTGGGGATCCGGATTCCCTGGAGTTCCTGCGGGAATTTCAGGGTGTGGAGTTCCTATTTTGCGAAGTAATGGAGCGGAATCAGAAAAAATGATTAACATGAAAGTTGTAGATATCTCCGAGACGAATCACTTTTATGTTGAACATTTTTTGATTTGAAGTCGTTTAGATCCCCCGATTTGAGCCCCGAAAAAATTCTGTCTGAAAATAATTAATTAAAAAATGTTTAGGGTCTAAACGACTTCAAATCAAAAAATGTTCAATATAAAAGTTATTCGTCTCGGAGATATTTACAACTTTGATGTTAATTATTTTTTCTGATTTCGCTCCATTACTTCGCAAAATAGGAACTCCACCCCCTGAAATTCCCGCAGGAACACCAGGGGATCTGGATCCTTGTATTGGGTGCAGTTAGCCCGTTTACAAGAGCGAGAGCAATCGAGCACATGCGAAGCCCGTACCTGAAAAGAAGAGCCATGACAAAGGCGATGGATGGGTTGATATTTTCGAGAGCAGAAGCAAAGCCCGCCGACGTCTTTTTGGCTCCCAGGAAATAGAAGTTCTGGTCAAACACGGGCCTGTAATTAATATCATAGAATGAATGTTCGCAGTGAATTAATTAAATGGACATTAATTTAAATATTTATGCAACGAATTAATATGAGAGGAATGTATTATTACTGTAGAACTGCCAGGCCTATGATCTTGATGAACACGATCAATGTCATCTTAGGTCTCCCATTCCTACACCATCAAAATGATTGCGTGATATAAAACGCAAAAATGACGTATAATAGAGTACAACAGCTGCTCCAGACATTATTTGCTCCCATGAGTTTGGTCAAATTAAAACATGATTAACATATAATGTATGTTTGGCAGAATAAATGTTAATTATGACCGCTGTCAAGAAAATAAAGTAGTTTAGAGCATAAAGTTAATGCATGAATTTTTTTAGGTGAGGTCCGGAGTTCACGAGCGATAGCTCATGACCACCGCGTTCCCGACCGCCATCACTCTCGTCAAACGAAGGGTTAGTCTCAATTTGACGTGGCAGTGTGTTGGGCTAGAAAGCACACAAGCTCGATCAGAGCACCTGCAAATTAGTTCGAGCAAGTACATGCACGACCGCTTAGCGGTATGCCGATACACACCCAAAACATAGCACAAAACAAGAATAGAAGTGACATACATGGAAACCCAATAGGGCGAAAATCACGGGACGATCAGAATCCAACCCGGAAAACTGCCACTAAAAATACATAAGAACAATAGGCGGTTAATTACAAGGCTTTCCTTCCTCGATTCATACATGATCTTCACTAACTTCACACTACACAATACAATAAATAGTAACAGAAAAACTGCAAGTTATTGACAGTGGCGGACGAGACGGATTACGCATCCTCTCCAAGATATCTCTTCGAATACTTGCCCAAATATCCGTGTAGGTAAAGTATTTCTCGTCAACGTCGTAGAACGCCGTCCGAATGCTCTCCCAAACTAATTCGATTGCCACAAAGGCCTCTCTAAAAATCTTTCGTGTCTTGAGTTTAGAGAGAAGTAGATGTCTTATCCCTCCTCATTCATTCCTATTTATAGGGTCAAAATCAAGGAGATAGATGTGGTAGATGACATATGGATAAAATTTCCATAAAAATTCTTTTGATAAAAAAAAACACATGTTGGTTTAAATAATAAAGACGGATTCTTCTTTTCACACTTGTCATGAAACACATACTAGCATGATTAAAATTGGCTAGTCTCTTTCATGCTTAGAAGAAAATTATCTTAACACAGTGATGGTCGTGAATGCAATCATTATGATTTATAAATTGTCGTGTGTTGAAAACTAGTTCTCTTTTCTTGGTAACAGTCATCGCAATTAATCATTGTTATGCCAAACAGACATTTTATATGAAGTTGGTGTTTTTGTCCAAATTAACTCACCAGGGGCAAAAACACGTCTCCCCAAATCATTGGCGGATCTAGAATGGGGCAAAGGGGGCCTGGGCCCCCACAAGAATTTTGAAGTTTATGTAAGTTTAGTTTTTATTAATTATAAAATATAAGTTAGGTATATAATATAAGTGATGAGATTTGTAAATTATAAAATATAAGTTATGTATATAATATAAATATATATATATATGTATATACAGTTAATAATTCGTGAACTTATTTTCTGATCCAATTTCTCTCTCCTAGACAGAAAGAGATCGTCTCTCTCGCTTCTCTCGTCTGAGTCGTCTCCCTCTCCCCTTTCCGCTAGGGCTTGCTGAGAGCCTCTTAGGAAGAGCTCTTCCTTGGCAGTGACTGCCGGTTGACAAGCTAATTCGGCTAATTTTGACAAGCTAATTCGGCTAATTTTGACACTTCCGGTCTCAACAGTGACTACAGAACGATCATTTTCTGCTATGAAACTTATTAAAAGAAGACTGTACAACAAAATGGAGGATGAATTTCTGACAAATTGTATGACTCTCTACATAGAACGAGAAATAGTAGAGAAGATCGAGAAAGATGTGATCATTGATGAATTCTATGAGTTGAAAAAACGGCGTGCACAACTAAAATAAGGTAACACACATATTATAATTTGTCTTTTATTATTAACGCTAAAATTTTAAATTAAAATTTCTTTTACTTATTATATTTTGATTCACATTTTTTTAGGCCCCCCCTTACTTCGAATTTTGGATCCGGCCTAGCCCCAAACGGAGCTGGCTTAGCTGTCGGATCTCTTACCTCTCAAACCAGAGCGCAAACGGAATCATGAAAAGGGCGGCGACGGAGTTCCGGTAGACGAGCAGCACCGGCTGATTCATGCCGTTTTTAAGAGTGGCTAGTAAAACCACATACATAACAGCGTAGCTCAACTGCAGAAATATCATGGCCGCATACGGCTTCACTTTCTGCAGCATCCCGCGGCTTTGAATTCACACAGATGATTCGTGTGAATTGCTTCTATTTGTGGGCTGAGGTTTCTATAAATAGTGCTTGAGCAGCAGCGTATCCTCATTTATTTAATTACACCATTATTTATTATTTTGGCTTATTTTAATAATCATTTTATTTAATGAAATTCATTTTTAAAAATACAACTAGATTCCATCGGCCCAGTGTGCACGCTCTTGGTAGGGAGAGTGATTCCGTTTGGACTCAAATCTAAGGCTTTGTGCTTATTTTCACCGGTCAAGCGGCTTCGTTTGAGAGGGCTTATTTTCACCGGTCAAGTGGTCACGACCGTTTGAACCGGGCCTTAGGTTTCGTTTGGGAGACTTATTTTCACTAGTCAAGAGGTTACGAACGCATGAATTGGATCTTAATTATGGTCTGATTTATGCGTTCGTAACCGCTTGACCGGTGAAAATAAGTCCCCCCAAACGAAGCTTTAATTAAGGTCCGATTCATGCGGTCGTGACCGCTTGACCGGTGAAAATAAGTCCTCCCAAACGAAGCTTTAATTAAGGTCCGATTCATGCGGTCGTGACCGCTTGACCGGTAAAAATAAGCCCTCTCAAATGGAGCCTAAAAACTGACATGTCTTAACTTTTGGTTACCTCGGTTCGATTCAAAGCCTGTTCAGAATTTTATATGTATTTGGCAGTTCAATGTCGTTATTTTTGAGCTTACTAATGACACGTTTAATACAATATTGATACATTATTCAATGCATTAAACACTTTTGATGGGGTTCCCATATAATTTTTTAAGTCAAATCAAAAAGATTTTGACCAAAAACGCGAAGGAGAAGCAACTCGAACAAACGAGTCGCGTGCACCAAGAGACCCAGAAGCACCCCAGAAGGAGGAAAAAGCCAAGCATGCGCCCACACAAAAAGCGCGCATACACAGGCAGTGCATCCCCGCGTGAGCAGATAACCCCCCTCCCCGCGTACGTCTGTGCGCTAGCGCGCGCATCGCTCGCACGCGCGGCGGCGGTTGCCGCCGCCAGGCCACCCACCCGGGTATCTCGGGGGGGGGGGGGGGGGGGACATCTCCGCCATTTCATAAAATTTGATGATCCATGTGACGGTAACAAAGTGAAGCAATTCACAAGCACAAAATTTGTCCCCACGCAATTACCAACATGTCCAAACATATTCCAACATAAAACTATAAATAGACCCTCATGCCCTCAATTGAAGACAAACAACTCCAGATGATAGAGAGAGCTCTGAGGTTTTTCGGCTAGAACGTGGGACTTAGATCGTTCCTCTGCCTGGAATTCGCTTCGCTACCTCTAGGTCGCGTAGCGTTCAACGCTCAATACCAATGCCTAGCGCTCACATCCAATTAAGTCCCAAATACTAAGCCAATTTTTCGCTCGAGAAGTAACCACAAATATAGAACACTCTATTGGACGCTCTTATTATAGCATCGTGGGCTTAGATTTTTTTTTCCGGCTCTTCCTATGCTTAAAACTTGTAACAGATAGGTAGACTGTCACCCTATGAGAGAATTCTCAGTGCTTGTAACCTCAAACTATATGGTGAATTTTGGCCCGACTCTGGATACGTGATTTTTCAGTCTTTCCGGGTTTTTCACGTAAAAAAAAGCCTCTTGTCATTACTGCTATTTTTATTGACTGTTTGCGCCCCCGATCCAACTCCGAGCTAATGCGATCTAATTCTCTGGACTGGGGGAAAATTGGGTGACTCGTATGTTTGACGTCGTCTATGAGAAAGTGTTCACAAACTCTGCAATAACTTTCTAAAAACAGTGCTTGCCTCACGTAAGCACTACCGACCGACAATAATGGCGAGGAGGGGCGCATAAACTGCCAGTGACACAACACCAGAAGAGCGCACAGATCAATCCCCCGCCGACTCTCCTGTAGGCAACGTCTCGCTTTGGGAAGAATCCTACGGCGCCGTACCCCCCCCCCCCCCCCCCCCGACGAAGAAATTTGTCTATTTGACGATAGAAGACTCACTTGCAAGGAAGTGAGACACATGATCGAGGAGGAAAATGGGGGGGGGGGGTCACCGGGACACAAACGTGCAATGCCCTGTCCACCTCGTCTCCCCACTGGCTCCACCAATCTTAGCGTATCTCGTTCCGCCTGAGATCGAGCTTCGTGACTTCGAGACGTTCAACGAGACAGACGATCCTCTGGAGCGCATCAAGTGCATTACAACTATCATGATCATCTACAATGCCCCCGACCCACTCCTGTGCCGAGTGTTCCCGATAAATCTAAAAGGAGAAGCTTACAATTGGTACCATTCCTTGAAGGAGGGAGAACTCAAGAACTTCACCAAGCTAACCCAACTTTTCGCAAATAAGTTTATCGCCAAACAGCAAATCGTTTGTTACCCATCACACCTCTCAGGAATCCGACAGACTGAGGGAGAGTCACTTAAAGATTTCTTTTGTTGTTTCACCACGGAGGCACGATAGATTCCGGGGGATAACCTCGAGCTCCTGTGCAAAATATTTCTTGGAGGACTCCGACTAGGAAAATTCTACTCCATGATGATGAGCAAATCGGTGCCCAGCTACCTTGACCTCATCCTCCGAGTCAAGGCTCAGATCACAGTAGACGAGGAAATTGAAGCGCATCTACAACAATTCAAAGGAAGCCCGAAGAGGAATAAGTATTTAGAGCAACTACGAGATCCCGGGGGAAACCACGAGCATCATGAAAATCCCCGTCGGTACCGACGGGCTCATCAACATCAGGACTACACTCCCTTGAACACCACCCAAATCGACGTGCTCCTTGCAATCCAAGATAGCGATGAGCTTCGCAGGCTCGAGTCGCTTGCACAAAGTAGAGGAAAACAATCACAATATTACAACTTTCATATTGGATACAGCTACAAGACCGAGGGCTGGAACCAGATAAAAGACAAGATCGAGTACCTCATCCTACAAGGTCTCCTCAGAAGATTTAAGCAGGACTCCGCCCCAAACATTCCCGTACTGCGGAATAACAATCCAGCTAATGGTTGCATAGCATCCTGACACAGATAAGCAAGAGACCATGAGCATGGGTCCCTCCCCCTAATAGCGCACGCAAAGCCAGTGTCTCAACTTAGTACTTTTTCTCTTCACATAATAAGTCACAAGATGGAGCTTGCGCGCACATATATGTTCCTATTTTTTCTCCAACATTGTAACTGCTTTCTGACTTTCGCCATCCATACAAGTCTCACCAAATAAAGATTCTGAGATGAATATCACGATCCTTGACATCGACCCCATATAACATGAAATGTGGCTCATCTGTGAAGAAAAGCATCTCGCTTCCACACTATAAGGTATCTCGCCCTCGCATTGCAGGACATCTCACTCACACGCTGCAGAGCATTTTGCTTCTGCATTACAGGGGATCTCTCTCCCACGCTATAAAGAATCTTGCCCTCGCGTTACAGGGCATCTCAATAGGACGAACCTCGATCTTCCTGAGGAGCGAATAAATAAAGGTTCTTCTCCACCTTTATCCGAATGGACCATGATCCTCCTGAGAACAAAGGTTCTTCATCACCTCCACCAGGATGGACCTCAGTCCTCCCGAGGCGTGAACAAACAAATATTCTTTGCCACCTCCACCCGGACAGACCCCGATCCTCCTGAGGAACGAACAAACAAAGGTTATTTTCCACCTCCACCTGGAGGACCTTGGTCCTCCTAAGGAACAAATGAAAAAAGGTTTTTCACCACCTCCTCCCAGAAGGACATCAGTCCTCCTGAGATGCGAACAAACAAAGGTTCTTCGCCACCTCCACCGAGACGCACTCTGGTCCTCCAAAGACACGAACGAACAAGGGTTCTTCGCCACCTCCACCTGGACGGACCCGACCCTCCCAAGGTGCGAACGAACAATGGTTATTTGTCATCTCCACCCGGACGAACACTGGTCCTCTTGAGTCATGAACGAACAAAGGTTCTTCACAACCTCCACCTTGACGGACCTAGGTCCTTCTCAGGCACGAACGAACAAAGTTTTTTTGTCACCTCCACCGAAACGGACCCTGGTCCTCCCGAGGTACGAACGATCAAATTTTTTTCACCACCTTGACCCGGACAGACCCCGGTCCTTCTGAGGCGCGAATGAACAAAGGTTTTTTGTTACTTCCACCTGCACGAACATCAGTCCTCCTCAGGCACGAATGAACAAAGTTTCTTTGTCGTCTCCACCTGGACGGACCCTGGTCCTCCTAAGGCACAAACAAATAAAGGTTCTTCATCACCTCTGCCCAGACAAATTCTGATTCTTCAGAGGCACGAACGAATAAAGGTTGTTCGTCACCTCTAGTCGAACAGACCCTATGGAACAAAATAGATGAAGACTCTTCACCACCTTCAAAAGAACAAATCTTGAGTCCTTCCTAATAAAAGAGTGAGTCCTCGATCCACCGAGGAATTTTTGCCAGGATGAGGCCAAGTCCTCCTGCGCCACTTAGCCAAAAGCTAACTCCGAGACCTCGGGTGCCATCTGGATAAAGGAGGCAAATGTCTCATTGCACTACACCCTAGCATCAGCTACAAGCACTAACGACCAATGACAATTGCCAAATCAATACGTTGTGTCCTACATGCGCGCTCAAGCAAGGGGGAACAAAAGGTAAAGCGCTCCCGATTCAGTGGGAATCCCAGACTCTGACAAGAGAGACAGAGAGTACACGCGATGCAGGTACAGTTATCAAGTAATCTCCCAGTGTCAACCTCAACTGCACCTTCCGAGGCATCACCTATTCAAGGGATGGAACTCCCCCATAACCTCTACGCTGCACAGAGCCTCTCGCCAAGCTCAAGGCATAGCACATCAATGCAATCATCCTCCCACAATGGACCAACCACTGAAGTAGTCGTCTTGGGGCCCCCAAATCCTCCTGCAGCGTTTGATAAGAGCGGGCACCGAGTTCGCCTGCGCCTCCAAGGCAAGGGGCAGACAACCCCACTCATCACACCCAGATGTCGATTCTGCGACTCTAACGCTCAGATAAAGTTGTTAAACATAACACACAACGTGTAAGGAGTGCAAAACACAAGACGCATCCGGATCACCGCAGTGCGCCAAGCTCAAAGCAGGAGAGCGCTTCTATAAAGTTCTGCAAGGTCCGCTGAACGCACAAAAGTACGGTGCCAAGTCACTCTCCACTGCAAAGACAAGAGCAATGCATAAGTTGGCAGCAACCGAGATATCCCGCCTAACATAAACTCTAGGATCATCACCTTGCAAGGCTTAAATGCCAAGATACCAACACGGATGTCCAGGCTCGACAAGAGGACATTTTCATATTGCAAACAAAGATAACTTGTGACTCATGCAAACTAAAATAATCTTAAGTCCATGACCCCAATGATAGGGTAATCGAGGCTAAACATTTATGGGTTAGTCGTCTTGTGGGTCACAACCCACGAAAATTTGAGGGCATTTGATGGGCTTCCCGCAGAATTTTCAAAATCAAATTGGAACGATTTCGACTAAAGACGCGGATGGGAAGCAACACAAACAAATAAGCCGTGTGCATCAAGCCGCGCTCGCCCAGAGACCCAGAAGCGCCTGATAACTTCCTAAATGAAGTTATCCATGTCCATTTTATTTGACAAAAAATAGTGAAAAGATGTTCTATTGAGTATAAAAAGATGATAAAAATCATCTTTAACTTAAGTTTGAGTAATTTGATCATTTTCTAATATTTTCATATCAGAATAGCCAAAAAACAAAATTCGGAGAAGGAGTGCTGAAGCATTTTGCTGTGCTGGGAAAGTTGTCATAACAACTTTTTTTAGTTGTTATAACAACTTTCGAAATTTAAAAAATCCGAATTTTGAAAAAATTGCAGTAGTTACAAATTGAAAGGAGACATCCTTTCAGATGGGGGCACGAAATTAAAAGACGAAAATGACTGGAAAAAAGGATTATTATTCATTCTTGGAGGGAAAAAAACAAGAGGAAATTGCTTGGAGGAGAAGACTTAGGGCAACACCGGATCTTGGAGAGGGATTGCTTGTACGCGACTTGGATACCATCTTCCGACGTTATTTTACATTCTTATCATCATGGGCTGTAAGATCTTTCCAATTTTTGTGATGTTCTCCCCTTCCACTATGAACTAATTTCATAAGTCTTGTGTGTTGTAAGTACTTAGACTCATTATGATGACTTGAATTCAATTTATCTTGCATAATTGGTTGATGATCTATCTTTATTGGGATTATGTCTTTTATTTGTGGAATTTTTGAGTAAGTGTTCTTCTCCTAGATAGTGTGGCGAGATTCGAGAGAGGAGTCATGTTATTCTAAGGTTGAATCCTCATTGCGTGCGGCGAGATTCGAGAGAGGAGTCGCGCGATTCTTTAATCAAAATTCCATCTTTCTACTGCGTAGTGAGACTCGAGAGAGCAGCGACATAAGTGTGACATAAGTCCTGATATAACTCTGAGATAGAAAGAGATTTCATCTCAAGTTAGCAACTTTGATTTTAGCGCTTCATTGTTGAAGCCAAAAATGACCTCTGTGGAGTTCGACCCTAGGGGAAGGGGTGACCTCACACCTATTACACTCGGAAGAACGTCACAGACCAAAGACTTGGGAAACTAGGAATAGACCCTCGGCTCTAGCGTGGAGGTCCCACCACACACCCGGAAGGTCGCTAGAACACTTCCCCTCCCTCACCAAAGGGCTAGGCTGGGCGCCTTGGAGAGCTCTCTCTACTCAACCAAGATGAAGCTAAGGGAGGAGGAGGTAAGGAAAATTCATCCTCTCCAAAGGCACCCAAGGGGGTCTATTTATAGTTTTTCCAAGTCATAGGGGGAAAATGACAAAAAGACCCTTAGGACAAATAAGCCTCCAGCCAATAGGAAAACTCCACATCGGGGGGTAAAGAGGTAATCCCCCCTCGAGGGCACAACGGTAAAAACAGGTCGGGCGAGCTGGCGGGAGGGCCCTGGCGAGAGGGCCCTGGCGAGAGGTACCAGGAGAGAGGTACCAGGAGAGAGGTACCAGGAGAGAGGTACCAGGAGAGACAGCCTGCCTGACGAGACGGCCTGCCTGACGAGACGGCCTGCCTGACGAGACGGCCTGCCTGACGAGACGGCTTGCCTGACGAGACGGGCTGCCTGACGAGAGGTCCTGCCTGACGAGACGGCCTGCCTGACGAGACGGCCTGCCTGACGAGACGGCCTGCCTGACGAGACGGCCTGCCTGACGAGACGGCCTGCCTGACGAGACGGCCTGCCTGACGAGACGGCCTGCCTGATGAGACGGCCTGCCTGACGAGACGGCCTGCCTGACGAGACGGCCTGCCTGACGAGACGGCCTGCCTGACGAGACGGCCTGCCTGACGAGACGGCCTGCCTGACGAGACGGCCTGCCTGACGAGACGGCCTGCCTGACGAGACGGCCTGCCTGACGAGACGGCCTGCCTGACGAGACGGCCTGCCTGACGAGACGGCCTGCCTGACGAGACGGCCTGCCTGACGAGACGGCCTGCCTGACGAGACGGCCTGCCTGACGAGACGGCCTGCCTGACGAGACGGCCTGCGTGCGGCTGGGCCTTGGTGACTCTTCAAGGGGGGCCTGGGGAGAAATATTTCCTCCCTCTACTAGTATATCCTCAAGGTCAAGCCAAAATTGGCCCCTTAGAGTGCAAAACAGCTAAAAAGCTTAAAACCTATAAGCAGGCCTTATGCCGTGCTCGGGATCCTCGCTCCGCGAATACGGGGTTGTACACAATCCCCGCTCTTTTCGGGGTTGTCCAAGCTCGAAAAGAAAGTCCAACCCAACGTATTCGCTGAGTGTAGCTTACTCTCGCGGTGTCGAAAAACTATGAGGCCTCTTTCGAGGGGTCATCTTGCCATTCTAGCTGATGAGAGCCTGACTGACAAGACCACCTCAGGGAAAAGAACTGGGCTACCACGAGAGGTACCACCGGACCTGCCAGCTAGAGGGAGCCTGGCAGCGGGACCGTCATCGGAGCAAAGGAACTAGGCTACCACGAGAGGTACCACCGGACCTGCCAGCTAGAGGGATCCTGGCAGCGGGACCGTCATCGGAGCAAAGGAACTAGGCTACCACGAGAGGTACCACCGGACCTGCCAGCTAGAGGGAGCCTGGCAGCGGGACCGTCATCGGAGCAAAGGAACTAGGCTACCACGAGAGGTACCACCGGACCTGCCAGCTAGAGGGAGCCTGGCAGCGGGACCGTCATCGGAGCAAAGGAACTAGACTACCACGAGAGGTACCACCGGACCTGCCAGCTAGAGGGAGCCTGGCAGCGGGACCATCTCGGAGCTAAGGGAACTAGGCTACCACGAGAGGTACCACCGGACCTGCCAGCTAGAGGGATCCTGGCAGCGGGACCGTCATCGGAGCAAAGGAACTAGGCTACCACGAGAGGTACCACCGGACCTGCCAGCTAGAGGGAGCCTGGCAGCGGGACCGTCATCGGAGCAAAGGAACTAGGCTACCACGAGAGGTACCACCGGACCTGCCAGCTAGAGGGAGCCTGGCAGCGGGACCGTCATCGGAGCAAAGGAACTAGACTACCACGAGAGGTACCACCGGACCTGCCAGCTAGAGGGAGCCTGGCAGCGGGACCATCTCGGAGCTAAGGGACTAGGCTACCACGAGAGGTACCACCGGACCTGCCAGCTAGAGGGAGCCTGTCAGCGGGACTATCTCGGAGCTAGAGGGACTTAGCCTCCACGAGAGGTCAACCTGCCCTGCCAGCTAGTGGGAGCCTGGTCAGCGGAACCATCTCGGAGCTAGAGGGACTTAGCCTCCACGAGAGGTCAACCTGCCCTGCCAGCTAGTGGGAGCCTGGTCAGCGGAACCATCTCGGAGCTAGAGGGACTTAGCCTCCACGAGAGGTCAACCTGCCCTGCCAGCTAGTGGGAGCCTGGTCAGCGGAACCATCTCGGAGCTAGAGGGACTTAGCCTCCACGAGAGGTCAACCTGCCCTGCCAGCTAGTGGGAGCCTGGTCAGCGGAACCATCTCGGAGCTAGAGGGACTTAGCCTCCACGAGAGGTCAACCTGCCCTGCCAGCTAGTGGTAGCCTGGTCAGCGGAACCATCTCGGAGCTAGAGGGACTTAGCCTCCACGAGAGGTCAACCTGCCCTGCCAGCTAGTGGGAGCCTGGTCAGCGGAACCATCTCGGAGCTAGAGGGACTTAGCCTCCACGAGAGGTCAACCTGCCCTGCCAGCTAGTGGTAGCCTGGTCAGCGGAACCATCTCGGAGCTAGAGGGACTTAGCCTCCACGAGAGGTCAACCTGCCCTGCCAGCTAGTGGTAGCCTGGTCAGCGGAACCATCTCGGAGCTAGAGGGACTTAGCCTCCACGAGAGGTCAACCTGCCCTGCCAGCTAGTGGGAGCCTGGTCAGCGGAACCATCTCGGAGCTAGAGGGACTTAGCCTCCACGAGAGGTCAACCTGCCCTGCCAGCTAGTGGTAGCCTGGTCAGCGGAACCATCTCGGAGCTAGAGGGACTTAGCCTCCACGAGAGGTCAACCTGCCCTGCCAGCTAGTGGTAGCCTGGTCAGCGGAACCATCTCGGAGCTAGATGGACTTAGCCTCCACGAGAGGTCAACCTGCCCTGCCAGCTAGTGGGAGCCTGGTCAGCGGAACCATCTCGGAGCAAGAGCATGGATCACAAAGTGTCTTCCGGCGGTACTTTTCATCAATCGTAGTTACTACAAGATAAGAAAGGTTCATTACAAAAGATGATCCACCTCACTACCTCTCTCTTTCCTCATGCATTATTTGATCCCTCCCAGGGTACCCACATCAACCCTATCCTCACATCTCTCCCCTGCCGCCTCGGTTTGGACTTGTTCAATACGTGCTGGATCTTGCGGTTGTTGAGGTTGTGGTGTCGGGGCCCTTGTCCTCCTCAGCTCTAGGAACTCGGGACAAGCAGCTGTTGCATGACCCTCCTCCTGGTGGAACTCACAGTAGGGTATCTCTACTCTGCCTCTTCTTCCTCCCACACGGTTCCTCCTCTCCCTTCGACCAATAACCATAGCTCGCTGTGGTGGAGGTAAGAGCTGCCTGGGAGCTTGCCCTTGGAAGTTGAACCTCCCTTGACCTCCATTGAAATTTTCCCCACACAGGTTGAGAGCTCTTTCTGGACCATGGGCAGGTCCTCCCTGCTGCCTCCAGCCCAGCTCGGGACCCTCCTGTCTCTGGAACCCCCGGGCTCTCTGCTCCTCTCTCCGCCTTCCTTCCTGGTGCCTTGAGCCACCCTGCTCTCTTGACTCCACCTCCGTCAACTTTGCCAACTTCTTCACAAAGGCCGGGTTGGCTGCCTCCATGGCTATCTCCTCTGCCGCCCGTTCCATCAGATCCTCGAAGGAAAGGGGGGTCTTCCGGGTCAAGCTCATCTTGAAGAACCCTTCGCGCAACCCCACCGTGAACGCCATCTGGAGGGCATACCCTGGCACTTCCTGGATGTCAAGGACCTCCTCCTGGAACCTGTCAACGTAGTGGGCCAGCGACTCCTCGGCCCTTTGCTTTATCAGGAAGAGGGACTCAGGACCCTTCTTCCTCTTCTTGGAGGTGGAGAAGCGAAGCTGAAAGCTCCGGCTCAAGTCTTCGAACCCGAAGATGGACCTTGGAGGGAGTTGATGGAACCAGTCTCTCGCCTTCTCTTTCAAGGTGATCGCAAACAGACGGCACTTGAAGGCGTCCGTCATTGGCAGGATGGAGACGGCATCCTCGAACCACTGCAAGTGCTGGATGGGGTCATCCTTCCCGGTGTAGTATGTCTTGTCAAGTTCCCTGAACCCCTCAGGAACGGGAGCTGAGAGGATCAACTCGCTGAAGGGTGACCCCCTGAGGGGTGGTCTTGCGGTTTCTGCTGGCGCGACCTGACCGCCTAAGGGGCGAGCACCCGACGGGCTGGGGAACAGCTCCCGGACGGGGAGGTCTCGCTCGACCCCCTCTCCTATCCTCTCCTTCCCAGGTCGCCTCCCTGGGGCACTTCCCTCTCCCCCTGCTGGGGTGATCTCGCTTAGATCCCTGGGAGGCAGCTCACTGAGGTCCCCGGGAGCCGGTCCCTGGGGGGTGGGGGCTGAGCTGCCAGCTCGAGGGGCAATGCTTCGCAACATCTCCATGATGCCAGAGATGGAAACCATGAACTCTTCCCTTCCTACGAAGGGTCCTGGGTTGGGGAGACCACCGAGGTCATCACTACCTCCCTGATCTCCAGCCATGACACTCTCCCGAGATCTTCTGTGCTGGTCACTCTCCACGCTCACCGCACCAAAATGTTGAAGCCAAAAATGACCTCTGTGGAGTTCGACCCTAGGGGAAGGGGTGACCTCACACCTATTACACTCGGAAGAACGTCACAGACCAAAGACTTGGGAAACTAGGAATAGACCCTCGGCTCTAGCGTGGAGGTCCCACCACACACCCGGAAGGTCGCTAGAACACTTCCCCTCCCTCACCAAAGGGCTAGGCTGGGCGCCTTGGAGAGCTCTCTCTACTCAACCAAGATGAAGCTAAGGGAGGAGGAGGTAAGGAAAATTCATCCTCTCCAAAGGCACCCAAGGGGGTCTATTTATAGTTTTTCCAAGTCATAGGGGGAAAATGACAAAAAGACCCTTAGGACAAATAAGCCTCCAGCCAATAGGAAAACTCCACATCGGGGGGTAAAGAGGTAATCCCCCCTCGAGGGCACAACGGTAAAAACAGGTCGGGCGAGCTGGCGGGAGGGCCCTGGCGAGAGGGCCCTGGCGAGAGGTACCAGGAGAGAGGTACCAGGAGAGAGGTACCAGGAGAGAGGTACCAGGAGAGACAGCCTGCCTGACGAGACGGCCTGCCTGACGAGACGGCCTGCCTGACGAGACGGCCTGCCTGACGAGACGGCCTGCCTGACGAGACGGCCTGCCTGACGAGACGGGCTGCCTGACGAGAGGTCCTGCCTGACGAGACGGCCTGCCTGACGAGACGGCCTGCCTGACGAGACGGCCTGCCTGACGAGACGGCCTGCCTGACGAGACGGCCTGCCTGACGAGACGGCCTGCCTGACGAGACGGCCTGCCTGACGAGACGGCCTGCCTGACGAGACGGCCTGCCTGACGAGACGGCCTGCCTGACGAGACGGCCTGCCTGACGAGACGGCCTGCCTGACGAGACGGCCTGCCTGACGAGACGGCCTGCCTGACGAGACGGCCTGCCTGACGAGACGGCCTGCCTGACGAGACGGCCTGCCTGACGAGACGGCCTGCCTGACGAGACGGCCTGCCTGACGAGACGGCCTGCCTGACGAGACGGCCTGCCTGACGAGACGGCCTGCCTGACGAGACGGCCTGCCTGACGAGACGGCCTGCGTGCGGCTGGGGCCTTGGTGACTCTTCAAGGGGGGCCTGGGGAGAAATATTTCCTCCCTCTACTAGTATATCCTCAAGGTCAAGCCAAAATTGGCCCCTTAGAGTGCAAAACAGCTAAAAAGCTTAAAACCTATAAGCAGGCCTTATGCCGTGCTTGGGATCCTCGCTCCGCGAATACGGGGTTGTACATTCATGTTATTCTAAATCCGCCTAAGTTAGAGATGACTAGGGGAAGTAGGGTAAGCGGATTTCGGAAATCGAGATATAATGTTATCCATCTTAAAAATCGTTGCAGGATAGTAATTATCCGATTATAAAAGATGACTTAAAAACAATTTTCATATTAGTCTAAGGAAAACAACATGCAAGACTAATTCTCCAAAGTAAGAAAAAATCATTTTTAGATAAGAACTAAGTAGTATTTATTATCACTAGTTTCGCTTAACTAAATCACACCAATTATCTCACTTGAATTTAAGGAAAAGTTTAAGCTAGTAGTTGCGAGCACTAAATCATTCACTTTCTCGAAGGAACGATCACTTCTCACTTTATATTACTTGAACCGGCACGTACACTTGCGTTATTTTATATATACGTTACCGGCGTACCAGCTCCCTAGAAGGAGGGCAAAGCCAAGCACGCCCCCACACAAACCACAAGCACGTGCAGGCAGCACACTCGCGCATGAGCGGCCAACCCACACGCGCGGTGGCCTGTGTATGTGTGCGCAGGAGGGTCCTATACCCATGCTTTATCATGTGCGCAGCATGCACACACACAGCAGAGGTCACCGTCGGCCACTAGCTGCCTCCTCTGCATCTGTCTCCTACGGCCGTCGCTGCCACCGGGAAACCTTCCCGAGCTATCAGATCCTCCTGGGGGCACTTCCATCAGTTCCTAAAAATGGGTGATCCGGGTGGCCGCAACGGAGCGATGTCATTCACCAACACAAAATTCGCCCCGTCGCAAGCACCAACATGTATCTCCATAAATCTATAAATAGGCCCCTCACCCCTTGACCCTCATTTGAAGACAAGGAACTTCAGAGACTAGAGATAACTCTGAGATTTTCTGGCGAGGACGTGAGACTTTGATCACTCCCAGCCTAGAATTTGCTCTGCTCCTTCTCTAGGTCGCTCAACGCTCAACGTTCAATGTGTTGTGTTCAACGCTCAATGCCAAGGTCTAGCGCTCACGTGAATGCTCCCGTAAGCATAATAGAAGATGCAAGAGAGGAATACTTGACAGAACACTCGCCTCCAAGCTCGGCAAACTCTAAAGCTTCAAGCACTTAGCCATTTTCTCCAGAAATATACCCTCATCCAAGCCCCAAAGACTTGCCAATTTTCGCTCAAGAAGAAGCTGCAACGGAATAGATCCGAGCACGTGGTTTTTCCACATTAAAAAAGTCCCATGTCATTGTTGTTGTTTTTCATGGAATTTTGTGCTCTCAGTCTAACTCCGAGCTAAGGCAGTCTAATTATCTAGATCGGGGGAAAATCGAGTGTCTTGCAACAACTATTCTTAAAATAAGCAAGCAACAAACTTGTAAGCACGACTAAATTTATTCACCATTCAAATTTAGATATAATTATTATAGTTAAAAATCTTTGGCTGCTTTAAACAAAATGATAGATAAGAAAACTATTGAAGCAGGATACCGGTCTCAACAGAGTTTGGACAGGGAGGAAACAGTTCTAGTTTACTTCTCTCGTCGTCGGGTGTGCAAGGCAGGTTAATTCAAGCTTGGAGTCAACCCTCTCTAGTTAGTAGATCAATGCCTTCCCTAAGACCTGGGGAGCATTAGCGAGGAGGTCCCGCCACTCACCCAGAAGCGCGCTTCGCATCTTCTTCTCCTAAAGCCAAAAGTTGTGCTCGGAACCTAGGACCCTCACTACTCCATCAACACCAATTTTAAACAAATAAGGTGGGTCCCAAAGATAAGACCGCACTTGGTGTAAGAACCTCTTTCGTTGTTGGTAGTTTAAATCTAAAGGTAAGATGTTACTAACGAGGTAATTGACGTAATCGGCGTACCATGACACTAACCCCTCTGATATAACTAAGATTTGCTCATCTGGAAATCTCTCCTCAATCTTTGAATGATAATAAGATTCCTATGGTTCAATCCTAGAAAGATGGTCTGCTACAGGGTTATCTACGCCCTTTCTATCCTTAATCTCCAAATCGAATTCCTGCAATAATAGTACCCAACGAATCAATCTTGTCTTTGTATCTTTCTTTTCCATCAAATAACGGATGGCCGCATGATCAGTAAAAACGGTAACTTGAGTGCATAAAAGATAAGATCAAAACTTTTCGAAGGCGTAGACTACTGCCAACAACTCCTTCTCAGTCGTGGTGTAATTGATTTGAGCTTCGATCAGAGTTTTGCTCGCATCACACAAAAGGACAAATGGTCCCCCCCAGTCGGGTGCCACCACAGTTGGTGCCGTGGTTAAATGCACTCAAACAGTCTTCATCAAAATGAAATTTCGTATCTTTTTCCAACAATCCACTAAGAGGTTTTGCAATCCTCGCAAAATCTTTGATAAACCTTCGGTAAAATCCCGCATGCCCTAAGAAACTCCTTAACTCTTTAACATTCCTAGGAGGAGGTAATTTCTCGATGACCTCAATTTTTTCCTTATCTACTTCTAACCCCTTGCTTGACACATGATGGCCTAGTACGATGCATTCGCGTACCATGAAATGGAACTTTTCCCAATTCAGCACAAGGTTAGTTTCGATACATCGCACAAGCACTCTTTCTAAGCACTCCAAACACTCCCCAAATGATTTTCCGAAGATGGAGAAATCATCCATGAAGATCACTATGCCATGATCCATAATTTCTGAAAATATAGCAATCATACACCGTTGGAACGTGGCGGGTGCGTTGCATAGACCAAATGACATTCTCCTAAAGGCGAATGTTTTGTAAGGGCACGTGAAGGTTGTTTTCTCTTGATCTTCCGGGTCAACCGTGATTTGGTTATACCCGGAATAGCCATCTAAGAAGCAAAAGAAATCATTACCGGACAACTTATCTAGAACTTGATCGATGAAAGACAATGGAAAGTGGTCTTTTCTAATAGCCTTGTTAAGCTTGCGATAATCCATATAAATGTTCCATCCGGTAATAGTTCTAGTCGATATTAATTCGTTCTTATCATTTTTTATTACGGTCATCCCTCCTTTCTTCGGAACACATTGAACCGGAGAGACCCAAGAACTATCGGAGATAGGGTATATTATCCCTGCATCTAACCATTTTATTATTTCTTTCTTTACAACCTCTTTCATGGGTGGACTGAGGCGGCGTTGAGGCTCAATTGAACCTTTGTAAGATTCTTCTAGGAGAATCTTGTGCATGCATACCGAAGGACTAATCCCTCTTATGTCCGCGATCGTTCAACCTATGGCTAATTTAAATTGCTTCAACAAATCTATGAGTTGTTGATGTTGATCTGGTGATAATTTTGAGTTGACAATGATCGGTAATGTATCACTGTCTCCTAGATATGCGTAGGCCAGATGTTCAGGTAATGATTTCAACTCAAGTGTGGGTGGACTAATGATGGGAGGTTTATTTGCACATGTCTTATCTGTCATATCTAGAATCTCCGGCTTACGAGTGAATGTCGGTGAACGTGCACTTATTTCAAAGCACTCTAGAATATCGTTCTCATAATCGGATTTCTCTTCTTCCGTCTCCTCCTCTTCGTCTTCTTCTAGATTCTCACTTAAGTTGTAATCATAAAGGGTCATAATCTTAACTTCTTCTATGTCATCTTCTTCTAAACGAGGGAATTTCATGGCTTTTAGTACATTAAAAGTCACTTGTTCATCGTTAACCCTCATGGTTAACTCACCCTTGTGTACGTCAATCAAAGTTTTCCCGGTGGCTAAGAAAGGCCTACCCACTATAATGGGGACTTCCTTGTCTTCCTCCATGTCTAATACCACAAAATTTGCCGGAAAAATAAACTTTTCTACCTTGACTAAGACGACTTCTACAATCCCTTTTGGAAAGGTTAGAGATTTATCGGCTAATTGTAATGTAAGCGATGTTTTGGAAATCTTCCCCAATCCTAACTTCTTATAAATTGAAAGTGGCATAAGATTTATGCACGCCCCTAGATCGCACAAAGCCTTTCCCTCGAATTGATGCCCAATAGAACACGGAATCGTGAAGCTTCCGGGGTCCTTTAGTTTTGGTGGCAATCTCCTTTGGAGAATTGCACTACATTCATGTGTAAGGGTTACCATTTCGTTCACGCCAAACTTCCGTTTTTTATTTAAGATGTCTTTCATGAACTTTACGTAACTCGACATCTGTTCTAATGCTTCGGCAAAGGGTATATTAATTTGCAACTTCTTAAAGATTTCAAAGAATTTCTGAAATTGTTGGTCTAATTTGCTCTTTTTTAGTCTTTGGGGGAAAAGTTGTGGTGGATAGGTTCGTGGGTTCTTCTTCCTTCTTTCCTCTTTTTCTCCTTATATTTCCTTATCATTTCTTCCTGTTATTACTCCTTCCTCCTCACTCTTATCTCCCTCATTTCTTCCTATTATTACTTGCTCACTAGGACCCTTGACTTCTTCTTGGTCTTGATTTTTATATTGTTCATGTGGATTAGTGTCTTGACCAACTATTAACTCACGCCCACTTCGTAATGTGATGGCCTTACAATGATGATTATCTCCCTTGGGATTGGGTGTGGTATCCGTAGGGAGTGTGCCTTGCGGTCACATACTTAAAGCGGTGGCGATTTGTCCTAGTTGCGATTCAATCATTCTCATTGACCCTTCCAAGCTAGAGAAACGAGCTTCATTCTTTTGCATTGATTCTATGATGAAGTCATCCGTTACCTTTCTAGATGGTCCCGCTTGGTTGGAATGATTGTTTTGATGTTGAGAATTAGCATTAGAATTAAATAAGTGTGGTGGAGTAGGACCGGAGTTGTTCTTCCAAGAGAAATTAGGATGGTTTCTCCATTCGGGATTATAGTGGTTTGGGTAAGGGTTTGTATTTTGCTTATAATGCCCTCCTAAATAATTAACTTCTTCACTACCCCCTACGAGTTGTTCAATTATTAAGGTGGGGTTAGGAGAAACCATGGGAGTAATAATGCTATTGACTTGAGGATTCATTTGATTTTGGTTCAACGTCAAAGCATCTAACCTCTTGTTAATGCTATTAAATTGGGACGTCATTTGGGCTGCAAATGACGTTAATTGATCAACTTGATACAATCCTGCCGTAGTGGGAGGATGTACTTGACGCTCAATCGTGTGGTAATTATTAGAAGATAGATCTTCCAAAATACCGTAGGCATCTTCAGGATACTTGTTCATCAGCGAACCTCCCGCAGCTCCATCTACTTGGATCATTGTAGATGTCTGAAAGCCGTTATAAAACGTCCATACTTGTTGGTGAATGGCTAACCCATGGTGGGGACATCTACGTAGTAATTCCTTAAATCGTTCCCACGCATCATATAAGGTTTCTCCATTCGCTTGCATGAATGTAGAGATATCCCGCATTAACTTAGCAGTTTTGGATGGAGGAAAATATTTGGATGAAATTTTTTCAGTTAATATAGCCCAAGTAGTAATGGACTCATGAGGCAATGAGTTCAACCAGTCCTTAGCTTTCCCTTCTAAGGAGAAAGGAAACAAGCGTAACTTAATGGCTTCATTAGATACACCATTAATCTTAAACGTGTCTCATATCTCTATGAAAGTTCTAAGGTGAGAATTAGGGTCTTCATGATTAAGACCCCCAAACTTGTTGTTTTGAACAAGTTGCATTGCCATGAAATCTATCTTAAAGTTATTGGCCTCTATCGCGGGTCTAGCGATACAAAACTATACCCCTCCCCTAAAAGGCATGTTATAATCCCGGCAAGTTCGTCTTGGTTCATTTGGGAGTTCATTGTGTTCTACTTGACCACCTAAATCCTGCCCATTTTGGTGAGGCTCATCGTCTAGATTGGGATTATCCATTGCTAGTTGATTAAGTTGTTCTAGCCTAGTTGACCTTCGATTTCGTCTACAGGTTCGTTCGATTTCAGAATTTAGAGGAATTAATTCAGCGGATCAATACCTGGACATACACTATAAGATAACAAAGATGATAACACAAATACAATAAACTAACAAGTGAAAATAAAACTTGACCTCTACGTACTAAGGTTCACTAATATTGTAAGAAAAGAAAACACTAAATCCGTTGCACCTCCCCGGCAATGGCGCCAAAAACTTAATACACGCAAAATAGAGCTTGAAAACGCAAGTATACGTGTCATACAAGTAATATAGAGTGAGTGAGATCGTTCCCACGGAGAAGTGATAGGTTTAGCGCTTACAATTACTAGCTACACCGTTTCTATGAATCCAAGTAAAACGGTTAATTTATTTTCTAAAAATAGATTGAACCTTGTAGATAAATATTGAAACTAATTTAACTAGATCTTAAAGTAACTTCTTAGCAATTAAAGAAAATAGGCTTGCATTTCTGATTTCATATGTATAACATAATGATGATAAAATAAATATTTCATTTGGTTGAGCTATGAATTATCTTGCGATGATTTTTAAAGAAGAAATCTTTATCTCTCGATACAAGAAGTCTTAATATCTACGCAACCCTAGTTATCTCTAACTTAGGCGAAATGAAAATATTATGAAGCGCAAAAATCTAATTCGCTAGCATGAAAAGGAAATCTCTTTCACTTTTCAAAACTCAAGAGATCTTCTGATGTACGCACGTTTCTCCTCTCTCGATTCTTGAAACGCCGTAAAAATAAAGAAATTTTGGTTAATGACTCACACTGCTCTTCTCTCGATTCTCGCACTGCGATAAACTAGCTCTTAAATTAATGTTACGACGCTCATCTCTCGATTCTTGCGGCGCAATATAATAAAAAGACATGATCCAATAATTTCACCATAAAAATCACAAGATCTATAAAGATAATCACAAAACAAACTCAAAATCAAAGATGTTCATCATCAAAATACACAAACTACTCTCATCATGCAAGACTAGAGAGTTTTAGTTCATGACTGCGGGAAAATAACACAAAACTGAAGAGATCTTACTAAACATTTCGAAAGAAATGCGAATCTTCCCTTCTCCAGTGATGTGGAAGTGTTTCCTTCAGCCCCAATGCCGAAACTGGACTGGTTTTTTCTCTTGACAGAATTTCTCCCCCAGTTTTCTCCTCCTCTCTAATGACTGAATAATGAAGAAGATCCCCTTTAATGGCTGAAATCTTCCTCTTTTAAACTCTCCTTTTCCTCCCCCCCAGTGGGCCCCACATTCAGTCATTTTTAAATGCTGAACGGATACTAAAAATTAGGATTTAACTGTTGAAAACTTGGTAATTTCGGATTTGAATTTTCTGTAACTGTCAGAAATGTTGCGAATATGTTGCAACATTTCTGGCTCTGTATTTCTACACAATTTGACCTGCTCGATTTGTTGAGAATATGTTGCAACATTTTTTCCAGATTTTCCACAATACTTAGCCTTCAATTCTTGACTTAAATTCTTTCCGAATCCTATCATAAAAACATATAAAAATGAGAGTAACAACCATTTTGACTTCAACTCATGCGGAAAAAGAATTTTTATCTACTTTTTATGTATAAATATCACATAACATGACTAAAAATAGTTTAAATAGGGATGAAGATAACTTCTTTTTTGCGAAGTTATTAGTAAGATGAGAGCAAAAAGAACAAGCCAGTATACAAAGGTGAACTCACCATGACCAAGGAAGAAGAAACATGCTTCCCATTCACTTGGGCCGAAGAAGGTGCCTCCTCGACCAGAGCATGAGGAGTAAAAGATTTCAGAACCTCATCATCTTGGTCATCAACAAATGGAGTCTCGTCTACTTGGGAACCACAAGGGGACGCTCCTGGTCGCCCTTATAACAGGTTATAAGGGCGGCGTGCAGTGGACGAGTCCCCATGGCCCTCGGACATTAACTTTCTTTTCCAATCACGACCCAACAAAGCAGCGGCAGAACACTCCAAATCAGCAAAAATATCATACAGCAGCAGACGTTTTTCTTCTACAAACAAAGAACCGCTACAGAGATGGTTTGTCAATTCATGGGGCGCCTTGAATCCAAGCATTGGAGTAAAATCACGCTCGCGACCCTTCATATGACGGCACCAGTCAGGAAGAGAGCTCCAAAGCTCGAAACATTCCTAATAATTATGGATGAAGCCGTACACTTTGTTCCAGTGGCGCCTGCTCGTCCAGCTCTAGAATACCAACCAAGTGTTGTGTATGTGGACCTCGATACGACCACCGCCATCAGGACGTACGTCTAACCATTCCCTGAACAATGCCAATAAGAACTTCGAACCGCGTTTGCAGAAGAAGATGATTAGACCCATAATTCACATCATCATTAAAGGGGTAAACTGTGACGTCTGAACACCACAAGACTTCAAGATCTCTGTAAATTCTCCACACGGTGGAAATCGAAGCCCAACCTATAAAGATGACTCACATAAAGTCATCCAGCCCACTAGGGACTCTACACCCGCTACTCATCATGAGGTATCTTGATTTCAAGATCGAAAAGAATATTGTAACGCATCCTCCAAGAAACAATTTGCTACACGATAAGTGTGGAGCGCATACACGTCCACCGACCATGAACAACATGTCGCGGAACATGAAAAGATGCACAAAGGGCAAGTTAAAATCAAACTAAAAAGGCACCTCAGGAATCACTTACCGCACACCATGTACAAGGACGCTCCAACACACGTGCACAAAACACACAAGGGATAACCCGTTAGCAAGCACGACACGCCAAACTGCTACACGCGGAGGCATACCTGGCGCGAACACACACCACGTATGGGGGCACACCCCGAGCGCGTGCACGCTCGGTTCCCCCCCCCCCCCCCCGTGCACGGGGGTACACACCATGCGCATGCTCTCCACGTCCGGGGCACACCCCGCACGCGCGCGCTTTGTGTGCGGGGGCGCACCCCGCGCGAGCGCTGTGTGCAGCGGTGCACCCCGCATACCCGCTGTGATAAGGGCGCAACCCGTGCGCTCATGTTGTGCGTGAAGCACACCCCACGCGACGCGCACCTCGCGCAGGGCGCGCCCTGCCCGCACGCACTCGCGTTGGATGAGCGCCGCTCCGGTCGGTTCCATCATCGCGCATTGGGGCTGCGTGCCCAACATGGTTTTTCCCGCATTTCACTCACTCGCCATACCTTCTCGGTCTCGACCCCGCCATCATGCCTATCACTTGTTGTCCCCGCCATTGAGATCCAGATATGTATAAGGATAAAAGCCCACGGGCTCTGCTTGCTAAGACTCCCGACTCTGAGTGTTTTGGGGAGCAAATGATGGGGTTAACTCCAATTTATTGGAAAATCGGGTTGCACATAACCAGTTTACCCGCTCCCCCACTAAAGTCATGAGAAGTTACACACATAACCACTGCATACGCAATCCGCGTGCCCAATCCTTGCAGTGACCGCCGCTCACTGGATCCCAAACATGGTGCACTTGACGTCGGCCGGAGGCGCCACTGCCCACGCCCTCTCCCTCTCCTCGGCCGACCGATGTCGGGCGGCCTCGCCGCAGCCGACCACTGTGAGGGTTGGCCGAGGCCGCCCGACCTTGTGCGACCTCGCCTTGGCCGGCCTCCGTGACGGTCGTCCAGGGCTGCCTGAATCCTAGCGGCCTCGCAGCGGCCGGCCCCATGACAGCCGTACAGGGCCGCCCGGATCCGGGCGGCCTCACAGCAGCCAGCCCCCGCGAGGGCCGGCCGGGGCCGCCCGACCCCGCTCGGCCTCGCCGCGGCCGGCCCCGCGAGGGCTGGTCGGGGCCGCCCAAATCCGGGCGGCCTTGCCGGCGCCGGCCGCTTGCCGAGCGTGGGGACGGTGGCTGTCTCCCCCGCCATACTCGTCGGGCTGCTAGTCTTGGCGGGCGGGCACTCCTTTGACCCAGGGGTGGAATCGTCTATTTCGAGCGTTACTAATTGTCGGTACAGAAATAGTTAAGCGAAATAATCACATCGCCCCTCTTAAAATTCTATAAATAGGTCGGATTTCACTTAAAAATGATCTTTCGGAACTTTGACTCCTCACCTATTTCTTTTCTCCCTGCAGGATTTCCACCCAAGACCACTTCTGCAAGGCTCCGTCAAAGCCGCAAAGCCAAGACAAGGTTGGAGAAAAGGAAGACAAGGACATGACGTACATACGCTTAGAGAGCAACCCCTCTGACACTCGGCATCACTAAGGAACGGAAGTCGGGATGCACAGTGCTATCCCTTCCGATACGTCAAGTCGACTCTAAAGGCAAGGCAACGCCCGCACCCTCAAGAGGAGGGCCGTTAAAGCAGTACGGACACCAGCGACACTCGTCGTCTATTCTCCCTCATCTCATCAAATGTAACAAGGCCTGGCCTGTCGCCCTCGCTCTCCTCCTGAAAGTTCTGTAATAAACTCTGATATAGTGGTAGTTAGGTCGGCACAGTATCGACCGCGTGATTTTTCATCCTAATTGCCGATTTTCCACGTCATCAAATCTTTGTCTCAACACCCAGTGAATCTTTGACTGCTGGTACGCTCGACTGCTCCACAAGCTAAGATGGTCCAGAAGACTCGGTCTACTAAGAGCGATGTGTAAAGCCCAACAATTTTTTCTTGACGATTGTAACCGCCCCGTTGTCACGCCAAACAGATAATTTATGGCAGTGGCTTTTTTTATCATACTCGTTGGAGCAAAATTGACATGCTAAATAGACCCCGTCTTATTATTTTGATTTTTTTTTGTAATATTATTATCTTGTTCCTGACGTGGAATCCTTTGAAAAGTTGGAAGTGAAAGATGCTAGTATTATTAAGGGCATTTTTTTTGGCTTGGTATGAGTTTTATTGCAATTTGGGGGATTTGCAGTCCGGTTTTGGCACAACTCGGTAATTAATTATTCCTCACAGTCGAAGTTACCAAAACAAAGATGCGGCTTTGATTATTTGGAATGTGGTTTAGATTTTTATACGGCACAGTTTGAAAAATTCTTCCAAGATAAAACAAATCAATAATTCCCTTTCGATATTTAATTAAGGGAGTTGTTAAGAGCATGGCAGTTTTGACTATGCGTACTGCACTTTCTTCTAATTTTTCGTGTCTTTTGAAAATACGTCTTGTACATGCATTTTAAGGAAAAATGTTCAACACGAAAATCGACGAGATCTACAACTTTTGTGTTGAACACTTTTCCTAAAAATACATGTACAATGCATACTTTTGAAATACGTCCAGATTTAGCGCCTTTTAAAAATATGTCTTGTACATGCAATTTTAGGAAAAGTGTTCAACACAAAATAGTGTAGACCTCGTCGACATCTACAACTTGTGTTGAAAACTTTTTCTGAAAATGCATGTAAAAGACGTATTTCCAAAAGACGCGAAAAATTAGGAGAAAGTACGGTGCACCACTAAAACTGTGATGCCGTTAATTTCAAATGAAAGAAATTCTTGAGATACAAATAAATACAAAAATATATATTATAAATATCTAGTAAAACATTTCATTAACAAAATACAATATCTGCTGATAAAATTTATATTAAAAAGTCCATCACAAGAAGGACAAAAGCATTTATGCTCTTATTTACCAAATGATAACGCTATTTAAACAGGAATTTTATCGGTTTGTCCACGTATACTTTCATATTTTTTTAAAATGAGTGACCGTGCACGAAAAATATCTAGTGCCCCGCGCGTCAGTACTTGACTTGTGGGATTTAATTTTTTAAATTAGCCTGAAATCTAGCACATAAATATTCAACGAGCATGATATCGGATCTCGATGCAATTAAATATAATAATGATCATATCATTACTCTATATAAAGTTTGATCAATTGAAATACTGGCTTCATATTTTCAAAATTTAGTCAAACCAAATAAACTAGAGTAAAATTGGAGAAGGAACACTCAGTCAACCAAGCAAAATAAATCAAAAAACAAGAGTCACAATTCAATTAATAGTTTTCTTTGCAAAGCGAGACAAATATTGCGAGACATGATTTCACAATCCATCTGATGGAGAACACAAAAAACAGCAAGAGTAAAACCGGCGGACAGAACTCTGTAACCGCCCAAGCCTCTTATTTGCCAAGGCTACCGCCAAGTCCGCCGAACTGCCAGACCACACACTTAGCCGCATGAAACTAGTGCTTATTGACTGCTGAAGATAACCCAGTCCGCAACTTTTGGTCGCCTAACCGCGAGGTCGCCTGACCGCTGAAGTCGTCGTGAATAGATGAATTGAAACTGAGCTGCCGCCTAACCACAATTTCTACTCGCCTAACCGCCAAGGTCGCCTAACCGCCTAGGTCGCCTAACCGCAAGTTGAGCGAACAGCTTTATGTGAACTGCACCTCATTCCGCCAAATGCGAACTGTGATATCAAGCTAGTCAACTGCTAAAGAAGAAGACCGCCTAGTCGCTTATTCGCGGCCTGTTGCTAACCGCCGTCGACTGCTACCAGCTATCCGCACTCTTATTTTAACTTAATTTTAGTAATGCACTCATTAGTGTATTAGCTTATTTTAGATTTTGAAATCCAATTCGTTTGAGTATATCGTGAACATATTTAGTTTAATTAATAAAAATTCCTTCAATTAATTGAAATCCTATAAAATATGTAAGCTCTTCTAGCAAGTACATTTTCAATTGATTTTGTCTCCCTAAAACTATTTCATTACATAATTTTTTATTAATTGTTCCAAAAATTAAATTATCTACATAAATTTATAATGTAATTAATTCATTAATAAAATGCTTAATAAAGAGTATGTTATCCGCACCTCCCATAATGTATGTGACTGGTAGGTTGGAGTTTTCTATCAAGTGTTAGAGGTCGCATGTTCGAAACCTGCCATCATACTTAATTTGGTATTTAAAATTTGAATTTTAAGTTGTTATTCAAATTGGCCGGGCTTCCAAAACTCTCTCTGGTTCGCGGGTCCGCGGTCAGCCCGTTCAGTTCCGCGGTTCCCATGCAGTCAGTCGCGGGTCCGCGGTCAGCCCGTCTGGTCCGACTGGTTGGACCGCCTGTCTAATCTTCAAAACCTTTGGCGTTACCTGTCCCCAATTAGTCCCACACGGAGGAACTTAAGTAACTTTGAATTTTAAGATATATTTTATGTTATATAAAATTATAATAATTTCTAGTCGTAAGGTTGAATTTTTATCGGTTTAGAAAACCGACAAGAATATAGACGGACAGTCCTAATCCTAATTTGTTTTTATGTTATCTCGTTTGAGATGTTATGGTCTATATTTCATTTATATATACTAGAGATGATTTTTGAGAGTTGTTTAGCGCTCTTTCGATCCGAAAAATTGAACTCTCTTGGTTTGAGAGTGAGTCAAGAGCACAAGTAGTTAAAAGTGAATCAACAGCAGGATTGCCGAGATTTTTTACGTGGAAAACCCCAAAAATGAAAAAAATCATGAGGTTGGGTCGGTGCCGAACATATTCATTAGTTGGTGGTTTTACAAGTGATCGAATCTTCGGGAGGACTACAGACCACCGATCCGTTTATAAGTACTTGAAAAAAGAAGCAAAGTGTTCCCGAGCGCCTAAAGGAACAACTTCTAGAGCAGTTGTTGGAGCAGACACTGTGGAGAACTGAGCCTACTTTTGAGCAAGAAAATGAGAGTCAACACTTGAGCAGAGTGTGGGCACGTGTGCGGAAGAGCAAGCGGAGTTTCAAGTTTTCGCAACTTCAGAGCTCTCTCTCCTCTTTTTGATTGCCCTCTATTTAAATAAAGGCCTGAGATACTGGTCTATATTATATGGAGGGGAGGCCTAAATCTGCTCAGGTCAACACTGTCAGAGATGGTGCATCCACATCCCTATGACATAGGAGACTGAGTCACATTAGCCAGAAGGGTCTGAGATGTCTCGCTAAGAAAAAAATTATATCTGATCTATTTACAGATCAGTTAGAGAGATGAGACCACTGCATGGTTGGGAAGCAAAATAGAGTATCTTTCTAGAGCAACACTTCCACCAGGAGATCACAGCCGCAGATATGCTCATACATACTGATGTTTGTGGACCACTGAAGGTCCAGATGAGGGGAGGAGCATCTTACTTTGTGATATTCATCGATGATCATTCGAGAAAACTTTGGGTCTACGTTATTAAGATCAAAGATGAGGTTTTCGAAACTTTTTGAAAATTTCATGTTGAGGTGGAGAGGCAATCCGAGAAGAAGCTAAATTGCATCAGATCCGATAATGGGGGAGAGTATATGATCCCTTTGATGAGTACTGCAGAGAGCAAGGGATCAGACATGAAAAGACTCCGCCCAAGACGTCGCGGCTGAATGACGTAGCTGAAAGAATGAATAGATCATTAATAGAGAGGATGAGATGTTTGTTGTCCGAGTCAAATCTACATGACATGTTTTAGGGTGAGGCTTTATACACAGTTGCACACGTCATTAACCTCTCTCCCAGCTATGCATTATAGGAGGATATTCTTGATAGGGTCTGGTATAGGAAGGAGCCTTCATATAGTCACTTAAGAATATTTGGTTGCAAAGCCTTTGTGCACGTCCCTTGAGACGAAAGATCGAAGTTGAATTCCAAGACCCGACAATGCATATTTTTGGGATATATACGTAATGATGAATTTGCTATAGGTTCTTTGATTTAGTTGAGAAGAAACTTACGCATTCGCGATGCTATATTTTGTGAGGATCAGACTAAAGTTGATCCTAAAAAGACTGAAAAGACCGACTCTCACACTGATGCAGAGTCTCCTATGATTGAAAGTGACGATATTGAGAAGGTTATGAAGATTGAGCCGATACAGGGCACTGAGCCACATCCAGATCTTGTGGATGTTATTGATGGAGAGCCTACAAAGGACATCACGGATGATGTGCCTATACTAGCAATTAAGCACGCTTCACGGAAGTCAGATAGAGTTAGACACTCATCTTCGAGATACTCTACTGCCGAGTATATTCTATTGACTGATGTCGGGAAGCCCGAGTGCTTTGATAAAGCAATGCAGAGCTCGAAGAAGAAAGAATGGATGATTGCTATGTAGAAGGAGATGTAGTCTTTACAAGAAAACCATACATATGATTTGGTGAGATTGCATAAGGGCAAGAAGACTCTGAATAATTGATGGATTTTCAAAGTAAAGCAGAGAGACCCGTCAACACCACTCAAAAAATAAGGCTAGATTAGTGGTGAAGGGCTTTAGTTAGAAATAATGTGTTGATTTTGATGAGATCTTCTTTCCTATTATGAAGATGACATCTATCTGGGTAGTTCTTAGCATTGCTGTGAGGCTAGACCTACAGATCGAATAGATGGATGTCAAGACCGTGTTTTTACATGATGATCTTGAGGAGGATATATATATATATATATATATATATATATATATATATATATATATATATATATATATATATATATATATAATATATATATATATATTATATATATATATATATATATATATATATATATATATATATATACACGAGTGACAGGCACGGGCCTCCGGCCCGATGGCCACGCGTCACAGTTATTCGGCCGGCGACGGCGGGCTTCTCCTGCCCCCCGGCGGGCTTCGCCCGCACCCGGGCTGTTTTTTTAAAATATAATATTATATTACCTGATTTCAGTGCCTTTACTGTAGCAGTCCCGCCGCTCATACTTTTCAGGTCCGAAATCGAACGTCAAGGAGGCTCCAAATCAAAAAGTGATCAACATGAAAGTTGTTCGGATCGCCGAGATCTACAACTTTCATGTTGAACACTTTTCGTTTTGGAGCCATCTTGACCCTCATATTGGGCCCCGAAAAACCTGATTTCCGTGTCTTTACTGTAGCTGTCTCGCCGCCCAGACTTTTCGGGTCCCAAATCGAAGGCCAAGGAGGCTCCAAATCAAAATGTGATCAACATGAAAGTTGTTCGGATTGCCGAGATCTACAACTTTCATGTTGACCACTTTTCATTTTGAAGTCATCTTGACCCTCATATTGGGCCCCTAAAAATCTGATTTCCGTGCCTAAACAGGCGGGTGAACAGTTCACCCGCCTTTTTTAGTCCCACACCGTCCGTTCTTAGGAGTTTTGCGGGTATATATTCAATATTTCGCATTTAATATTTGAAGTAATGTGGGCTGGCTGACTTGCAGGCGGGCTTGCTTGTAGGTTTCGCGGGATGGCCTTGCGGGTTGTTCGCGGGCTGGCCGGCTTGCGGGTCCGCCTATTTTTAAATTAATTCGCCTAGCTTTAGGACTCTCCTAGAGTAGGTTAGGGCTTGTCTTATAATAGGTTTAGAGCCCTACAAAAAAAGCTGGAGAGAGGGTTTTTTGATCGGACGGCATCTGAATTTCGCATCCATGATCCGACGGCTGAGATTACTCAAATGGCTTTTAAAAGCATGATTTAAAAACCATTTCATATTTCTTTATAATGGGTAAAAATATAATATATATAGCAGAGTTTGAAGGTTGTAGGGTCAAAGGGAAAGAGAGTCTAGTCTGTCGCCTGAAGAAGAGTTTTTATGACCTAAAACAGACCCCGCAATAATGGTACAAGAAATTTGATGCTTTTATGGTTGATTTGATCGGACGGCATCTGAATTTCGCATCCATGATCCGACGGCAGAGATTACTCAAATGGCTTTTTAAAAGCATGATTTTAAAAACCATTTAATTTCTTTATAATGGGTAAAAATATTTATATAAGCAGTTTGAAGGTTGTAGGGTCAAAGGGAAAGAGAGTCTAGTCTGTCGCCTGAAGAAGAGTTTTTATGACCTAAAGCAGACCCCGCAATAATGGTACAAGAAATTTGATGCTTTTATGGGGAGATCAACTTCAAGAGGACCACCCTTGATCATTGTTTGTTCATGAAACAATATGCTCTAGATGATTTCATCATCTTACTCATATATAAAGATGTCATCTATCCAGGTAGTTCTTAGCCTTGCTGTGAGGCTACACCTAGAAATCGAACAGATGGATGTCAAGACCGTGTTTTTACGTGATGATCTTGAGGAGGAGATATATATAGAGCAACTTGAAGGTTGTAGGGTCAAAGGGAAGGAGAGTCTAGTCTTTCGCTTTTGTATGACCTGAAGCAGACCCCGAACAGTGGTACAAAAATTCGATGCTTTTATGGGGGGAGATTGACTTCAAGAGGACCACCCTTGATCACTGTGTGTTTATGAAACAATATGCTCTAGATGATTTCATCATCTTACTCTTATATATATATGACATGCTGATAGTTGGTAGGAGCACTGTTCGTAATGCCGAGCTGAAGAGACAATTGAGCTTCACATTTATAATGAAGAACTTGGGAGCTGCGAAGACCATCCTAGAGATGCATATTTGGTGAGATAGAGGCTACAAGTTACTTTGGTTATTGCAAGGAAGATACATCAAGAAGGTGGTACAGAGATCAGTATGGATCAAGCAAAGAAGGTAAGCACGCCGCTTGCAGTTCACTTCGAATTTACTGCTGACCAATGCCCAAGCACACATAAGGAAAAAGAGGAGATGTAGAAGGTCGCATATGCTCTGCAATTGATAGTCTTATGTATGCGATGACGTGCACCCGCCCTGATATAACACACGCGGTGGTACTGTTAGTAGGTTTCTCTCCAACCCTGGGAGAGAGCATTGGAATGTTTGTGAAATGGATTTTGAGGTACCTACATGGAACTTCATACTTGATGTTAAAGTTCTGAGAAAGTGAGCCAGAGTTACTGAGATATACTGATGCTGATATGGCTAAATATTTTAACTCCAAAAGATCGACTTCTGGGTACCTGATCTTGTTCACAAGGGAAGCTGTGTCATGGCTGTACAACTCCATATTCGCAGAGTAGGGTCCATTCGGCAGGCGCTGGGCCAGTTTTATGTTTTTAAGCTTTTTAGAGATTTTGACTCTTGGTGGCCAATTTTAGCTTGGCCTTTTAAATATACTAGTAGGGGGAGAAAAAATCTACACCTCCCGGGGCTTGCTATGAGCGAGGTAGAAGCGGTACTCCGGGCGGAGGCCAATGCCTCCCCCCTGCACCCCAGCCCTCTTGGGCGAGCTCGGTCGGCGGCTGGAGCGCGCCGGGGCGGCCCAGCCCTCTTGGGCGAGCTCGGCCGGCGGCCTGGAGCTCGCCCGGGCGCCCAGCCCTCTTGGGCGAGCTCGGCCGGCGGCCTGGAGCTCGCCCGGGCGCCCAGCCCTTGGGCGAGCTCGGCCGGCGGCCTGGAGCTCGCCCGGGCGCCCAGCCCCTTGGGCGAGCTCGGCCGGCGGCCCCCATGGAGCTCGCCGGGCGCCCAGCCCCTTGGGCGGAGCTCGGTCGATCGGGGCCTGGGGCTCGCCCGGGCGCCAGCCCTTGGGCGAGCTCGGTCGGCGGCCTGGAGCTCGCCGGGCGCCCTGCCCTTGGGCGAGCTCGGTCGGCGGCCTGGAGCTCGCCCGGGCGCCCAGCCCTTAGGCGAGCTCGCTTCGGATGTTTGAAGTTGGGTAAGGGGGAGGAGCATGGTTCAGCCTCCACCTCCCCCCCTTTGGACCTCCTGTTGCCATGTTTTTTCCCTAAGGGCATTTTGGACTTTTCAAACTCAGGACTTGGAAAAACTATAAATAGACCCTTGGGTACCTTTGGAGAGGCATTGGCTTTTGGCTTCCTCCTCCCTAGTTCTCTTCTTGGTAGAGTCGAGAGAACTCTCCAAGGTACCAGCTCTCATTGGTAAGGGAGGGGAAATGTTTTTGTGACCTTCTGGGGTGTGTGGTGGGAC
>CM077091.1:162690227-163008551 GCA_039513925.1 Platanthera zijinensis
CTACAATCTGAACTCTTATTGTTGTTGCAGCTGTTCACCACTGATCCTTATCACAGCTCGACGTGAAGAATGTCTTTCTTCACGTTGATCTTCAGCAGGAGGTATACATGCTTCCTCCTTCGGGTTTATCCTCACCTCCAGGCATGTCTGCCGCTTGAGGCGAGCTCTCCACGGACTCAAGCAGGCGCCCCACGCGTGGTTTGCACGTTTCAGTTCAGCCATTACAGTTGTCTGTTTCCAGCCATGTCCACATGATTCAGCTCTGTTCGTGCACTCTTCCTCTCGTGGTCGGACCCTTTTGTTGTTGTACGTGGATGATATGATTATTACTAGTGATGATCCTTCTCATGTGGCCTTCGTCAAGCATCACCTTCAGCAGCAGTTTCAGATAACCGACCTTGGACAGTTGAGCTATTTCTTGGGCCTTAAAGTCACCTCTACAGACCATGGTTTCCAGCTATCTCAGCGGCGTTACACATCAGATCTCTTAGCTCAGGCCGCTCTCTCTGACTCTCGCACCTTGGACACCCCTATGAAGCTTCACCTTCAGCTACGTCCGGATGATTGGGTCCCACTTTCTGATCATACTCGCTATCGCCACCTTGTTGGGAGTCTCGTCTACCTCACTATTACTCGACCAGACATTGTCCATGATGTTCTTGTGTTGAGCTAGTTCGTTGGTGCACCTACTACTGTGCATTATATGGTCATCTACTGTGTAACACCCTTCCCAGTATTTCAGAAATCAGTCGTCCGGCCGGGTCAACGATATAAAGAAAACTAGGAAACAGTATTAAAAACTAATATGCAGCAGGTAAAAAGAAACATCTACTAAAGATTTAAAATTACAACAGAAGCTAAGCAAATAAACTAAGGGTAACCACATACCTCATATCTGGATTCACAGAGCCACTAAACATGAATAGAATTGAATTAACTGAAAATCTGTTTAACATTAATAGTATGATACAAATTAGATAAAACATTAATCAGGTACATTGTCCTCATCTACAAGTATATGCTGAAATAGAGTAAACTGAATGAGAAAAAATACTACAAACTGACGTCACCATAACGCTCATCTTAGACGTAGTTTTCCATCTGGGTCACTTGAAAAATATTGCCCTTGAGGAGTCAGAGTAAAGAAAAATAACTCCTCCTAGTGACACTAAAAACAGTTTTCATATGATGAATGCATGCCTTTAGAAAACAGTTTTGTGCATTAAAAACATTTATGTTATATGTTATGCATGTCTTCGCACTACTTCCTGGTCAAACATCTATTTGTTCTAAGCACGTTACTTTTAGTTCACTAACCTAAGTCCTGACGTTCACTAACTAGCATACTGTCTCACGTCAGGTCTATAGTTGAGTTCTAGGTGGCTTCTAACCTGCACATCTACTTGGAAGGCTCTAGGCAGAGTAGCTCCTAACGCGCAACTAAAACTGACGACCCGAGACCATCTTACAAACTCAATTGTTCTAGTGTCACGTGTACAAGGTCTCGAATCTACTAATTGTCCCAAAAGGAAGTAAACTCCCAAGACTATACTGCTCACAAGATACCATATGCCTTATGAGAAAGGTAGTGCGCCTCTACCGAGCACGTAAAGACTTGCGTGCTCATTGACCTTTCGGTCTGATGCTACTCTGCTTGGGATATCTCTTTTGGGGAAACTACTGAGCGACCCATGACTTTCTTGTGGTCGACTTGAAGGGACATTCACGCCCTACATTCCAAGTTTACATACGCGGGTAAAGTTTCGTACCTAAAATAATTGTTCACAATTTGGCTAACTTGGTCATGGAAAAGGGCGTCATCCTACACATTTTTCACGACCATTTTCCCACCGCCAAAACTTTCCTATGCATGTTTATGATGCTTGTACGAAACTTTCTCATGCGTATAACAAGATATAATTTTTGCTACGTCCAACTAACAGGAATTAAATTTCCTTTCAGCGGTGTTGCGGCGCTCGTAGACTCAGCGCAGCGACATTAGCTTTTCCGAAGGCAATCCCACTGCTGAGGATCTTCAGAAAACTGCCTCGAACCTACTAGAGTCCTGCAATTTAAGGCAAACCTATTTTCATAATCTTTCCCTTTTAGGGTTTCCGGTGGAAAATCTCCAAAACATCTAGGGTTACAAAATACATGTGCTAAACTTCGCATATTACCTTTACGTGGAGAGATTGGGGCTCTCAATGCGTCCCACACAAACCCCACGGTGAACCACGAACACCAAAACCTAAAATAGGGCAATAGGAATGAAAATTAGTTTAACCTAACCTCCAAATCGAAGGATATCCACGAAGGAATGGAGATAAGGGAGAAATCGACTCACCGAAAACAAAAGTTGACCTTGCACTTGACCTACACCGGTTGGAGAGGAGATCGATCCTCCTATTGCACAGGAACGGGAAAAGAAAGCGTCGGCCCTGCGGAGGAGGGAAGAGAAGGCGCCGGCGACGGGTTCTGGAGCGAGGAGGAGGGCCGTCGGCCAAGGCAGGGGAGGCGTCGGGCTCAGACGGCGTCGTCGCGTGCGGGAAGAAACAAATCGGGAGGGGCGAAAATCGGTATTGCGGTTTGCTGTAAGCGGCTAAATCCCGAGAAAAAAAAACAAGAGGGGGTGCGGGCTTTTAATCGGGCTGCAGCGGTTTTCTTCATAACCATAAAGAGGAGAGTGGGGGAAGAAGCTATTGCCACACCATTTCCACTCAAAAACCACTTATGAAACGGCTATCGGCACACCCAACTCACACTAATACTTTTGAATACTAACTGAAAACGTCGCGCGCGTCGATTTTAAAATAACATGCATTACACACTATTATTAACGCACTTAACAAACTAACGGACGCTAACAATAGGCAAAGTAACATTATACCTTGACGACGCGCTGCCTCGATCAAAATTCGTCGCGACTCAGCCCTACAATTTTAAATAAATTTCGCGTCAAAAATTAGGATGTTATATACTGCGGCTCTTGCGCTATCTCCGGGCGACGATTTCATGAGGCCTCTTCTTCTCCAGCTGTAGTTCTTTGCAGCTTCGTGCTTACTCGGATGCTACCTGGGCCAGTGATCCTGTTGATCGTCGATCTGTCACTAGTTTCTGCTTGTTCTTGGGATCTTCACTTATTGCATGGAATTCCAAGAAACAGTCTGGCGTCTCTCGTTCCAACACTGAGGCTGAACTGCGGGCTATGACTACCACCGCCGAGGACATTATTTGGATCTGCTGGCTTCTTGAGGACCTTGGCGTCGCTTCTCCAGTTCTCACTCCACTCTACTGTGATAACACTGGTGCCATTCAGATCACTCTAAACCCAGTGAAACACTCTCTTGCCAAACATATCGGGGCGGATGTTTTCTTCTTACGAGAATAGTATGGTCGTGGTATTCTTGCTCCTTACTTTATTCCCTCAAAGCAGCAGCTTGCAGATTTGATGACTAGACCACAAATGCGGAACCAACACAAATATTTATTGTCCAAACTCTCGGTGTATGACCTCCCTTGAGTTTGAGGGGGGGGGGGGTTAGATGTTTTTTATATATATGTAACATACCTTGTGTAAAGTAGTGTGAGAAAATCCATTCTTCCTATTAGTGAGTAGGGCTTTGGATCAAAGTGACACCCTTGGATCCAACCACAGATCCTCTGGATGAAAGAGAGAGAGAGATTCTATGGATGAGAATGAACCACAAGATCTAGTTATGGTTTCCATGCTCCATAATTTGTTTGGTAATTCAACAAGGACTGCCTCCATACTCATTACAGATGATCAGTTAATAAGTATAGGACTGGAACTACCGCCACTGTTTCTATGTCTTCGTTTTAACTAGGTTCTCAAGCTTCATTTTGAGTAACTGTTCCAGCAGGGAAGGATTCTGTCGAAGCGCGGAATCTATTTTGGGTTTTATGGTTAAAAATGGACCTGCATGTAGAAGGCCCCTTAACCTCGTAAATGTGCATTACTCCTTAACCTCGTAAATGTGCATTACTCCTTAACCTCGTAAATGTGCATTACTCCTTAACCTCGTAAATGTGCATTACTCCTTAACCTCGTAAATGTGCATTACTCCTTAACCTCGTAAATGTGCATTACTCCTTAACCTCGTAAATGTGCATTACTTCACCTTATTATTAGTGACTGTGTTTTCTTTTAAAGCTATTTCCCCCTTATTTTATTGGAAATGTGTAGCTCTAAATGGTTGCTCTCTATTTCTTGGTACAATTTGTTAAAAAACTGCTCAATTTTATTGATTAGAAACCAAATACTTTTCTCAGGGAGTTGGAACCAATTAGGCTGCTAGGCTTGCAGTTCCTAGGGAAATTATTAGTTGGACTCCCTTCTGAGAAGAAAGGAACTAAACTTTTTAGCATTTCAGTTGGGCGCTCGAAATCCATTTCAGAAAATATAAGAAAAGGAGCCTTGACACTGCAGCCAGTTTATTCTGCAATAGCTGAGAGACTTTTTTCGTTCCCTTCTTCTGATCATTTGTGTGCCACATTGTTTGATGTACTTCTTGGGGGAGCTAGCCCAAAGCAGGTAATTTTGAAAACTTCTCGTGTTTTATTTCTTAGAAAAATTTATGTATATCAATCCATGACAATTTATTTTCTTTATGAAATAACATGTTTTGATTTATGCTTAAAAGAGAATTTTCGATGCAGGTCTTACAGAAACTTAATCCTTCCGAAAATACAAAGAATAAGAAACACGGATCAACAAGTTTCAGTTGTCATTTCTTTGTCCCACAGATTATCGTGTGCATCTTCAAATATTTGGCCAGTTGCCATGATACTGTGGCAAGGGCAAAAATATTAAGCGATTTTCTTGATCTTCTTGAGGCAGATCTTTCAAATGCTGAGACTTTGATGGTAAATTGATATCACTATATCAAAGTTAATTGTCTTAGTATACATTTTATGATTAATCTTTTTAAGTAGGAAAATGCTTGGAGCTCCTGGTTAGCAACTTCATTGAAGCTCATCATGTTTAATAACTCTGAATGGGGGTCCAAAGACCAAAGTGATACTTCAAGGATTAATGAAATAGTACTTGTAAGAAATTTTTATTGTATTGTTCTTTCCCATTACATGTACTCTGTGAAGGGTGGTTGGCACCAGTTCGAAGAGACAATGAATTTTCTATTACTAAATTGTGAACAGGTATGCCAGTATCATGCCCCTTTGTTTTCCTATTTGATTTTTTTCTTTTTTTAGGCAATGCTTCACTGTAATCTGGTAACTGTAGGGAGCGGTCATGCATACCAACTTGCTCCGAGATATTTTCGAAGATTTAGTTGGCAGTCTCTTGGAAGTGTCCTCCGTTGAAAACATATTTGTTTCACAACCCTGTCGAGACAATTCCTTGTATCTTCTGAAACTAGCTGATGAATTATTGATCAGCGAAACTGGTGATAAAATTCTGGTATTCAGTCCATGTTTTTTTTCTTATAAGATTAGTTGGTTTAATCTTTTGTTTACCAAGTATTTTATTTTATACTTGTGTCTGTATGCTTATAATTCATTTACCTGCTAAGCTACCTGCGCTTTTTCGTAGTTTCCTGAAATTGCCATCCATCCGAACTCTTCAAGTGACATTCAGCATATGGAGAATCAAAAATACATAAGCTCTGTTGTACATGGGATACTGAATTCTGAGTCTGAGGATAAGCTTCCCAGGTATGGGTTAAAGTGGTCGTTGGTACAACTAAAAATTTCTTTATCATATTGTTCTCATTTGGAGAATTTTTGGGAGGGTCAATATTTTTAGCCAGGTCCTCCATTTACAATTACTAAATGAACTTAGAAACCAGGCTTGCAAAGCCATAATCGCGTTTCTCTGTATTTCTGATTTTATTTTGTAAAATAACATAGAAGAGAGAAAATTAAATATTCTATTAATTTCTCAAAATTCAGAATCTAGATGCTAGTATTTGTACAATTATATAGGAAGAGAGAGGAGACTACACTCCATTCTAAGGTGTGGGACTAAACACTAAGGAGGTGATGAACTCTAACTGGGCTTGCTTTGTGGGCTTTTGTTTAAATTCTCTTAACACTCCCCCGCAAGCTGGAGCATACAAGTCGTAACAACCAAGCTTGGACAAGAACTGATAATATAACGGGCGTGGTAAGACCTTCGTAAGAATGTAAGCAATTTGCTCGGCGGTAGGAACGTGTTTTAATTCCAATTTCTTTAGTTCAACCTTTTCCCGAATAAATTGACAATCGATTTCGATGTACTTGATACGTTTATGGAATACTGGATTCTTGGCAATATAAATAGTAGCTTGAATGTCGCAAAATAGAATGGTTGGAGAGGAGAGTTTGACACCCAGGTCTCCCAGATGGCTTTCCAACCGCGTAAGCTCATAGTCGGTGGAGGCCATTGAACGATATTTGGCTTGAGCAGATGAGCGTGCAATCACAGATTGCTTCTTGCTTCACCGAATGATAAGGTGTCCGCCAATGTCTGTGCAATATCCACTTCTAGAGCGATGATCATCCAAACGGCCTCACTTCACATTTTGTACCTTCTAAAATCTGACATCATCCTTAATGAGACCAAATATAAGGAATGGTCTTCCACTGTTCGAGTGCTTTTTGATGGATTGTAGCTTTCGGGCCATCTGGATTACTTTATTCTGGCTCCATCATCCATCCCCGTTGATAACTCATCATCTCCTTCCGCCACTAGTAGGATTGATGCATCCTCTCCTTCTTCCACTAATGGGACAGATTGGAAGAAATGACATGATGATGACGCCCTGATCATTGTCGTTATTTGCCAATTTGTTGAGATGTCCATTCGTATGACTTTATGTGATTTTCCTTCAACTCTGGATATCTGGGATCATCTACTTCAGCTCTTTCTGCCTTCCAGCCAGGCGCGAGAGTACTCCTTGGTGCATACACTTTCTTCTGCCCATCAACACGACCGCTCGTTCAGATCTTCTTTGCGGAGCCTGGTGATTTATGGCGCTAGCTAGATGATATCTACCTCTGGTTGCCCCACTTGTGCTCGTTGCACCCCCATTGCTAAGGAAAGGGATCACCTGCGCATGTATGTGTTTCTCATACGCCTTCACCCCGAGTTTGAGTCTGTATGTGCTCAGTTGATGCACTGGGTTGCTCCACCATCCCTGTGTGACTGTCTTGATGTTGTTGTCGCCTAGGAGTGCCGTCTTCACTCTTTGGAGGGCATGCGCCCGCCCTCCTCTCCCCACTCAGCTCTCGCTACGCCTCAGTACGGTTTCTCCGCACTTGATCTGTTGGTCTTACCTTCTCCTGGATTTAGTGCACTTGCTCCGCATCACCCGTCTTCACCTGCTTCCCCAGTACCTTGTCAGGTGCACCGCCAAGCTTTGGGATCTCCCAGTGTCGTGTTCCCCGCTGTCACTATTGTCACAACTTGGGACACATTCGTTCGAAGTGTCGCAAGTTATAGCGGTCCAGCAGGGCACACCACTTCAAAATGCTCCTATCCTGCCACATGTTCCTGACAGTCCTACCTCTGTTCCTGATCAGATCATCTAGCTCGTTCAGCAACTCTCTCAGATTCGTCCCCTTTTGTCCTCAGCGTTTGTTGTCAGCCATGTCTCCACGCCACAGACCGACTCAGCGATTGCATTTGCCTCTACAAGTATCACTAAGGCTTCTTGGTTACTTAATTTTGGTGCATCCTTTCATATGATTTTTGATGCAACTCCCTTATATTCCTACCGGTTTACTTCTTCTGCCCTACATATCATCATTGGTGATGACATCACCTTACTCGTTGCTAGATGTGGTACCCAGAACACCGCTCACTTTCACATTCCCTATGTTTCCCGTATCCCTAACTTTCCATGAATCTTATATTTGTTAGTCAGCTTCCTTCCTGAGGTTGTCTTGTTATTTTTTATTAGCTTTTGTGTCATATGCAGGATCGTCACATAGGGACACCATTGGAACTGGCCATCGCCGTAGCGAGGTTTATGTGCTCGACCATCTCCGTCTTCCTTCACCCACTTTGCTATCAGCTTTCCCCGTTGCATCTCTCATCTGTCTTTCATCGGTCTGCTTTCTGTAGTGGCATCACCATCTCGACCATCCCAGTGGAGCTCGACTATCCTATCTTTTTCGTCAGGGTATCTTAGGTCGTGTGTCTGTTGATCGCTCACACTCATGTACATGTTGTAAGCTTGGCAAACAACTACAACTCCCATATTGATCATGCGAGTTCCGATCATCTTTTACTTTTGCATTAGTTCATTCTGATGCATGAGTTTCTGCCCATTTTTATTTCAAAAGGTGGTCGTCGTTATTATGTTATTTTTGTTGTTATGCATGGGTTTATATGATATGGTCTCATACTAATTTCTTTTGCATTTACGTTGAGTTTGTCTCCATGGTGCGTACTTTGTTCTCCATATATATTCGCACATTTCGCTCCGATTCAGGGGGGAGTACTTGTCACATGCTTTTCGTAATCTTTTGGTCTCTCATGGTACTCTACCTCAACTCTCCTGTCTTGATACTCATTCTCAGAATGGCATTGTTGAAAGGAAGCATCATCATATTATTGAGACGACTCGTACTATCCTCATTGCTTCTCACGTGTCTCCACACTTCTGGGCTGAGGTCATATCCACTGTTGTCTATCTTATTAACCTCTAATAATCCACTTTCCTACAGGGTAGCAGTCCCGGTGAGCGTTTGTTTGGTCGTCCTCCTTGTTATGATCACCTACGCGTGTTTGATTGTTTATGTTATGTCCTTCTTTCTCATCGTGAGCGCACTAAATTATCTGCTAAGTCTATTGCTTGGCTTTCCTTGGTTATAGTCCTGAGCACAGGGGCTATAAATACTCTGACCCTGTTTCTCGTTGTGTTCGTATCTCTCGAGATGTTACTTTTGTTGAGGATTGCCCCTTTTTTGTTCCATCCTCGCCTTCGTCTCTTTCTACTCACATTTCCATTATAGTTGATGTTCTCTTTCTCCCTATACCACCGCCAGTGTCACCTTCCTCCGAGTTACCTCACATTCTGCCTTCACCAAGGGTCACCGTCTCCCCTCTTTCTTCCCGAGTCATTTCCACAGTCTCCTGAACTTTCTGTCGAGGTCTGTGCCCTTGCTCTTCCTGAGTCATCTCCATAGTATCCTGACCTTCTTTTCCAGGTCCGTGCCCCTGCTCCTCCTCGACACTATTCTCGACAGTATGTTCGAAGGTCTTGTCCTATAGATGTGTCATCTGCCCCTCTGCATCCAGTCTCTTCTAGTGAGCTACTTGTGGATGATCCTCCAACACGACCCTACCACACTAGTGATCGACACCCACCTGATCAGCTCAACCTTACTACTCAGCTGCTTGATCTACCAATCCTTGACCTTTCAGCCCTTCCAGCGGCTACCTGTGGTGTTCTAGAGCCTATTACCTACAGGGAGGCAGTCCTGATTCCTGAGTGGCAGGCCGTCATGTATGACAAGTTGAGTTCTTTGGAGCACATTTCTACTTGGGATCTAGTTTCATTATCTTCTCTTACAATCCCTATCACATGCAAGTGAGTCTTCAAAGTGAAGATTCGCTCGGATGGCACAATGGAGAGATATAAGGCCCGATTTGTGACCCGTGGTTTTCGGCAGGAGCATGGTCGGGATTATGATGAGACCTTCGCTCCTGTGACCCACATGACTACTATCAAGACCCTCATTGTCGTTGCAGTCATTCATCAGTGGTTCTTGTTTCAGCTGGATGTGAAGAATTTCTTTCTTCACGATGATTTGCAGCAAGAGATGTACATTCTTCCTCCCCCAGACCTCTTTATCGCTTCTGGTCTTGTTTGTCGTCTCCGTCGAGCACTTTATGGTCTCAAACTGGCTCCTCGAGCCCGGTTTGAGCGTTTTAGTTCAGCAGTTCTTGCAGCTGGCTTTCAGCCTAGTTACTATGATCCAACTCTGTTTGTCTACTCTTTATCATGGGGTCGGACTCTTCTCCTGTTATATGTGGACGACATGATTATTACTGGTGACGATACCTCTCATGTTGAGTTTGTCAAGCATCACTTTCAACAACAGTTTCAGATGACTGATTTTGGCACACTGCGTTACTTCTTGGGCATCGAGTTCTTTGTTACTCCTACTTGTTACCAGTTATCTCAGCAATGCTACACCTTAGACCTTCTCGTCATTGTTGCACTGTCCGACTCTCGCACTGCTGCCTCTGTTGTTAAAGGCGCGCCTAAGGCTCCAGGCTCAGAGGTTTACGCCTTCGTGCGCCTTTTTTGCGCCTTTGGACATTAAAGGCGTGCATGAATGCGATTTTTGATGTAAACCTTTTGTTTTCAAAATAATGAAAAAAATAATGTAAGAACTCATTAATTTTTATACGATTTAGTATTCTTGAAACATAATCGATCGTTGAGACTTTGATATGATCCAAAAGACCATTTTGATTTTATTTTTTGAGAGATATAAATGATAGTAATGAATGACTAATGTGTAGAATATATAAAGAACCTGTTCAAAAAGATGAACTGATGTTTGATGCTCATTATTTAAAAAGAATATGGTTGCGCCTTGCCTTCTTCGGGCGCGCGCCTGCTCCTTGAGCCTTGCGCCTAGGCTCCAAGACCCCTTTGCGTCTTGGTCCGCCTTGCGCCTTTAATAACGAGGACTGCTGCTACTCCCATGGAGCTCTACCTTCAGCTGCGTCCGGATGAGGGCTCTCCTCTTTCTGATCTGACATGGTACCGCCTTCTGGTTGGGAGCCTGGTTTACCTCACCATTACTAGACCTTATAATGCCTTTGCTATTCATGTGCTGTGTCAGTTTGTGCTCCCACATCAGTTTATGTGCTCACCTGTTGTGTGTTCTTTGATATCTTCGTGCCACTATGACTTGTGGTTTATTCAACCCCCGCAACAACTCTCTCCAATTACAAACATATTCTGATGCTCATGGGCTAGTGATCTTGTTGATCGTCATTCTGTCACCGATTTTTGTCTCTTCTTGTGTTCTTCACTCATTGCCTAGAAATCCAAGAAGCAGACCGCCGTTTCTCGTTCTAGCACAAAGGCTGAGCTCCGTGCCATGACCACTACAACTGAGGATATTGTCTGGCTTTGTTTGTTGCTTGTTGATCTTGGTGATGCTCCTTCTGGTCTTACCACTCTCTATTGTGACAACACCGGGGCTATCTAGATTATCCTGAATCCAATCAAACACTCGCTCTCCAAGAACATTGGTATTGATGCCTTCTTCTGTAACAACCAAAAATTATCATTCGGGAAACTTAATTTTAATGCAGGGCTCCACGACGGGCGAGATTAATCGAGCAATTCATTTTCTTGAGGTATGGCGTATGATTATTGTTATTATTATGATTATTTTTGCCGCACGTTGTTAGATATTCATATTGTCGATACCTCGATGTTTTTGTCAATTTCCGGCGCGAGGACGTAATTCACAAATTCTAAGTGTCGGAGAATAATGACAATTTCGTTTTATCATAGAGATATCTAAATTTCCTATTTGAACCAGCGTGAATGTGTGCTTGCGGTTTCCCTAGCCGCTTTCTGTGACGATTCGCGCGATTAAATCCTCGAAATTTCTCTCACATAACCCTATTTCCTCCTTTCTGGTTTTCGGCATTCGTAGAAGCAGTCGCCCGATTCCCTCTCAGCGCCGCTCTTCCGCGTTTTCTTCCTTGTCGTCGGCGAGTGCGGACGACTTTGCCCTTCCCAATTAATCCCAGACGTTGTTTTCCTATTGCTTCTGGAGACCGCCAGCTTCCTTTCGTGGTATTTTTGGCGCAAGTTTTCCTTCCTAGTCGGATTTAGGGTAAGGAATCGCCCAGATTTGTTTCCTCTTCGGGTGTACTTTCGTTATCCAACCTTTTTCTTGCAGTTATTTGTCGAAGCCCTTTCTCTTCTCAAGTTTCAACTACCCTAAACGCTGGAATTCTTCCAACGGCCCCTCCTTCAACTGGGAATCATTTCAGTAGACCTTTTTTCGTGTTTCTTTTCGGGGTAAGGCAGTGTTCTCTACTCGTTCTTTTCAGTCAAATTATCCCTCTAAGAAACTGGTGTTTTTACTCCCTTAAGCATTATGTAATTGGTTGAGTTCACCTAATTATAAAGTTTAGAGAGAGCGACTCCTCCCCGCGTAGAGATTGTCGGACTTGTGTAGTTTTCAGAATATTGGGAAAAGGTGTAACCCCTTTGGCGTTAGAGAAGTGGTAAATTCCTCTCCTTTACTGCGTAGTAGTATGCCCTAAATTTTGAGTTAGTGTTTATAACTTTTCTGCTCCTTCGGGTTGTAGGGAGATTCAGAAAGAGAGCTTTTAGCATTTCCAAGTAACTTAAAAACAATGTTGCCGCGTCTTGTGTACGAGCGCCGGAGTACCACAGTAAGAAATCCTTATTCTTTCTGGCTAAACGTATCAGATAGCTTACATAGTAGTGCTTTGTATAATTCAGTAAAATTTATATTATTGTATGGAACTGCTACTGTAGTTAGAGATTGATAGTTCTTCTATCACCCAGTTAGTATATGTTGTTCGTAATTAAATTATAAACATCCCTAACAGTTAGACCACACAAACCTCATATTATAAATGTGATTGTATAGATTTACGAACATGAATTTTTTACTTCAGAAATATGTTTTTCTAGTCGAATAAATCAATATGATGAATTGTCGTTAGCATGCACATATGGTCACAAGCAGAGTACCACTAGATAGAATATGTTTAGTAGGCGCGACTGAGGCCCACTATCTTGTAGTATACCTTATGAGTACCTTATGAGTGTCAGTGTTTGGGAGATTTTATCCCATTTTAGTAGAATAGTAAATTCGAGTCTGTGTTCGTGTGACACTAGAACACTTGAATTCGTTAGTAGGACTCAGATCGTTTGCGCGCTAGACGCTACTATTCCTAGAGTTTTAATGAAAGACAACCATAATTGAATTTTAGAACACAAGTTTAGACCGAACCTTAGAAACTCCTAGTTAACCAAATTATTTGGAACTTGAGTAATCCGCTCACAATATGAGTAATTAGAACTGTCATTTATTTTGCTAGTTTTATTTTAAAAAATCATGCATAGTACACTAGTTTACAATTATTCTATTGCACAAAAAATATTTCCAAAGGCATGCATACATTTCTTACAAAACAATTTGTGTCACTAGGAGGAATAATTTTTCTTACTCTCCCTTTGGTCTGACCCATGTTTGGGCTTGTTTTTACAGGAGTCTCAGGTGAGAAACTGCGCGTAGGATGAGCGTGATATTGGAGTTGCCCCTATAGTTTATTTTCTTTTTTTGTTGTTGTTTTACTTTTAGTACCTTACTGTTTAGTATGAAACTCTTGTAATATTAATGTTTAAGAGTTTCTCTTTGTACTAGACATATTACAGTATTTCAGATTTTCAGTTATTTGACTTTTCATCTTTTAGTGGCTCTGTGAATTCAGCTTGATGAGGTATACTTTTACCCTTAGATGCACTTTCTACTTCCGTTGTAAGCTAAAATTTTCAGTTCTTTTTTCCAATTTCACCTGCTATGTACTAGTTATAATACTGTTTCTTAGTTTACTCTTTATCGTTGGACCCGATCGGACTGTTGATTTTTTGTTAAACTAGGATGAAGTGTTACAATTTGTATCAAAACGAGGTTTAGGATCCTTTGACCCAGAAATTCACAGAGCCATATTATTTCATTTAAATCACTCATTTGACAATTGAGTCAATTAGTTTTATCTTGTTCTCAGTTGTGCATGCGTTTACGATTATCCTTTTTAGTAGATCCTTTATTTTTCTTTCTTTCTCGGGCATCAATAATTCCCTTCCTTACGTGTTATAGGAACCGTATACCAGTGAGGCTGGCGAGTCTTCTCGCTAGAATACTACACCTGAGATAACCATGGATTATAATAGTGCCCAAGCAGAGCCTCCAGCACCTCCAGCACCAGCAGTGCCAGACCCAGTAGATATGATCGTCATTATTGCTAGAGCGGTGACCTTAGCTGTGGTGGAATTTAGAAATGCACTATCTGCGACAGATCCAGCCACACTTCTTGTGTTAGCTGCTGGGGATTTATGGATGGAGCGCTATCTGAGGAATCTCCGTGATCTTCATCCCTCCAACTACATTGGAGAAGAGACCCCAATAGTGACAGATGATTGGCTTATTAAGACCCGTGAGCTGCTGGAGGTGATAAAGTGTCCAAAGAACAAGAAGGTTCCGTTAGCGGGTTTTCTCCTGAAAGGGGAGGCCCATCAGTGGTGGACCAGACAATTGGTGGACGACCCCGCTCGTAAGTGCCTTAGTTTAAAATTGTCTTTCCTTGGGTTTCCTTTGTCCTTTTAGCGTAATGGCTTGTGTTTACCCATATGGTCAGGTCGCACCGCAGATATGTTTACCTTGAATTACTTCTCGTCAGCCTTAGCTAGCTGGTTTGTTCCCCCGTCCGAGTATCGCAGTCTCTAGGAGAAGTACCTTAAGTTGATTCAGGGGGACAAGTCAGTGGTGATGTATGAACGGGAGCTGACCCATCTTTCTCGTTATGCAAGCACGATGCAGGGGGACGAGAACGAGAAGTGTAGCCTCTTTGTGGACGGACTGCGTGATTCTCTGAGGTAGCCGTTGATGACGGTGGTGAATGCAGATTATAAGAGTTTAGTGGACACTTCCAGAAAGTTAGAAGTTGATCAGCAGAAGGTGCAAAAGCGCAACAGCTTCCATTCGAATCGACCTCAGGATGCACCTCATCAGCATCAGAGTAAGAATAGCCAGGGTAGAAATTGGAACAAAAAGCATAGGTCAGGAGCCCAGAAAGGTGATCAGTCTGGGGCCAGGATCAAGGATTACCCTCTCTGTCCTAAGTGCTACCGCAACCATCTTGGTGAGTGTTTGGCTACAACGGGGGTATGTTATAAGTGTCAGCAGTAAGGACACAACCCGTTATTGTTAGGGAACTTTTGAGAATCAGGTAATTTGGGTTAAGTGTTTGATTAGAATTTATTTTCCTTTCCCATCTTAGTTTGTTTTAAGTGTAACCCTCCCTTGCAGTCAAAGTTTGAGGTCGGTGTCCCGAGTAGAGCTGACAAAGGTAAAACACCTATGGGTGCTGACGCGAGACCTACTCCGGGACGAGGACCAGTGCAGCCTAGAGCTTATGACCTTGACCAACAGGAAGCCAAGGAGTAGGATGACGTGGTGACCGGTATGTGTTAGAATATGTTTGTTATATAGAAGATTTAATTAAATCCTTCTTAATGACACTGTTAGTTTCCTTATTCAATCATTCATGTAGGCATTCTTATGATTTATAATGTACCCTTTAAGATTCTCTTTGACGCGGGCGCTTCGCACTCGTTCATAGAAGAATCTCTAGTACGTAGGCTGAGATTAGAAGTCTTTCCAGAGGCAGTATCGTTAGAAGTCATGATGCCTAATGGATCTTTCTTGTAGACCAGAGATAAGTGTAGGGTACCAGTGCAGTTTGGAGAAGCGGAGATTGTTGTAGAAGCCTTGCCACTTCCTATCGCGGGTTTCAATTTGATTGTGGGAATGGATTGGCTATCGGCTGTAAACGCAAAGATAGATTGCAGAGATAAGCTGATACAGTTTGAAGGACCCAACCAGATCGTTGTTACCTTCCAGGGCATGAAGAGAGTCGCTAAGCTGATTATCTCGTTAGTTAAGGTTGTTAGATGCATTAGCAAAGGTTGTGAAATCTTCTTAGTGCTGATGAATGCAGAAGCCAAGACTGATTTGATGAAGGTACATGTGGTTCAGGAGTTTCCTGATGTCTTCCCAGAGGAATTACCGGGTGCCCCTCCTACTAGAAAGATTGACTTCCAGATCGATCTTCTTCCTGGAGCAGCACCAGTGGCCAAGTACCCTTATCGCATTGCTCCCAGATAACTCGCGGAGTTGAAGGTCCAGTTGCAGGAGTTGCTCGACCTGGGTTTTATTTGCCCCAACACTTCGCCTAGGAGTGCACCAGTTTTGTTTGTGAAAAAGAAGGATGGTAGCCTGAGGTTGTGCATTAACTACCGCAAGCTGAATAAGTTGACAGTTAAGAACAAGTATCATATCCCAAGATTGATGACTTGTTTGATAAGCTTGAGAGTTCTTGCACGTTTTCTAAGTTGGACCTCGGGTCAGGTTATCATCAGTTGAAGATTCGAGGATTTGACATTCAGAAGACGACGTTCAGTACCAGATACAGACATTATGAGTTTGTGGTTATGCCGTTTGGGCTGACCTATGCCCCATCCGTTTTTATGGATTTGATAAACATGGTTTTTCGGGAGTTTTTATACCGTTTTGTTATTGTCTTTATAGATGATATTTTAGTGTATTCCAGGAGTGTCGAAGATCACGTCTCTCACCTCAAGACTGTTTTTGGGACGCTCAGGAAGAATCAGCCGTATGCCAAATTTTCTAAACGCGAATTTTGGCTGTCAGAGGTTGCATTTTTAGGACATGTTATTAGTCAGAGAGGTCTCTCCGTTGACCCGAAGAAGGTAGAAGCAATAAATGATTGGCTGAGATCGAAGGAAGTTACGAAAGTTCGCAGTTTTTTGGGTTTAACAGGATACTACAAGAGGTTCATTAAATTCTTCTCGAAGATAGCTTTACCACTGACTTCGCTCACCAAGAAGGGTAAAGCTTTTAGTTGGACAATGGAGTGCGAACTGACTATTGAAGAGTTTAAGACCAGGTTGATGACCACTCTAATTTTGAGTTTACCATTAGGGTTAGATGGATTTCAGACATTTAGCGACGCCTCAGGTCAAGTTTTGGGTTGTGTGCTTAAGCAGCATGGTAAGGTCATAGCATTTGCCTCCAGACAGTTAAAGGTCCACGAGAAGAACTATCTCGTGCATCACTTGGAGCTAGCAGCAGTCATCCACGTTCTGAAGATTTGGAGGCACTATCTCTATGGGGTCCGTTGTGAGTTTTTCACTGATCACAAAAGTCTCAAGTACATCTTCGACCAACAAAGCTCAATATGAGGCAGCGCAGATGGTTAGAGTTTCTGTCAGACTATGAGGTGGACATTCAGTACCACCCAGGGAAGGCGAATGTGGTAACTGATGCTAGTCGAAGAGGATCGAGTTATTTCCTCCTTACTCCGCAGAAGGAGTTGGTGCGAGATTTGGAGAGACTAGAGATCAGTGTTATGCCGCGCTCTAGTTTTGGTTCTGCAAGGTTGAGATGGATGGAAATTACCTGCGACATCAAGGATAGGATCAGAATAGCTCTACCTTTAAATCCAAAGATGATAGAGATTTGGGTTTTGATACAGACAGTTCAGAAGGAGAAGTTCAGTATACTTAGGATTTACTGTTGCACGATGGTAGGGTGTACTTTCCAGATGTTAGTACCTTCAAGAGGACATACTGTTTGAAGCTCATAACTCTCGATATTTTATACATCAGGGTAACACGAAAAAGTATGCAGACCTTAAGAAGATTTTTTGGTGGCAAGGCTTGAAGGGCAACATTGCAGAGTATGTTGGGAATTGTGAATCTTACAAATTAGTTAAAGTCGAGTGTCAGAGGCCGGGAGGAAAGCTGCAGCCATTACCCATCCCGGAGTGGAACTTCGAGGATATATCGATGGACTTTATCCATGGTCTTCCCCGATCGCAGAGTGGGAATGATTACATATGGTTTGTAGTTGACCATATCTCTAAGTTTGCCCATTTCATTTCTAATAAGAGGACGGATCAGGGTCCGAGATTGACGTGGTTATATGTAGATGAGATTGTCCGACTCCACGGTGTTCCCAAGACCATAGTTTCAGACAGAGATGACAGGTTTACTTCCAAGGAGTGGAGATACGTTCAAGAACGGTTGGACACTAAGTTACTTTTCAGTATCGCTTTTCATTCCCAGAAAGATGGTCAGACTGAGCGTACGAACAGAATCTTGGAAGATATGTTTTGTATGTGTATCTTGGACTTTGGAGGTAAGTGAGAGAAGTATGTCACTCCTGTTGAGTTCTCCTACAACAATAGTTTTCAGGCAAGTATTGGGATGACTCCTTTTGAGGCATTGTATGGCAGACGCTGTCGTACGCCGTTATGCTGGGTTGAGAGTGAAAAAAGATCTTTCATTAGTAAAGATTGGATTGATAAGATCACAGATCGAATCAAGCTTATCCAGAAGCGTATGAAGATAGCTCAGGATTGCCAAACCAAGTATTATGACAAGAGGCACAAGACAGTGGAATTCAGTGTTGGTGATTATGTTTACCTGAAGGTCAGACCGGTTAAAGGAGTCTCTCGAATCGAGCGAATGAAGAAATTGATTCCTAGGTTCGTTGGTCCTTTCAAGGTACTCGAGCGTTTTGGTGAAGTTGCTTATAGATTTGCTTTACCTGAAGAAATGAGTGATCTACATGATGTATTGCATGTCTCCTATCTGAGGAAAGCAGTTAGAGATCCTAGCCAGATAACCAGCACTGAGGTATCGTCAATCGAATCAGATCTTAGTATCAACATTAAACCAGTCAGAATAGTGGACTTAAGGATTCAGAAGCTCGGGAATAGAGAGATCCTGTTTGTAAAAGTTCTTTGGATAAACTGTGGTCGACCAGAGTATACTTGAGAAAGAGAATATGAATTTCGGAAGATTGAAGAATATACTTTCTTCTTTGACTCGGGTATGTTTGTATTTTTTTCGAGGGTGAAAATTTTGTTAGGAGGGTAAATTTATAACCAAAGATTGTCATTCGGGAACATAATTTTAATGCAAGGCTCAATAATCATAATATTAATATGATTATTTTTGTCACATGTTGTTAGATAATCATATTGTCGATACCTCAATGTTTTTGTCAAGTTCCAGCACGAGGACGTAATTCACAAATTCCAAGTGTCGGAGAATAATGGCAATTTTGTTTTATCATAGAGATATCTAAATTTCCTATTTGGACTGGCACGAATGTGTGCTTGCGGTTTCCTTAGCTGCTTTCCGTGACGATTCACGCGATTAAATCCTTGAAATTTCTCTTACATAGACCTATTTCCTCGTTTCTAGTTTCAGGCGTTCGTGGTAGCAGTCGCCCGATTCCCTCTCAACGCCGCTCTTCTGCGTTTTCTTCCTTGCCGTTGGCGAGTGTGGACGGCTTCACCCATCCCAATTAATCCCAGACGCTGTTTTCCTGTGGCTTCTGGAGACCGCCAACTTTCTTCCGTGGTAGTTTTGGCGCAGGTTTTCCTTCCCAGTCAGATTTAAGGTAAGGAATCACCCAGATTTGTTTCTCTTCAGATGTACTTTCGTTCTCCAACCTTTTTCTTCCAGTTATTAGTTGAAGCCCTTTCTCTTCTCTGGTTTCAACTACCCTAAACATTAGAATTCTTCTAACGACCCCTCCTTCAACTGGGAATCATTTCAGTAGACCTTTTTCCGTGTTTATTTTCGGGTAAGGCAGTGTTCTCTCCTCATTCTTTTCAGCCAAATTATCCCTCTAAGAAACTGGTGTTTTTACTCCCTTAAGCATGATGTAATTGGTTGAGTTCACCTAATTGCATGAGTTTAGAGAGAGCGACTCCTCCCCGCATAGAGATTGTCGGCCTTGTGTAGTTTTCAGAATATTGGGAAAAGGTGTAACCCCTTTGGCGTTAGAGAAGTTGTAAATTCCTCACCTTTGCTGCGTAGTAGTATGTCCTAAATTTTGAGTTGGTGTTTATAACTTTTCTACTCCTTCGGGTTGTAGGGAGATTCAGAAAGAGAGTTTTTAGCATTTCCAAGTAACTTAAAAACAATGCCGCTGCGTCTTGTGTACGAGCGTAAGAGTACCACAGTAAGAAATCCTTATTCTTTCTGTCTAGACTTATCAGATAGCTTATATAGTAATGCTTTGTATAATCCAGTAAAATTAATATTGTTGTATGGAACTGATACTGTGGTTAGAGATTGGTAGTTCTTCTATCACCCAGTTAGTATATGTTGTTCATAATTAAATTATAAACATCCTTAACAGTTACACCACACAAATCTCATTATAAGTGTGATTGTATAGATTTACGAACATGAGTTTTTGACTTCAGAAATATGTTTTTCTAGTCGAATAAATCAATATGATGAATTGTCGTTAGCATGCACATATGTTCACAAGCAGAGTACCACTAGATAGAATATGTTTAGTATGTGTGGTTGAGGTCTCTTCCCGTGTTTGATAGAGGCGCACTATCTTTCTCATTGGTTGTAGTATACCTTATGAGTGTCAGTGTTTGGGAGATATTATCCCATTTTTGTAGAATAGTAAATTTGAGTCTGTGTTCATGTGACACTAGAACACTAAAGTTCGTTAGTATGACTCGTATTGTTAGATTAGTATTGCGAGCTAGACGCGACTCTGCCTGAAGTTTTAATGAAAGACAACCGTAAGTGAATTTTAGAACTCAAGTTTAGAACGAAACTTAGAAACTTCTAGTTAACCAAATTATTCGAAACTTGAGTAATCCGCTCACAAAATGAGTAATTAGAACAATCATTTATTTTGCTAGTTTTATTTTAGAAAATCATGCATAGTACACTAGTATACAGTTATTCTATAACACAAAAATTATTTTCAAAAGCATGCACATTTTTTACAAAACAATTTTAATGTCACTAGGAGGAATAATTTTTCGTACTCTCATTTTGAGCTGACTCATGTTTGGGCATGTTTTTACAGAGGACTCAGGTGGGAAACTGCGTCTAGGATGAGCGTGATATTGGAGTTTCCCCGATAGTTTGTTTTCTCTTTTAGTTGTTGTTTTACTTTTAGTACCTTACTGTTTAATAGGGAACTCTTGTAATATTAATGTTTAATAGTTTCTCTTTGTATCCGACATATTACAGTATTTCAGATTTTCAGTTATTTGACTTTTCATCTTTTAGTGGCTCTGTGAATTCAGCTTGATGAGGTATACTTTTACCCTTAAATGCACTTTCTACTTCGGTTGTAAGCTAAATTTTCAGTTCTTTTTTTTTCAATTTCACCTGCTATGTACTAGTTATAATACGGTTTCTTAGTTTACTGTTTATCGTTGGATCCGGTCGGACTGTTGATTTGTTGTTAAACTAGGATGGAGTGTTACATCTTCCTTCATGATCAGCACACTCAGGATTTTCTTGTTCCTTATTATGTCCCCACCGAGCCCCAACTTGCCGATTTGCTCACCGAGCCTCAGACTCGCGCTCAACTGAAGTTTCTTCTCTCCAAATTCTCAATGTATGATCCTCTGTGAGTTTGAGGGGGGGGGGGGTGTTAAATAGTATTCGGTCATCTTGTAACCGGGTCGCATGCTTAGTTTGTGCGTGTGATTTAATCGATCTGGCTCCTTCTCCAAACGGTAACAGGACTATGGGAAAGACAGGAGATACCTTCGGCACATTAGAGTCAGATGAACGACTGATCAAACATGAAGATATTGGAGCCGGGTGCGCAAGGTATCAATGTCGGTGCGGTTTGTGGTAGGAGCATCAACCACAATGGAGGCATGTTGTTGGGGATGCATACCCATGCTTATGGTAACACATTATCTCAAGATGACCATCCCGGCCACAATAAGTACACCTGGGATGAGTTTGACCATTGCGACCCCTGCCCCACGAGCCGGTGCGACCCCCACGAGCCGGTGGAGAAGTAGAGTGCGCAATAGAAGAGTGTTGGAGAAGAGCCAGAGAGACAGTCCCGAGATCATCGAGGGATGGTGTCACCTTTAAAAGCATGGAGCACACATCCGAGAGAAAGGCAATGGTGGTGGAAGAAAGGATATGGGCACGAACGTTGTTTAGATGAGGCGGGACACAAGCCATCATCATGATGATACCAACAACTTCTTTCTGGGTACATTGGGCTGCGAGATCCAATGTAGGAGGCTGTTGGGAAAAATATCTTTATAAATTGATATATCTGATTATAAAAGTGATGTAGAAAAATGCCTTCAATGTATACATGACATGTTTTATTAAGCCCGAAATTCATATTCATTCAATATGATTATGCAAAGGAATCAGAGTTAAGAATTTGGCTAAGTAACAAGGCTCAGAGCAAGGAGATGTCAACTTACTTCAACAAGAGTGACAGGCAGATGTCAACACACTCTGAGTTACACAACTCAATACTCCAACCATGAGCTTACAAAAGTTCCGAGTAATATAGTGAATTCAAATTCTACGGAAGGCAGAGCATAACTATACATGAGATATTATTTCTCTCTATTTCTTCTCAACTTACTTCCACTTCTAAGTTAAAGTTCAAGAAGTCGTGTGTGTCGACTTCTATACAGAATGAATTCAAATGAAAATTTGAATAGATTAAGAAAATAAATCAGATCTGAGTATAGTTGTTAAGATCTAAATAAGGAAGATTATTACTCTCGTCGAAGTATATTCGGCAGGAGATCATTTCAATAATCTACCTTCCTTTTCAGAAAACGTGAGACAGACGGAAAAATAAAAGTACAATTGAAAACACTCTGAACATAACTTCTTCTCCCTCTGTATTATTGTAATCTTCTTTTCCCCTTCTCTCAAGAACAACAACAGATGACTGAAGATCAGATGACTGAAGATCAGATGACTGAAGATCATGAGTTATGATTGGATTTCTTCAGCAGATTCATTCTTCTCTCCGTTGAATCTGTTCTCTCAAGATGAAACATCAACACGTTCTATCCACTACAATACAATCCACTCAGTGCTTTGAAAGAATCAAGTCCTCAGAGAGGGAGATGGCTGAAGAGGACATCAATTGTGGAAATAGATTTTGTGCATCTAATCAGCATTTACATCAACGTTCTGAAAGAGTTCGTGAATCTTTCCTCTAAAAAGATTCACCAGTGGTCTTGATCCACCTTATCAAAAAATTCTGTATAGTTTTGAGTCGACCTTTATCAAAAGGCTCTCTGATTGGTTTTGAGTCTACCTTATCAAAAGTCTCTTCAAGTGGTTCGTCTACCTTATCAAAAGGATCATTATTCGGTTTAGCCCCTTTATCAAAAGGCTTGATTGGTTTGAGATGCTTTATCAAAATCTCTTGTGGTTCTAGGATCTCCTTTTCAAAATTTCAGTTCTAATTGGTTCTAAGAGTCTCTTTATCAAAAACCCGACACTGTCTTATAGTGGATAACCTACTATGAGGTAGAAGAGGCCAAGAGGGTGCGTACCCTCTTCTGGATTGCATTTTATGTAGTGTTTTTTTGTTGCTCTGATTTACTTTTTTCTTTCTGTTGCGTTTTGTTGGAAGAAAATCATGTAAATGCCCAAATAAAAGCCCATAGTAGGCCCTCTTCCCCTTTATGTTTTAGTCTCACATCTTAAATAAGAACTCTTCTCTCATTCTCTTCCTATATAAGTGTACACATACTTGTATTTATCAAGAAATTACGGATTAATAAAATTTCAAGTTATTTTTCCAAGAGCGTTGGGCATTTCTCTACATGGTATCAGAGCAATCGGTCCTGCACAAGTTTTCCACACTCAGCTCTCGGTGGATAGCATTCTGCTAACCACGCCTTTATTTTCTCAATCCGCAACCACATCTGCGGGCTGCGCTTCAAGATCAGGCGGTCTTTGTACTTCTATCCACATCTGCGGTCTTCGCCTCCCGTGGATCCACCTCATATCTCTCCTCCTCGCGTGCTTTTATAGCTTTTCCCCTCTCTTCCGTAGGTCCCACTCCTTTTTTGCTCCCACGGTCTGCTTGGCGTTCTGTCCGACATTTCTATCTGCTTCTTGCGGTCTGCTGATATCCGCGCTTTCTTGCGGTCTGCTGATATCCACGCTTTCTTGTGATCTGCATCATCCTCGCTCGCTGTTTTACCCGCCACGACCTTCTTCTTAGGTTACGGACTGCCTGGAAGCTCTGCTTGCTTGCCGGTCTGCTCCTTCTTCGTTGCCCTACCCGCAGATTGTTCTTTGTTAGTCGCGGACTGCTTGGTATTCTCGCAGTTTTCTCGGTGTTTGATTGATTATTGCGAACTTTTTTTGTCTGCAGTCTCCCTCGTATACCTAATAGCCGCGGACTGTTTGTTTATTTGCTCGCTAGTTGTAACGGCCCCTTTATGGCTACCGCTACAATATAACTTAGCATTTCATAAAAAGCAAAGTACGAACAGTCAGAGTACAACAGTATATGAAAGAGTAATAGAAATAAAATAGCAGGACAAAATAAACCTTATCTTAAGCGTTTCTGATACATACATATACATGAGTCCAAAAAGGTAGCCCTAACATACAAAAAGGGGCTACCGTACCATACATATACAACTGACTCATATCACACAACTACTATGTACAGATATTTATATATCCTGAGAACTAATATCATACTGACACTACATGAAGTAAATTGGAACTCCTCATGGGGACACTCTGGGTCACTGCACCTCGACCTGTGGTCATCCAGGAATCCGAACACCGCTGTCGCGACTTCAACCCAAAGCCGATACCTCTTCTCCTGGCGAGGAGTACATGGTTGATGCTGGCTACTGGTGGCTGGAGCTGCCTCTTCCTTGTCCTGTTTAGTTTTATTTTATATTAGTCAAATGACTATATGAATTTTTGCTTTTCCTTTTTTGATTAGTTCTTGGTATTTTAGCATATTTCTTTCCTTTTATCTTCAGTCCTATCATGACTTATCTTAATTATTCATAATGTCTCTTTCTTTGCCTTTTAATTTGCTTTTGAGTGTGAGCTATCTGAAATGTAAATTAAGTGTCCTTATCTCAAACTTAATGTAATATTTTCACGTGCCCTTGTCTCGCACGTACATATTACCATTCGTGCCCTTACCTCGCACGATGAAGGAAGATTATTCTCCCCATCTTCCAATTGGTTTAACGTTTTCCATAGCCTGACACTCGCAGGGTTCTTTTCCATTTTCTTTTTATTTCTTGTATTATTACAATTTTCTTGCAGCTTCATCACGCATTGCTTTCTTCGCCTTAATCTAAGCTTATATTTTCTTGGTTTCATTTTTAAACTTAAGGAAGATGTAAGCACAACAGATAAGCATAAGGAAGAAAGAAAACAAATATAGTATAGAGAAGATGAACTCACCCCCACTTTCTCTTTGCCCTTATCTTTACGTTGCTCAGTTTCTCGTACTTTTTCCTTGCCTTTATCTCTCCTTCCTTCTTCATTTCTTATACCACTGCCTTGTGACGTCATCTCCTATAATATAGAACATCAAATAGTTATTATGGTACGTACATTACTCGGCTTTAAGTGGAATCCCATTAGTTTAATTAGGTCAAAGGAGGCATGGAATTGCTGCCCTAACTTTAAAGGTTCATGAAATCACTTATTTAGGGTAGGGTAGAAATCCCTAACCTTTAATGGATGACTTGGAGCAATCCCTTTCCTCAAATTAGAGATTTGGAGTCACTAATCTACATTAATTCTGCTACAATGCCCTAAGTTTCTTATATTTGTTCTTAATAATATGTTTGAGGAATTAGGTATCTTATATTAGGGCAGAAATAGCATTTACCCTTCTAGGGATTTTATGGTTTTCAAAACCTTACTTGAACCTAACAAATAAGCCCTAATAATCCTCTGAAATTCAAGAGGAGAAAGTTTAAGCGAACAGAAGAATTGTAGGTTAACCTAGAACTTTCAAATCTTGAAAATGGAGTCTCCAATCCAAACAAAACTCAAGAGAAGTTGAGAGGAAGGGATTACCTTGCGTTAGGAAGAAAAATCGAGAAAAACGGAGTATTGAGGCTGCAGGAGTGATCGGCGTTGGCGGCTGTCGTGCGGCTTGCTCGTTTCCATCGGGTGAGGAAGAGGAGAAAAATGAAGTTGTATCGTTGTTTTCTCCTTTTTTCCGAGAGCACCACTCTTCCCTGCCCTGACACGTGTGGGTTTTACCTATTAGTGCCGGTCAAACTCAAACCCCAACCGATTTCTCATCTCCTCCTACCGGTTTCACTCAATTAATTTGTTATAACTTGGACCGGTTTTGATGCATAGTTTATATCATAACCATAGAAATTAAAAGATTACCTGTACGATTTTACGCGACGTCACAATTCTCCCCTCCTTATTGGATTTTTTTCCGCGAAAATCTTCATTCCGCATCTTCATCAAACAGAAAGGGAAAAAGGTCACGCATAACTTCTTTTTTCCAAATAGCTTCGTGTACATTGTGTCCTTTCCACCAGACTTTAACAAATCGAACTTCTTTTTTTCGTAGTTGCTTGTTCTGCCAATCCACTATTTTGTATGGCTCAGTTGGACTTGATAAGTCAGCTTCAATTTGAATCTGATCAGAATGGACTATCGTGTTCGGATCCGCTATAAACTTCTCCAGGGAAGACACGTGGAATACATCGTGAAGATTCTGCACAACATCAGATAACGTCAAGTGATATGCAACTTCTCCATTCCTTTCAGTGATTGGGAAAGGTCCTACATATCGTGGACTAAGTTTCCCAAGTCGACGAATTCGCGAAACTCCTTTGAACGGTCTTATTTTCAGGCATATCATATCGTCCACATTAAATTCAACTCTTCTATGTCTGGCGTTATAATATTTGTGTTGTCTGTCTTGCGCTACTTTTAACCTTTCTCGCACAATTGCAAGTTTATCATTTAACTTATCTACTTCCTTTTTGAATAACCTTTGTTCACCATCCTCCGCCTAACTTAATGGGGTGCGGCACCTCCGCCCATACAATGCTTCAAATGGTGTCATCTGAATACTTGACTGGTAGCTATTATTATAAGAAAATTCTACCAGTGATAAGTATTTTTCTAATGATCCTCGTAGATCTAGTACGACCATCCTTAAGAGATTTTCTAACATCTGAATGGTTCGCTCGGACTGACCATCAGTTTGCGGGTGGAATGCAGTACTATACAATAACCTTGTTCCCAATCTTTTTTGTACTAACTTCCAACTATCAGATGTAAAACGTCCATCTCTGTCAGAAACAATAGATCGGGGAATTCCATGATATTTTACAATATTATCAATATACTGGTCTACTAATTTTTTAATTGGACTGTCATTCTTCATAGGGATAAAATGTGCAACTTTTGTGAGTCGATCTACAATCAACCATATACCATTATTTCTTGTTTTGCTCCTTGGCAATCCCATCACGAAGTCCATCGTGATATCTTCCCACTTCCATTCAGGAATAGGTAAGGATTGCAAGTATTCGCCAGGTTTCTGATGTTCTGTCTTTACCAGTTGACACGTCTGACACTTGACAATAAATTTGATGATATCAGTCTTCATTCCTGGCCACCAGAACTCCTGTTTGAGGTCTTGATACATCTTTGTTCTTCCAGGATGTATTGAATAAGTTGTATGATGCGCTTCATAAAGTAATTCAGATCGAATTGAATTGACATTGGGAATACACAATCTTCTATTGAGAAATAACAATCCATCATTTTCTACAAATGTAGTTGACTAGCCACTCCTCACCTTGTCCAAAAATTTCATAAAAATAGGATCCTGATTCATCACTTTCCTTACTCTTTTTGTAAGTGCGTGTTCCGCTGTCAATTGAAAGAGCAAGCCTTGAGTTTGGGATGTCGAGATACACGTAAGCAGTTCCAACTTTTGCAGCTCTCGCAATAACTCTTTTTGCTCTATTATTGGTACAATCATGGACGTTAGATTCTTCCTGCTGAGTGCATCAGCTACAACATTAGCTTTCCCGGGATGATATTTGATATCAACATCGTAATCTTTTATCAGTTCCAACCATCGCCTTTGTCGCATGTTGATTTCTTTCTGGGAAAAAATGTATTTCAAACTTTTATGATCCGTAAAAATCTCACATTGGGCACCATAAAGATAAAGTCGCCAAATTTTTAAAGCAAACACAATCGCTGCCAATTCTAAATCGTGAGTCGGATAATTACGTTCAACATCTTTCAATTGTCGTGATGCATAAGCGATAACTTTACCATTTTGCATTAAGACGCACCCAAGACCTTTCAACGATGCATCACTATAAATTTTAGACCCTTCATTACCACATGACATGACCAACACTGGGGATGTTGTCAACCTTTCTTTTAAGCCTTCAAATGCATGTTGACATTCGTCAGTCCACATAAAAGGGACGTTCTTTCGAGTTAATTTTGTCAGTGGTAAATCAATTGCTGAAAAGTTCTTTACAAATTTCCTATAGTAACTTGCCATACCAAGGAAACTCCTAATTTCTATAATAGAAACTGGTCTTGGCCAGTTCATAATGACTTCTACTTTTGTTGGGTCTACAGATAATCCATATTCCGTAATGACATGACCCAAGAAAAAGACCTTTGTCAACCAAAACTCACATTTTGAAAATTTTGCGTATAAGGCGTGGTCCTTCAGTACTTGCAACACAATCTGCAAGTGTTTTGCATGTTGCTCCCTGTCCTTTGAATATATCAAAATATCGTCAATGAACACGATGACGAATTTGTCTAAGTATTCTTTGAAGACCCGGTTCATTAAATCCATAAATACGGCTGGCGAATTTGTTAATCCAAACGGCATAACTACGAACTCAAAGTGTCCGTATCTCGTGCTAAAGGCCGTTTTGTAAATATCCTCTTCTTTAATTCTCATTTGATGATAACCGGATCTCAAGTCAATTTTTGAAAATACTTTCGCATTGACTAATTGATCGAATAAATCATCTATGCGGGGAAGCGGATATTGATTCCGAATTTTCAACTTATTAAGTTCGCGGTAGTCGATACACAATCGTAGAGAACCATCTTTCTTTTTCACAAATAGCACTGGGGCTCCCCACGGTGATGTGCTTGGACGTTTGAAATTTTTATCTAATAATTCCTGTAACTGACTTTTCAATTCTGCCATTTCCTTGGGAGCTATTCGGTATGGTGTTTTTGCTACAGGTGATGCTCCTTCCACCAAAGTAATGGCGAACTCAACTTCTCGAAACGGAGGTAATCGTGGTAACTCATCTGGAAAGACATCAAGAAAATCACACACCACAGGAACTGTCGTTGGTTCACCTTTCACTGTATCACTCCCCTGTAACATTACCAAAATTGCTTCACAACCCTTCCTTATTTTCTTCATTGCTTTCAAAGAGGATATCATATTGATGATCGCTTCATGCTTGGTTAACCAATCCATCCCTAAGATGACATCGAATTCAGATAGGGGTAGAATGACAACATCTGCTTCGACTGGCTGATTATCACTTGTTAGACATATTGTACATCGAAAATTTGTATTCATTTCTGTATTGTTCTTCATTATGACTTTTATGTCATTATAGGACTGATGAGGTTCTATATTTAGATGTTTCATTGCCGCTGAAGCTATGAAAGAGTGGCTGGCTCCAGTGTCGAATAAGACTTTCATAATATTATTGTGAACAGAAATCATACTTGTGATCACTGTATCATGTGCTTTCGCTTCTTGTTGGTTAAGGTTAAAAACCCTCGGTTGTACTTGCCTTTCATCCCTGGGTTGTAAGACAGATCCTGACGCCACTGATTTAGGGCCCTTTCCTTTGTCAAGAGAATGCAAAGTTGAGCTTTGACCTGGACCTCCTCTGGTATCCCTTCCTGCTTCTGTTTTCCATACGGGGCATTCATGCTTCAAATGCCCGGGATGGTGGCATTTGAAACATATCCTGGTCCCTTTTAAACATTCTCCTGGGTGAGCCTTGCCACATTTCCCACAAATGGAATAGCTGATAGTACCACTGGCTGCAGGGGCTTGCACTGGATGACCCTTTTTAAACTTTTTCCACTTTGAGCCTCCACTTTTACCTGAAAAAGTTTTACTCTGTTCTTCCGGCAACCTCTTTGGTTGTAACACCCCTTCCCAGTATTTCAGAAATCAGCCGTCCGGCCGGGTCAGCGATATAAAGAAAACTAGGAAACAGTATTAAAACTAGTAGCAGCAGGTAATAAAATCTATACTAAGCAATTTAAGACTTACAGCGGAAGTTTGAATAAAGTAAACTAAGGGTAACCACATTCCTGATATCTGGATTCACAGAGCCACTAAACAGGAAAGTAAAACTGAATTAACTGAAAATCTGGTTAACCATAAATAGTCTGATACAAATTAGACAAAACATTAATCTGTTACAATATTCTCATCTACAGGTACATGCTGAAAAAGAGTAAACTGAATAAGATAAATGGTACAAGCTGACGCCACTATAATGCTCATCCTAGACGTAGCTTCCCACCTGGGTCACCTGAAAAACAGTGCCCACGAAGGGTCAGAGTAAGGAAAAATAACCCCTCCTAGTGACACTAAAAGCCAGTTTTACATATGAATGCATGTATGTCTTTGAAAAATAATTTTATGCATTTAAAACTTTTATGCTATGTGCTATGCATGCCTTCGCACTATTCTCCGGTCACACATTTACTCGTACTAAGCACGTGACTGTTATTTTACTAACTCAAGTCCTGGCGTTCACTAACTAGCGTACTGTCTCATGTCAGGTCTATACTTGAGTTTTAGGTGGCTTCTAACCTGCTCATCTACTAGGAAGGCTCTAGGCAGAGTAGCTCGTAACGCGCAACTGAAACTGACGACCCGAGACCATCTTACGAACCCAATTGTTCTAGTGTCACGCGGACACGGTCTCGAATCTACTAGTTGGCTCAAGGGAAGACACTTCCCAAGTCTGTACTACTCATAAGGTTCCATGTGCCTTATGAGAAAGGTAGTGCGCCTCTACCTAGTACGGAAGAAACTCTGTGTGCTGGCTGACCTTTTTGGTCTGACGCTACTCTGCAAGGGATATCTTTTCTGGTGTACTACTAAGCGACCCTTGACTTTCTTGTGGTCGACTTGAAGGGACATTCACGCCCTTGGTTGGACAATTTCCCAACCTACGAACACGGCTAACGCTTCCGTACTCTATGTTTCTGTTCATGATCCGACTACTTGGGTCTTGGGGAAATCGTGTCACCCTACACATTTTTCGTAACCGTTTTCCTATCACCACACCTTTCTATGCATGGTCATGATACTTGAAATAAATCTATTAATGGGTATAAAAAAATACAATACTTGATATATCTAACTAAAAGGAATTTAAATTTCCTTACCGCGGTGGTGCGGCGCTCGTACACTCGGCGCGGCGGCATCTTCAATTTCGAAGGTAATCCTACTGTTGGGGACCCTCAAGTGCTGCCCCGACTCCACCGAAAAACCTGCAAAATTTTGGGCAGCCCTAAATCCAACATTTCCCCTTAGGATTTCCGATGGAAAAATCCAAAACAACTAGGGTTAACAAAATACAAATGCTAAGACCCAAAAATTACCTTTTTGTGGAGCGATTAGGGCTCTCAATGCGTCCTACTCGAATTCCGCGGTGAAACTCGAACCCCAAAACCTAATTAGGGCAAATAAATCCAAAACCTAGGTTATTTTAGTTTCCAAAAAGAAGGATTTCCACAAAGGAATAGAGAGAAAGAGAAAACGGACTTACCGAAACCAAAATCGGATCTCACTTCTCCGGCTAGGGTTAGACCCGACACTTCCAAGGCCAAGGAAGGAAAAGGAATGCTTGTTGGCGCCTGCAGAGGAGGGAGGAGTGGTCGGATTTGGCTTCCGGAGGAGGATCGGCCGCCGATTAGGGCTTGCGGAAACGCGCGGAAGGGGCGTCGGGCTCGCCGTTTGCGGGAGACGAAGAGCGGAGACGGCTAGCGGTTTTTCTCCCGATAGAAGAGGTGTGCGGGTTATATCGGGCTGTTAGCGGTTATCAAAACATCCGTGGGGGGGAAAAAGGCTGCTATTGGCACCCCAAAGCCAACATTAATCTGCTATACGCAAACCACATCACTCAATCACCCTAAATTCTAAAACAATATTGCTATGTAACACTATTAACTTTTCATGTGCGTCACACTAATATTATAGCTAACATACGTTACCAAATAATGGACGCGACCCCTAGCATAGTAACGTTGTACCTTGACGATGCGATGTCTCGTTCAGAATCCGTCGCGACTCGCCCCTACAATTTATATAAAATTTTGCGTCAAAATTTACGGATGCTACAAATCTCCCCTCCTAATAAAAATTTTCGTCCTCGAAAATTGAAACCATACCTGAAACGAAGAGAAAAGAATAGTCTGCATTGCTCTTAAACTCATCCTCTCGCTCCCAAGTATACTCTGGACGGCCACAGTTCATCCAAAGGACTTTGACCATGCGAATCTCTCTATTTCTGAGCTTCTGAATCCTTGAGTCCACTATCTTGACTGGTCTAACTTCAATACTAAGATCTGTTTCAATTGGTGCTTCATCGGTACTGATGATCTGACTGGAATCTCTGACTGCTCTCCTCAGATAGGAGACGTGGAATACATCATGTACACCACTCATTTCTTCAGGTAAGGCCAACCTGTATGCAACCTCACCAACTCTTTCCAGCACCTCAAAAGGACCAACGAATCTGGGACTCAGCTTTTTCATTCGCTTTATTCTAGAGACTCCTCTGACTGGTCTGACCTTCAGATAAACGTAGTCTCCAACACTGAACTCTACTGACCTGTGCTTCTGATCATGATACTTGGCCTGGCGATCCTGAGTTGTCTTCATACGCTCCTGAATAAGCTTAATCCTGTCCGTGGTCTTATCATTCCATGACTCTCTGATAGAAGATCTTTCCTCACTCTCAGCCCAACATAACGGCGTCCGACAACGTCTACCATAGAGGGCCTCGAACGGTGTCATCTCAATACTTGCCTGGAAACTGTTGTTGTAGGAGAACTCCACAAGAGTAACATACTTCTCCCACTTTCCTCCAAAATCTAGAATGCACATCCGTAGCAGATCCTCCAAAGTCCTATTTGTGCGCTCGGTCTGTCCATCTGTCTGAGGATGGAATGCGGTGCTGAAATGTAACCTGGTACCCAACCGCTCCTGTACGTAACGCCACTCCCTGGAGGTAAATCTGCCATCTCGGTCTGAAACTATAGTCTTGGGTACACCGTGAAGTCGAACTATCTCGTCTAGATACAACTGTGCCAGCTTTGGACCCTGGTCCGTCTTCCTAAGAGGAATGAAATGAGCGACCTTAGAGAGTCGATCTACTATAACCCACAAGGAATCATTCCCACTCTGCGATCTCGGCAAACCATGAATGAAGTCCATAGATAAATCCTCAAAAGTCCACTCGGGGATGGGAAGTGGCTGCAATTTGCCTCCAGGCCTCTGACACTCGGCCTTAACCAACTTGCATGTCTCACACTTCCCTACATAATCTGCAACATCACTCTTCAAACCTGGCCACCAGACTGTCTTCTTAAGATCTGCATACATCTTCGTGCTAGCAGGATGTATAGAATATCTGGAATTGTGTGCCTCGAAAAGAATGTCCTCACGAAGGTGACTAATATCTGGGATGCACACTCTGCCATCATGCAATAATAACTCATCATGAATAGAGAACCTCTCTTTCTGACCCGACTGCACTGAGATCCAAATCTCTGCCATCTTTGGATCTAACGGTATAGCTGTCCTGATCCTATCTCTAATATCGCACGAAATCTCCATCCAACTCAACCAAGCTAAACCAAAACTGCAACGGGGCACAATGACGATGTCCAGTCTCTCCAGCTCTCGTACTAACTCCTCCTGCTGAGTGAGAAGATAGAAACACGAGCCTCTCCTGCTAAGAGCATCAGCTACAACGTTCGCCTTTCCTGGGTGGTACTGAATGTCTACATCGTAGTCTGCTAGAAACTCCAACCATCTGCGCTGCCTCAAATTGAGCTCTCGCTGATCAAAGATATACTTAAGGCTCTTATGATCAGTAAAGATCTCACAACGCACTCCATAGAGGTAGTGTCTCCATATCTTCAGAGCATGAATGACTGCTGCAAGCTCCAAGTCATGTACGGGATAGTTCCTCTCATGAACCTTTAACTGTCTCGAGGCATATGCTACGACCTTTCCATGCTGCATGAGAACACAACCCAAACCCTGACCTGAAGCATCACTATAAATCTGAAATCCGTCTGGCCCTGAAGGTAAACTCAAAATCGGTGCGGTCATCAATCTGTTCTTCAAGTTCTCAAAGGCCAACTCACACTCAACTGTCCAATCCAAGCCCTTTCCCTTCCTAGTGAGGGAAGTCAGTGGTAAGGCTATCTTCGAGAAATCCCTGATGAATCTCCTGTAGTATCCAGCAAGACCCAAAAAACTGCGAACCTCTGAAACTGTCGTCGGCCTTGGCCAACTCTTAATGGCCTCTATCTTCTTTGGATCAACGCTAACCCCTTCCTGGCTGATGATGTGGCCTAAGAATGCAATCTCTGAAAGCCAAAACTCACACTTTGAAAATTTTGCATACAACTGGTTCTTCCTGAGTGTGCTCAAAACAATCCTGAGGTGTGCTGCATGATCTTCTGCACTCTTAGAAAACACCAAAATATCATCTATGAAGACGATGACAAAACGATCTAAATACTCCCGAAAAACTCTGTTCATCAGGTCCATAAATACTGAAGGGGCATTGGTCAGCCCGAACGGCATGACCACAAACTCGAAGTGTCCATATCTGGTACTGAAAGCAGTCTTCTGTATATCCGCGTCACGAATCTTCAGCTGATGATAGCCCGACCTCAGATCTAACTTGGAGAAAGTGCTCGCTCCCACCAACTGGTCGAACAAATCATCAATCCTGGGAATCGGGTACTTGTTCTTAACGGTCAGCTTATTCAATTCGCGGTAATCTATGCACAATCTCAGACTACCATCCTTCTTCTTCACAAAAAGCACTGGAGCACTCCAAGGCGAAGTACTAGGGCGTATAAAACCCAAAACAAGCAGCTCCTGCAACTGGCTCTTCAATTCTGCTAGTTCCCTTGGAGCCATCCGATAGGGAGATTTGGCTACCGGTGTAGCCCCAGGATGCAAGTCTATCGGGAACTCAATCTCTCTATCTGGAGGGGCACCAGGGAGCTCTTCCGGGAAAACATCTGGAAACTCTTGCACCACTGGTACCTCTGCCAAATCAGTCTTAGGCTCCGCGCTCATCAGTACTACGAAGGTTTCACAACCTTTACTGATGCACCTTCTCGCTTGGACTGCAGATATGATCATCTTCACTACTCCCTTCAATCTCTGAAAAGAGAAAGATGTCTGGTTGGGGCCATCGAACTGAATCTGCTTCGCCCTACAGTCAATCCTGGCGTTGACTGCCGAAAGCCAGTCCATTCCAAAGATCAAGTCAAACCCTGCTATAGGTAGCAGCAAAGCTTCCACGATAATCTCAGTGTCACCAAACTGCACTGGCACCCTGCACTTGTCTCTGGTCTGCAGAAGGGATCCATTCGGCATCATGACTTCCAGCGGTACTGACTCGGGGAAGACTTCTAAATCCAACTTACGCACTAGAGATTCCGCGATAAACGAGTGCGAGGCACCCGTATCAAACAGAATCTTAGAGGGTAAGTTACGAATCATAAGGATGCCTACATGAATGATTTATGAAGGATGAAAAATTTAACGTGTCACTACGGAGGATTTAAAACCAACTTGCAAGCAAACAACACTTACCTGTCACAACATCCTCCTGATCCTTCGCCTCCTGCTGACCCAGCCCATAAGCTCTGGGCTGCACTAAGTCTCGACCCTGCTGCGGTCTCCCATCAGTGAGCATCAATGCTTTGCCCTTATCTACCCTGCTAGGGCCACCAACCTCGAACTTCGACTGCAGGAATAAATTTCATTAAAAATCTAACGTAATTTCATAAACGTAATCAATACAAAAGGACCTTGATTACCTGATTTGTCCCAGCTTCCTGACAGAAGCGAGCTATGTGTCCAGGTTGTCGGCACTTATAGCATACGCCTGCACTGGCCAAACACTCTCCTGAATGGCGACGCTGACACTTGGGACACGTGGGATAGTCCTTGCTTCGGTCACCAGATTGACCATTCTTCTTAGCATCAGGCTTCGGCTTCTTGTTCCAGTTTTTACCTTGGTCATTCTTGTTCTGTTGCGGCTGATGCGAATCCTGAGATCGCTTCGCACGGAAACTACTTCGCTTCTGAACCTTCTGCTGGTCAGGCTCCAGTCTGCGAGCTGTATCCACTAAGCTCCTGTAATCAGCGTTGACCATAGTCATCAGCGGCTGCCTCAACGAGTCACGCAGACCATCCACAAAGCGACTGCACCTCTCAGTCTGATCTCCCTGCATCACGCCCGCATATCTAGCCAGATGAGTCAGCTCTCGCTCGTACTCAGAAACTGTCCTGTCCCCCTGGAAAAGCCTCAGATACTTCTCTTGGAGACCTCGTCGTGCGGAAGGAGGCACGAACCAACTAGCAAGAGCTCTAGAGAACTCGCCCCAAGTAAACATGTCTGGGGTACGGCCTGGCCAAAAATACGATTACACCAAATAAAATTAACACATTACTTCCTAAAATAAAAGAATTGATCATAACACTTTACCTGCAGGATCATCTTCCCAGTACTTGTCCCACCAGATCTTTGCCTCTCCTCGGAGGAGGAAAACTGCCAGAGGAACTTTCTTATTCTCCGGGCACTCCAAAACATTCAGCAGGTCTCTGGTATTAGCTATCCAATCATCTGTATCCATCGGGGTCTCATCCCCACTGTAGTTCGAAGGCTGAAGTTCTCTAAAATTTCTCAAATAGCGCTCCAGGGTCATCTCCACGGGTGCTGCTGCAGGAGCTGGCGCGGGGACTGGTACTTGAACTGGAGCTGGGAACCCTGCAGCCAGTCCTCTCTGAAACTCCATCAAGGCAACAGTAACCGCCTTGACAATCTGAGACGCTATGTCAGTGCCCTCTGGAGCTGCTGGAACTGGTGGTACCTGTGGCACGGCAGCGTCTCCCATGGTTGCATTAGGAATCGGGTTCTGGCGTGAAGATTCACCTGGTTCACTAACTCGCGGTGCCTGATAGAATATATAAAGGAAATCTGATTATTTATCAAGCATTTAAGAAATCTGATCTAGCAACTTATTTTGTACTCTAGCGAACACTAAGGCTTAATCGCAACTTAAAGTATTTTACTGACAAAAGTTACTCTTAAACGCTCCTATGGCTCTGTGAATTCTTTCTAGGGTCCAGGGATCCTAAACCTCGCTCTGATACCAATTTGTAACACCCTTTCCCAGTATTTCAGAAATCAGCCGTCCGGCCGGGTCAGCGATATAAAGAAAACTAGGAAACAGTATTAAAACTAGTAGCAGCAGGTAATAAAATCTATACTAAGCAATTTAAGACTTACAGCGGAAGTTTGAATAAAGTAAACTAAGGGTAACCACATACCTGATATCTGGATTCACAGAGCCACTAAACAGGAAAGTAAAACTGAATTAACTGAAAATCTGGTTAACCATAAATAGTCTGATACAAATTAGACAAAACATTAATCTGTTACAATATTCTCATTTACAGGTACATGCTGAAAAAGAGTAAACTGAATAAGATAAATGGTACAAGCTGACGCCACTATAATGCTCATCCTAGACGTAGCTTCCCACCTGGGTCACCTGAAAAACAGTGCCCACGAAGGGTCAGAGTAAGGAAAAATAACCCCTCCTAGTGACACTAAAAGCCAGTTTTACATATGAATGCATGTATGTCTTTGAAAAATAATTTTATGCATTTAAAACTTTTATGCTATGTGCTATGCATGCCTTCGCACTATTCTCCGGTCACACATTTACTCGTACTAAGCACGTGACTGTTATTTTACTAACTCAAGTCCTGGCGTTCACTAACTAGCGTACTGTCTCATGTCAGGTCTATACTTGAGTTTTAGGTGGCTTCTAACCTGCTCATCTACTAGGAAGGCTCTAGGCAGAGTAGCTCCTAACGCGCAACTGAAACTGACGACCCGAGACCATCTTACGAACCCAATTGTTCTAGTGTCACGCGGACACGGTCTCGAATCTACTAGCTGGCTCAAGGGAAGACACTTCCCAAGTCTGTACTACTCATAAGATTCCATGTGCCTTATGAGAAAGGTAGTGCGCCTCTACCTAGCACGGAAGAAACTCTGTGTGCTGGCTGACCTTTTTGGTCTGACGCTACTCTGCAAGGGATATCTTTTCTGGTGTACTACTAAGCGACCCTTGACTTTCTTGTGGTCGACTTGAAGGGACATTCACGCCCTTGGTTGGACAATTTCCCAACCTACGAACACGGCTAACGCTTCCGTACTCTATGTTTCTGTTCATGATCCGACTACTTGGGTCTTGGGGAAATCGTGTCACCCTACACATTTTTCGTAACCGTTTTCCTATCACCACACCTTTCTATGCATGGTCATGATACTTGAAATAAATCTATTAATGGGTATAAAAAAAATACAATACTTGATATATCTAACTAAAAGGAATTTAAATTTCCTTACCGCGGTGGTGCGGCGCTCGTACACTCGGCGCGGCGGCATCTTCAATTTCGAAGGTAATCCTACTGTTGGGGACCCTCAAGTGCTGCCCCGACTCCACCGAAAAACCTGCAAAATTTTGGGCAGCCCTAAATCCAACATTTCCCCTTAGGATTTCCGATGGAAAAATCCAAAACAACTAGGGTTAACAAAATACAAATGCTAAGACCCAAAAATTACCTTTTTGTGGAGCGATTAGGGCTCTCAATGCGTCCTACTCGAATTCCGCGGTGAAACTCGAACCCCAAAACCTAATTAGGGCAAATAAATCCAAAACCTAGGTTATTTTAGTTTCCAAAAAGAAGGATTTTCACAAAGGAATAAAGAGAAAGAGAAAACGGACGTACCGAAACCAAAATCGGATCTCACTTCTCCGGCTAGGGTTAGACCCGACACTTCCAAGGCCAAGGAAGGAAAAGGAATGCTTGTTGGCGCCTGCAGAGGAGGGAGGAGTGGTCGGATTTGGCTTCCGGAGGAGGATCGGCCGCCGATTAGGGCTTGCGGAAACGCGCGGAAGGGGCGTCGGGCTCGCCGTTTGCGGGAGACGAAGAGCGGAGACGGCTAGCGGTTTTTCTCCCGATAGAAGAGGTGTGCGGGTTATATCGGGCTGTTAGCGGTTATCAAAACATCCGTGGGGGGGAAAAAGGCTGCTATTGGCACCCCAAAGCCAACATTAATCTGCTATACGCAAACCACATCACTCAATCACCCTAAATTCTAAAACAATATTGCTATGTAACACTATTAACTTTTCATGTGCGTCACACTAATATTATAGCTAACATACGTTACCAAATAATGGACGCGACCACTAGCATAGTAACGTTGTACCTTGACGATGCGCTGTCTCGTTCAGAATCCGTCGCGACTCGCCCCTACAATTTATATAAATTTTTGCGTCAAAATTTACGGATGCTACATTGGTTGTACTTCAATCCTTCTCTGCGAGCTTTCCACATCCCTTTCAATTAATTTTGCTGTCTCTACCAACTCATTGTAATGGTGAATTCGTTGGGAAATCAGATGTACTCTCACATCTTCTCGCAAACCCAATTGGAAACGGAAACAACGTTCTCGTTCATTAGGAACCATGTCACTTGCATAGTATGCTAGCTGAGTGAACTCAATTTCGTATTGTACCACCGATCGATTTCCCTGCAATAACCGAAGGAACTTCTCCTGAAGGATTCGTTTCTCGGACGGCATCACAAACCAATTGATGAATTCATTCGGAAATTCATCCCAATGAATCTCAGTTGGCAATCGTCCATAGAATATTCCTTGTTTCAAGCTATCCCACCATCTACTAGCTTCGCCTTCAAAGAGGAAGGTAACTAGTTCAATCCGTCGATCCTCCGGGCATCTCATTGCCTGAAAGATAATTTCAATTTTCTTAATCCAGTCTTCAGTTTCCATTGGTGTAACACCACCACGAAAGGTTGGTGGTCTCATATCCAAAAACTGCTTTAAATGTCGATCCTCCGCATCTTGAGCCGGTCGTGATGCAGTATTTCCCATTCGGATTGCCTCTGCCAAAGCTTGCATAACTTCTGCTAAAGGAGGATTAGACCTTTCAGAGCTCTAACTCTCTTCTGTCATTGCAGCTCGCTCTCGTTCTAATTACGTTTCTCTTCTACTCAAATATGTTCGAGGAAGTTCCTGAAAAAGAGAAGGTAACTTCAGGAATTGAAAAACATCATAAGGTATCAGAAATACTATGGTAGTATTTATCCTCTGATATTTCTTTACGTACTCATATCACCTCATTGTTCGAAACCTGCTCTGATACCAATTTATTGTAACGGCCCCTTTATGGCTACCGCTACAATATAACTTGGCATTTCATAAAGAGCAAAGTACGAACAGTCAGAGTACAGCAGTATATGAAAGAGTACTAGAAATAAAATAGCAGGACAAAATAAACCATTTCATTTCCTTAAGCATTTCTGATACATACATATATATGAGTCCAAAAAGGTAGCTCTAACATACAAAAAGGGGCTACCGTACCATACATATACAACTGACTCATATCACACAGCTAATATGTACAGATATATATATATATCCTGAGAACTAATATCATATTGACACTACATGAACTAAAACTGGAACTCCTCATGGGGACTCTGGGTCACTGCACCTCGACCTGTGGTGATCCAGGACGTCGAACATCGCTTTCGCGACTTTAACCCAAAGCCGATACCTCTTCTCCTGGCGAGGAGTACATGGTTGACGCTGGCTACTGGTGGTTGGAGCTGTCTCTTCCTTGACCTGTTTAGTTTTATTTTATATTAGTCAAATGACTATGTGAATTCTTGTTTTTCCTTTTTCGATCAGTTCTTGGTATTTTAGCATATTTCTTTCCTTTTATCTTCAGTCCTATCATGATTTATCTTAATTATTCATAATGTCTCTTTCTTTGCCTTTTAATTTGCTTTTGAGTGTGAGCTATCTGAAATGTAAATTAAGTGTGCTTATCTCACACTTAATGTAATATTTTCACGTGCCCTTGTCTCGCACGTACATATTACCATTCGTGCCCTTACCTCGCACGATGAAGGAAGATTATGCTTCCCATCTTCCAATTGGGGTAACGCTTTTCATAGCCCGACACTCGCAGGGTTCTTTTCCATTTTCTTTTTATTTCTTGTATTATTACAATTTTCTTGCGGCTTCATCACGCATTGCTTTCTTTGTCTTAATCTAAGCTTATATTATCTTGTTTTCATTTATAAACTTAGGGAAGATGTAAGCACAACAGATAAGCATAAGGAAGAAAGAAAACAAATATAGTATAGAGAAAGAAGAATTCACCCTCACTTTCTCTTTGCCCTTATCTTTACGTTGCTCAGTTTCTCGTACTTTTTCCTTGCCTTTATCTCTCCTTCCTTCTTCATTTCGTCTACCACTGCCTTGTGATGTCATCTCCTATAATATAGAACATCAAATAATTATTATGGTACGTACATTACTCGGCTTTAAGTGGAATCCCATTAATTTAATTAGGTCAAAGGAGGCAGGGAATTGCTGCCCTAACTTTAAAGGTTCATGAAATCACTTATTTAGGGTAGGGTAGAAATCCCTAACCTTTAATGGATGAATTGGAGCAATCCCTTTCCTCAAATTAGGGATTTGGAGTCACTAATCTACATTAATTCTGCTACAATGCCCTAAGTTTCTTATATTTTTTCTTAATAATATGTTTGAGGAATTAGGTATCTAATATTAGGGCAGAAATAGCATTTACCCTTCTAGGGTTTTTAGGGTTTTCAAAACCTTACATGAACATAATAAATAAGTCCTAATAATCCTCTGAAATTCAAGAGGAGAAAGTTTAAGCGAACAGAAGAATTGTAGGTTAACCTAGAACTTTCAAATCTTGAAAACGGAGTCTCCAATCCAAACAATACTCAAGAGGAGTTGAGAGGAAGGGATTACCTTGCGTTAGGAAGAAAAATCGAGAAAAATGGAGGAGTATTGAGGCTGCAGGCGTGATCGGCGCTGGCGGCTGTCGTGCGGCTTGCTCGTTTCCGTCGGGTGAGGAAGTGGAGAAAAATGAAGTTGTATTGTTGTTTTCTCCTTTCTGCCGAGAGCACCGCTCTTCCCTGCCCTGACACGTGCGGGTTTTACCTATTAGTGTCGGCCAAACTCAAACCCCAACCGGTTTCTCATCTCCTCCTACCGGTTTCACTCAATTAATTTGTTATAACTTGGACCGGTTTTGATGCATAGTTTATATCATAACCATAGAAATTAAAAGATTACCTATACGATTTTATGCGACGTCACACTAGTTGTCTGCTGTTTGCTTCTCCTCTCAGGCCGCCAGCTTAGTCTCTGACCGCCACAGCCTCAGCCGCAAATTTCTTAGACCGCCACTCTCCCGTTTAGCAGGCAGACTGCTTCTGCTTGCCGTCTGTACGCGATCTGCTCTTGCCGCTCGAACTGCACATTTTGATCGTTGTGCTCCTGCGTGATGCCAGACCGCCTTTCTTCGTCTCAGACCGCCTTTCCTGTTCTCAGACCTCCCTTCCTGTTCTCAAACCGCCTCTCCCTATCTCTAACAGCATCTGGGCTTTATGGGATCTTCTAAAGAGCCTTCTCTTCCTGCTTGTGCGGCTATACCTGTTTCTGACGTCCGTGACTAGTTGCGTATCACCACCATTTCTCTTAGTGGGAAGGCGAATTTTGTAGAGTGGGTGCACTCTGTCTGTCGGGTTCTCCAGACAAAGGGTCTCCTGCACCATCTCACTAAGGAAACTTCTCTTGCTCCTGTTGATGACTGGCTTCGTGACGATGCTCGTGTTCAGACTTGGCTTCTCAATTCCCTGGATGGCAAGCCCTACCATATGGCCATTATCATGATACGACCAAGGCAATATTGGATAAGCTCCATTCTCTTTATTCTAGCAAGGATAGTCTCCAACACCTGCTTGACATCATCACCGATCTTCAGAACCTTGACTCCGGCGGTGCTGCTGACTTAACCTCTTTTGTTGCGCATTCTAAACCTCTGGTTGAGACCTGGATTCATCATCAGCCTCCCACTATTGATTTGGCTGCTCAACGCACTCAAAAGGAAGTTGTCGGTATTTCCATGATGATGACTCGTGTTCCTCCTCATCTTCACAGTGTTTGATCTTAGATACTCTCTTCATTCACTGTTCCCTCATTTTCTGATGTTTGCTCCATGCTGCTCATGGTCACACCACCTCCTGAATCTATCGGTCCTCTCTCATCGGCTTTTCTCCAGCACTCTATAGCACCTCCTCCTCCCAATAGTCATAAAGGTCGCTCTGGCTCCCGCGGGAGGGGTCGTGGTAATGGACCAAGGCCTAAGTGTACTTACTGTGCGAAGGAGGTTATCTTGAGGCAGCGTGTTACCGGAAGCATGGTCTTCCTCCTCGTCCCACTGCCTCAGTTGTTGCTGACATCTCTTCTGCCACTCATGCTGATCTTCAGGAAGTGCGCATTCAGCTCCAGCAACTTCAAGGGATACTCAACCGCCCGCCTGCCTCCGTTACCTCCCTTTCCAATGAAGGTATCACTTGTATCTCCACTAGTCCAGGCTGGATAGTGGACTTCGGTGCTACTCACCATATTACCTCGCTGAAACCACCTCAGTACTTGGACTCTCTGCATCCCAAGTTTATCACAGTTCCCAATGGTGACACCGCTTCTATCTCTGTCTCTGTTGATATACCACTCAACCATTCTATTTCTCTTCACGTGGTCTTTCATGTTTCGGGCTCTCTGTTTAATTTACTTTTTGTTAGTCGTCTCACTGCCGACATTGATTACTCTGTCACATTCACCTCTTTTTCTTTGATAATGCATGATCGGCGGACGCAGCGTACCATTAGTAAAGGACGACTACACAACGGGCTCTACCTTCTTGATGTTTCTCCTACCATACTCTCTTTTGTCTCCTCTGCTGACTGGCACCTGCGTCTTGGGCATGCTCCTCTTCCAATGCTTCAGAAGGCTCTTCCTGAGATTTCTCTACCTACTTGTACTTGTGATTCATGTATTATAGGCAAATAACATCGTTCTTCTTTCCCTCTGCATTGTACTCGGAGCGATGCTCCTTTTACTTTAGTACATTCTGACATTTTGGGCCCGTATAAAATAGTTAGTCTATCTGGTTATCGCTAGCTTATCACTTTTATTGATGATTATTCGAAAATGACACGGATCTACTTATTTCGTGATCGCTCTGAGCTTACACATGTGCTTCGTGCGTTTATTCTCGAGACACGCACTCAATTTGCATGTACCATTAAAACGCTCTGCACTGATAATGCTCGTGAATACACAAGTCATGCGTTTGTTAATCTATGCTCTTAGTTCAGAAGCATTCATCAAACCTCGTGTCCTTATACTCCCCAACAGAATGGTATCGTTGAGCACAAAAATAGACATCTTCTCGATGTTGCTCGCTGCCTCATAACTCAAATGCAGGTTCCCAAGACGTATTGGCACTTTGTTGTTTTCACGGCCTGTTATCTCATCAACTGTCTACCCTCCTCTGTTCTCAACTATGTCACTCTGTTTAGTCTTCTCTTCTCATCCACCCCACCCTTCCATCTCACGCCTCGGGTATTCAGTTGTACTTGTTATGTTCATTTGCTTGGCCTTTCCACGGACAAGTTCGCTCCTCAGGCAACCAAACATATTTTCGTTGGCTACTCCTGCACTCAAAAAGGGTATGTGTGCTACTCTCCAACCACCCGCAAGGTTATTGTCTCAACCGATGTTACCTTTTTGGAAGACCAATCATTTTGCTCCACTCCAAATTCCTCACTTTCCTGCCGTTATTACCACATACCGTCATTCCCGTCACATCTCCTCTCCCACCATTACTCTCCACCCTGGTTCCCGGTCCACACAAGCCACCTCTTCTGCGTATTTATACTCGCCGTCTTCCTTGTCCTACCGCCCTGCCACAGTCAACCTCAACCTCTAGCACCAAGCGGTCGGGGTATCTGGCTCCTACCTTCACGGCTCATCCCCTGACAAATTATGTATCCTTACATCGCTTATCCCCGACACTTCAACACTTTGCTACTTCATTATCTTCCATCTTTGTACTTGACTCTGTGCTGGAGGCTCTTTAATATCCAGACTGGCGGGCATCCATGGAAGAAGAAATGACTACCCTTTGGGCTAATCACACATGAGATCTGATTTCTCTTCCTCCAAGACACAGTTGTGTTGGATGTAAATGAGTCTTTGTGAGCAAGCATGCTCCCAATGGGACGGTTGACCGTCTCAAAGCCCGTCTTGTGCCTCGTGGATTTACTCAACAACAAGGCTTTGACTATGAAGAAGCGTTCTCACCAGTGGCCAAGCTCAACACCGTATGTGTCCTACTCTCCTTAGCGATCCATCGTCAGTGGATTTTAATCAACTGGATATCAAAAACGTCTTCCTTAATGACAACCTACAAGAAATTATTTACATGCAACAATCTTCCGGTTAATGACAACCTATAAGAAATTATTTGCATGCAACAACCTCCCGGGTTTGTGATCACGGGGGAGTCCCGAGTTTGTCACCTCAAGAAATCGATTTATGGTCTCAAACAATCTCCACGGGTATGGTTTGACAAATTCGGTAGGGTTGTCCGTGAAGTCGGTTTTACTCAGAGCTCCGCAGATTTCTCCTTATTTACCCGTCATCATACAATAGACACCGTTCTCCTCTTAGTGTACGTTGATGACATCCTAATTACGGGAGATGATTCAGAGAGAATACAAATGATTAAGCAGCACCTAGATTTTGTTTTTTAAATGAAAGATCTGAGAAAACTTCGGTAATTCCTCAACCTAGAGATTGCAAGACGTCTGTATGGTCTTGTCTTATCTCAACGAAAATACTATCTCGACCTTCTTCAGGATGCTGGCTACTCTGGATGCAAGCCGATTGATACTCCTGTGGATGTTAATCACAAGCTTTGTGCTCATATTCTGACACTAATCATCTTCTTCCAAATCCAGAATACTATCGACGTCTTGTTGGAAAATTGATTAGTCTTACAATCACAAGATCTGACATCTCCTATGTTGTTGGGGTTGTCAGCTGTTTTATGCATTCTCCGCGGATATCTCACCTACAAGCTGTCGAACGCATCTTAAGATATTTGAAAACAACCTCTAGTCAAGAGTTCGTATACAAAACATCTTCCTCTTTCTCTCCAACATTGGTTGCCTATTCGGATGCTGACTATGCTGGCTCCCTAGATGATAGGCGTTCCACCAGTGGATTCCGTAATTACTTTTGGGGTCACCTTGTTGCCTGGCGCAGCAAGAAACAATCTGTGGTTGCTCGCTCTTTGGTCGAGGCCGAGTACTGGTCAATGGACTCTGTTGTATCTGAGTTAACATGGCTTGAGAGTCTCCTAGGTGATCTGGGTGTTAAACTTTCCTCACCAGCTACCTTTCTTTGTGACAGTCAAGCGACTATACACAACTAAGAATCCTGTTTTCCCTGAACAGACGAAACACATTGAAGTTGACTGTCATTTTATTCGGGAGAAAGTTCAAATGAAGAAGCTTGAGTTGAAACATATTCCTGCTACTGACGAAGTTGTTGATCTATTTACAAATGCCTTATCTCATGTTTTGTTCCATAAGTTCTTATCCAAGCTTGGTGCTTACGACTTGTATGCTCCAGCTTGCGGGGAGTGTTAGAAGAAAATCATGTAAATGCCCATATTAGACCATCTTCCTCTTTATGTTTTAGTCTCACATCTTGAATGAGAACTCTTCTCCCCTTTCTCTCCCTATATAAGTGTACAGTGTACACATTCTTGTATTTATCAAGAAATTACGAATTAATAAAATTTCAAGTTATTTTTCCAAGAGCTCTGGGCATTTCTCTACACGTTTAAATCAACAAACAAATTATATTATAAATGTGAATGTGATGTGAGTGTTTAAAGTTAGAAAGGAATTTAAATACTCTATTCACTCTCACTCTAGAGTAATTCTCAGCATCCTGCCCTACCTTTCAATTAGTATGAGACGAAAGTTGATTTTAAAAAGACTTAACACCTTGATCATGTTCCAATGGTGTACTAAAAAATACTTAACATTTTCTAATTTTAATAAGCTCTACATGGAATAGAGAATATGGATCCAACAGACCTCTTGTCAGTAATCTTGATAAATTTACTTCGTAGAAATCAAGAATAAAGCTTAACAAGAATTATATTGATGAAAATATCTTTTATTCTATTATTACAGGCCTTGGAAACCTCACAACAAATGATGAGAATGACAAGGTTGTGCAAATTTCAAAAGTTGATCCGACAGAAGATTAGAAGAACGCAAAGACATATGATACCAAAGCCATGAATATCTTGTTATCAACTATGTCATACGACATATTTCAAAAGATTACTGAGTGTTAATCAACAAAAGAAATCTGGGACTCTAACAAATTTAGTTGAAGTTCTGATGAAAGGAAGGACATGAAGTCCTTACTGATCTCACAATATGAGAATTTTAAAAAGAATCCGGAAGAATTTGTGGCCGACATGTACTCAAGATTTAGTTTGATAATTAATGAACTAAAAGGGTAGGAAAAGGAAATCTCACTGACAGAGATAAATGACAAGCTTCTGTTGTGCTTCCCAAGTACATAGGATGCAAGAATATAGGTCATAAGAGAGACCAAATGTCAAAAGGAGATCATCACAGATGCTCTTCTTGGCAAGCTCAAATCATATGAGCTCCTTCTCAAAACATGGGCAAAAGGAGAAGCAAAATTGAGAACTTCTTTCATCACCAAAGAGAAGTCAATAACACTCAAGGCTGTTGATGAAGAAGGCCTCAGTTTGGAAGATGAGGCTATGAGTCTTCTAGCAAGAAGGTTCAGGAAGTGGAAGAAGCCAGAAGACTTTAGGAAGAAGAAGAGAAACAACTCAAGGTTGTGGTATGATAAAACTCTAGCTAAGGGGATTATCTATTTTTCATGCAGGAAACCTGGGCACATAACACCAGAATGTCCAGATAAAGCAAAGGACAAAACTTCAAAAAAGATGAAGGATCATTGCAGAAACATGGAGTGACACTTATGAAAGTTCATATAGTTCTGATGAAAATAAGAGCAAAGCAGAAGAAGTTTGCATGATGGCTCTAGAACTACCTGAAAAGGAAGGTGATCTTACATAAGAAAATGATGTCATAACATATTTTGAGAATTTCAATTTTTTCTCAAAAGAATTTAAAATAGCTTTCAAAGGCTTCTATCAAGACCAATTGGTTGCAGAAAGTCAAATGAAAACTCCAAGGGAAGAAAGAACACATCTTACTGAGAGATTAAAAAAAGAACATGAATGTGTTATAAATTATGAATTATAGATTCTAAATGGCAAGCTGAGAGAAGAGATTGAGTCTCTAAAAGTAGAGAATGAGAATCTAAAAGCTGAGCTTAATAAAGCTAAGCTATTTGAAGATAGCCTGAATAGGAGGAGCAAGCAGCTGAAAGATATCTCTTAGAATTTTTCAGTCAGATTCAAGAACCTGGGTCTCGGTGCTGATTCACCCCATAAGGCTAATTCACCTAGCATACCAGCCTGGAAAAATTCAGTTAAATTTATTATTGCACAAGGAAAAGAATCAGCAAGTTCATTGGTTGATGTTCCCTCTACATCAAAAGATGTAAGAAGAACATCTCCTTACACAGAGAATAACAAAAATTAATCAAATCAAATAAGAAATGACTTAATTTCTTTAGAGCAAAATGGGATTTTGGAATCACAATCATAATAAGAGAGGAGAGAGGGAGGGTGATGAGAACCAGTTTAGAGCTCCCTTATCTAGGATGTCTGGGGTTCAATCCCCAGTCTCAACAACCTGCCATTGGAATTAGCGGTTGTGGCCAATCAGATCTGTGGAGAGGGGTTAGGGTCACTGGTCTTCAGACCTGTAGCGTACCGACAGTAGACCGAGGCGTTACACAACTATAATGCAATCATCTATGTTGCACCGACACGCTACATGACACGACATGCGACTCGTCAATTCTAAAAAAACTATTTTCCGACACGCTGGGACACATTAAATATTTATTTTTATAATTATGAAAATCCTAAAATATTCAACAAAAAAATGAACAATTAACAAATATTCAAATAAATTATGTCATGTTTAAATATTACTCATCAAATATTGAAATTTAAAACTTAACAAAAGGTCAAAAAATGATAGAACATTAACACATTATCATTTTATATCATTAGTTAAAATAATGGATTCTCAAGCAAATCTTTTCCCCTGCTTTCAATCTTTCTTTTTCTAGAGAAAATATCCACCCTACTAGTAGATCCACATTCACTACTTGAAATACTAGAAGAGGGCAAAGACACTTTTTTGAGCGGGACACATGAGTCTCGCGTGAGCCAGTGTGTCGGACTTCCAACACGCGTGTCAGAGAGTGTCAGAGAGTTGGACGCGTGTCGGAGAGTCCGACACCGACACGCTTGGCATTTTTAAGTGCCAGTGCTTCATAAGGTCAATCATAGCTTGGCGTGCGAGTAAAGACAACTCTCTTTTGATAACACTGAATGTTACACGCATGCATTGACCAACGATGATTTCACATATAGCAATAGAAGGATAAATCACATGCAAATATTTTAAAGTGAAGCGGAGTAATTTCGTTAAGCAAGCAGGCTTTGGATTTCCTCCGCTTGGAGGGCCAAAGCACTAGCACGCGGTGAATGATTCCTGCAAGTAAAGAATTAATCCAAGACAATTCTACAAATGAAAGAGATCTCTAGTTAAAGAGATCCGAAAAGAAAGTGTTGATAGTCTCATAAATAAATGTAGAGAACAAGATCCACACAACGAAGTTAATACTCACGAATTAAGGGGAGGCCTAGCATGGAGATCCAATGTTCTTGGAGGTAGAAGTTGTCCTGAGGTAGGAATAGGGTTGGGAAACTGTGGAGCAACTGGTTAGGGGAAGGAGGTCACGGCTGCTGAAGGGCGGGTGGGGGAGGGGGTGAGAGATTTCTGGATGGTGGTTGGTTGTGGTTCGGGTGGGCTGTTGTGAAGAGCGGGAGGTGGGGTCTCACGGAGTTGTTACCATGAGAGAATCACTGGATTTCGAGAATGTTTTTTTCTAAAATCTGCAATGCCCATGATGACTACCCATACCCTCTTATTTATAATAAAATATAACTTAGGACAACCATCTTGGATGGCTATGATTGGTCGTACACAATGGTTGTTCGATCTCACTAAATAAAACACAAAAAACTAATACAAATACATGAAAAGTACTGAAACATCGATCCAAATGCATCTGCAGAGTCAGATTGTCGACCCGGAGACGCCAAATATGGCAGGTAGCCAATCCGCCCGAACAGGTCCAAAACTCATACTCCACCGCAGGTCCACGTCTCTGATCCCCATCACGCCTTTGACATAACATTAAGATATTTATAATTGAGAAAATTAGGAGTGTGCATTGACTGCTTCTATCACATATGAAGCGTTGTGTCTAGGTTATGTCGATCACAATGTATGTTGTCTTGAAACTCAATATGAGATTTTAACAACCTTAAAATGATAACTAAATACCAACTGAGACTTTGCATTACATTTGAGAGTTTAATTCTATATATGCCATGTCTTCATCTTCTGTGAACATTATTTTCCTTGTTATTTCATATTTTAATTCATACTTGCAAGTTTTTTTATTTCTTAATCTTTTTTAGGGCTCAATGGAGTTACAAGACTATCTCTGGGCAAGGTGGTGTTGTAGAAGATCAGCGCTGGGATTTGTATGACAAACTATGGCTTTTGATATGTGAAGTGAGTGGAAAAGGACCAAGCAAGATATTGCCAAAAAGCTCAGTTTTAAGTGAGCCAACTTTTGGTCAACGTGCTCGGGGTTTGGTCGAATCACTGAATATTCCTGCTGCTGAAATGGCTGCTGCTGTTGTTTCTGGGGGTATTGGCACCACTTTGGGAACGAAAACGACCAAATTTGTTGATAAAGCAATGCTTTTAAGAGGAGAGAAAGGCCCAAGAATAGTCTTCCGTCTATTAATCATGTATCTTTCTAATGCTGGTCTAGAAAGGGTGTCGAAATGTGTTCAACAATTTATTTCTTTGCTTCCTTGTCTTCTTTCATCTGATGATGATCAAAGCCGGAATAGGCTTCATTTTCTGATCTGGTAACTTTCTGAGTATTGCCAAGTTGGTGTCAAAAAGTATAATGAGCACGTCATTGTACCTGCCAACGTTCATGTTTTTGTTTCATCCTAATTTGATGTGCATCTATGCTACAGGTCTCTTCTTGCGGTGAGATCCCAGAACGGAGTGCGTGATGATGGGGCTCGTTTTCATGTTATATCTAATTTGATTCTTGACATAGTAAACTATGGAAAGTCTATTCTTGCCACTGCTATGTTGGGTAGGGACGATTCATTGGAGGTCACCAACAATACAAAGGAAGCCGGATTTGTTCTTAGTTTGATTCAAAGGGACAGAGTTCTTTCTGCGGTGTGTTAGTTATATTCTTTGTTTACTTTTCCAGTACAAATATGTTTTTCGGTGTCTAGGTTTACCTCCTGATCCATCTTCATCTTCAATAACTTTATCCCATTGGCGTACCTTCTAAACCATTCTCATATTCAGTACCTTTATCCAAACTATATGGGGCTCACATTCCTATTTAGTGTTGTTTAGGGTATTAAAACTAAAATGCAAAAATCATTTTGAACACTTTCATCCATGTTCTGTTGGATCAGCTGCTAACTAATCATTCTACAAATCCTCTTCTCCTACATTGTCCTTCGATATTAACTCTACGTCTCTCCTACTTATTTAACTGCTGTATTTTCTAACCTTCTTTGTACATGTGCTAAAATCACCTTCTCATCCGTGAGGTATAAGAATAATACCAAGACTATTTTTTTGGCTATGCCCCTTCACTTCCCCACACTTGGTTTAAAGTTTTTTGTTAGAGTTCTTGTTTCTTCTATTTGAATACAAAGACGTGTAATCTAAGAGCTCTGTTTGTGATGCAATCAATAAATGATTTTAAACATAATTTTCCTCTTTTTATAAAACTGCTTTTCCTAAAATCATATTTATTGGCTAGTTTACTATATGACGATCTTGGCACATCACAGGCTGCTGATGAAGCAAAGTATATAAGGGCTACAAAAACTGATCGTAGAAAGCAGTTGCAGGAACTTCATGCTAAAATAGATGAGTCCTCCCTTGAAGAATATAACCAGTGGAAATCCTTTGAGGAGGATATGACATCAACTTTGAATATGGTTCTATCATCTGATGATAGCAGAAAGATTGCTTTTCAGCTTGCCTTTGATGAGGACCAGCAGATAGTTGCTGTAAGAGTTTTTTTCAGTAAACCTTCTCCATTTGTGGTGGATTGTGCATTAATAAAAATGGTAATTTTTAGAAAAGTTGTGTTTTTCTTTTCAGGATAAGTGGATTCATATGTTTCGCACTTTAGTTGATGAGAGGGGTCCTTGGTCTTCAAATCCTTTTCCAAATGATAATGTAACACACTGGAAGCTTGACAAGACAGAAGACAATTGGCGGCGTAGACTAAAACAGAAACGTAATTACAAATTCGACAATAAGCTTTGCTATCCGCCTACAAATAAATCATCTCATCAACCCAATGAGGAACATGGAGAATACTCTAACAGTGTTGGGAGCAATTTTCCAGAGCAGATGAAACACTTTCTTTTAAAAGGGGTGCGGGGAATAACTGAAGAGAGGTCAGTGGATCTACCTGATGAATCTATGGACTTAAGTGCTGAGAAATATCCTGGCCTCAATAGTTCTTCGGAAAACCAGGTTTCAGATCATAGAGAAGTTGGTACTGATAATATCAATAATGTGCATGAGTGGAAAGATTTACCCTTCATCTCTTCAGAGACTGAGTCAGATAAGGTACTTATGTGTTCTATGATCTCAACATTTGAATTAGTTATGCTTGACTTACAGTTCATGTATTTTTACAGGTTCACTTGTCAATACCTTGTGTTCTTATTTCCCCAAAAAGAAAACTTGCAGGACATCTGTTTGTTATGCAAAATGTTCTGCATTTTACGGGTCAGTTTTTTGTGGAAAGAACGGATGTATCTTCTGTTTTAAACAAACTTTCTAATGATAGCATCTCAGATCCTACAAAATCTGATCACGTGAGTGAAACCGACAAGCAGAAACTAAGTAAGGTGGTTATTAGTTTTGAGTCGAACCATGGAAAGGGCATTGTCTATGATGTTCTTGACAAAGACAATTTACTACCGAATAAACCCAGTAAACTAAAGCTACACAGGAGATGGAATATTTCCAAGGTACATAGCTTCAAAATTTTGCTTGATATTTCTTGCATCCAGTTAGGCTTATATTTTTCATGAGTATTCACTTGCTTGCAGTTATTTCCTTTGCATTTAGATTTATACCGCTTTCCAATTTTTAAATATTAACCGTATCCTATTGTCAGATAAAATCTGTTCATTGGACTCGATATTTATTACTCTACACTGCAATAGAGATTTTTTTCAGCGATTCAGTTGCTCCTATATTCTTAAATTTTGTGACATCAAAAGATGCTAAGCATGTGGGTTCATTAGTAGTTTCTTTGAGAAATGAATCTTTGTTTCCAAAATCAAGCTCTAAGGATAGAAGTGGAATAATCTCTTTTGTTGACCGGCGTGTGGCCCTTGAAATGGCTGAGACATTCAGAGAGCATTGGAGAAGAAGAGAAATAAGCAACTTTGAATATTTAATGCATCTTAATACACTTACTGGGAGATCCTACAATGACTTGACCCAGTATCCAGTTTTTCCATGGGTTTTGGCTGATTATTCATCTGAGAAACTAGATTTCAGTAAGTCCTCAACTTTTAGGGATCTCTCAAAACCAGTTGGTGCTCTAGACTCAAAACGGTTTGAGGTATTGTCATAAACTCCTGCTTGCACTTATGCAATTTATTTATTCTATTAATTACCCAAACCTCCTTTAGGAGTTAGCGTACTTACAGGTTGCACCCTTCTATCTTTAGAAATTACAAAAACCTCCTATAAGTTTATATTTCAGAACATGCACACCCCCACCCACCCACTGAGGCCTCCAAGGGGATATTTTTATGCATGCATGCTATGAAATGCCAACCTATATGGGAGGTTTTTGTATTTTCAAAAAATGGAGGGGTACAATCTGTAATTTAGCAAACTTATGTGAGAGGACCTGGTAAACTGCCCTTTATTTTTTTATAGAGTAAAATATTTCCATATAAGTAACCGTCGTTCTTTTGAATGCAGGTCTTTGAGGACAGATTTCGTAACTTTTCTGACCCTGATATTCCGAGGTCGTTATGTACATGCTTTTCAGAATCTTGCTTTTTCTTGTATATAAGAATGCACATAATTAATCTGTTAATGCATTTTGCAGTTTTTATTATGGTTCTCATTATTCTAGCATGGGAATTGTACTTTTTTACCTGCTTAGAATGGAGCCTTTTACTGGTTTACACCGTAAATTACAGGTACAGCTATTCATCTTCATGTGTGTTTCTCTTGTAGTTGGTCCACAGTCCACGGACCATCAACAGTTGAACTTTGTTCTCGAAGCCATTTATTTATTCCTTTGTGTAATATCCCATGAAGTTAATTAGTTTTAGTATGTTTGTTGCAGGGTGGAAAATTTGATCACGCTGACCGCCTTTTTCAAAGCATAGAAGGAACTTATCGTAATTGCCTTTCAAACACAAGCGATGTTAAGGAGCTCATACCTGAATTCTTCTACATGCCTGAAATTCTAATTAATTCAAACTCATATCACTTTGGTGTGAAGCAGGGTGGTGAAGTTATAAGTGATGTTCTTCTTCCGCCATGGGCAAAGGTAGAGATCTTTAGTATCCATGTCAAAATGTGATGCTTGTGCCATGTTGTCATGCTTCATTTATTACTAATTAACCATTCATCATATTTTCGTGTCATCTCTGTCATTTTCTCTACTTGATCACTAAAATCGCCCATAACCTTTGGGATTAGGGATGCAAAACAGTAGGGATCCAAAAGGAGGATTAGGCCACATGGTGTCATGAGTTCCTTTGTTGATTGGTTGCAAAAGAAGGTGGATTGGTTACAGAAAGAATCTGTTGTGGAAGACCGTTTGGGAGAAAAAGGGAGTGTGGTGTTATTGTGTTACTTCAATTGAGCGGGTTGTTGCGGAAGACATGTAGGGAGAAAAAGGGGAGTTTGCTGTTATTTTGTTACTTCAATTGAAAGGGTTTGGTCTCTCGTTTGGAATATGGAGTTAATAGTATCATTGGTGAAGTCTTTGTAGTGTTTGGTTCCTCCCAGATGATCACTGCACCCAGATAATATGGAGCATCGACAGCGGGAATCGAGGTTTGTGAGGAATAGTTTGGGAAATGCCTCATGGAGACTGGATATGCAGCTGCCAGCTTTGTCATATTGTGGAAGAGGACTTTTCTCTTGGGGGGGCAACTCTTAGTGGATAACCTGATCTATGGAATTGGCGGATGAGATCTATTGTGAACTATGAAGCACATGTATGGATCGGGTGTGATGCCTATCCTGTGCTGATCGGGTGTGATGTGTATCCTATGCGGATCGGGTGCGATGTATATCTTGTGCAAAGGAATGCATTGTAATTAATGTGTGTGTGTGCATGCAACATAAGCAAATCTATTTTAAACAAACATGATTAATTTAAAAATATATTCCTAAATTACATAATAATTAAGCACAATGGAACTTAATTCAATTTGTTCATAACTTCAGCCTTAAATAGAATTTAAACTTAAGCAAAACTATCAATTTCTTCATATTTCTCTCCATTGTGAGCGATTAGTGTATCTTCTGTTGGGTTTTCTAATCATGAGAGGAACAACATATCATATGTGCGCGGGGAAAAATAAACAACAACCCAAAAGAGTAAACGGATCTTGCGATTTCAAGAATCAAGAAATAAACCAAAGCGATAGATTGTAATATACCTGAGAGGGATTGAGTTTTTACTCAACCAAGATGCTTCATTGATCCAGTCCAGAAAGTAGGCGGCTGAGTCCACATAGAAATAGATTTGTGACTCTATACGTATTCACACGAGTGAAAAAGAACCCCAAAATCTTGTCACACAAGAACTGGGTCGGAGAATGAGTGCTCTGTGCGTCTCCACGAATTGCTAGATTAGTTTCCAGGAGAGGCGGCGACAAAAAGAAGTCACGACGGGATCTAGGGCAAGTGACGGCTTCAAAAGCACGTGCTTCAGTACACATACTTCGAGGAAAACCCTTTTTCAAGTCTATTTATATGCAAGGATAACAAACAAACAGAAGCCCTCTAAGAAATCCGCCAAAACTCGACATTCGTCGACTTGCACTCGACGTACGTCGATAAGAACTCGGCGCAACGTCGAGACACACTCGGCGACATTTGACGCAATTGCGTCGACACGCAGTCGACGCACCTCCATTGAGTAGAACTCGATGTTGCGTCGATTTCTACTCGAAGTAGCGTCGATAAAGAACTTGCTTCGGCATTGAGCTTGGCTGCGTCGACATCTAATCAGCGTACGTCAATACGTACTCAACGCAACCCGTCAGTATACTTAATGTCATAGGATTTTTTCTCTAGTCATATCCCATATGAGTGAGGCCAACACAATCCTTCCTCCACCTTCTCCAAGCACTCTTATGTGCGACCCTATAGGCTCAAATCGCTTGACAGTGAGACTAACTGCTTGACTACTTCCAGATCACCATCGGAACACCAACATTTTTTATCTTTGGCTCATCAAGTGACAAGCCTGCAATACTAATAATATTAACACCATTAAAAGTGCTCACATAGCTGCTGATCCATCTCCGCCTTGGCTGCCTCTGCACAATGGAGCGACTCGGCGAGGCTCGCCTCAGGCACGACAAGCTTCCCTCGGAGCTACTCGACCTCGAACTTAGAATCAGCCAGCTCAGACTCTGATCTATCTAGTCGGGAGAGATCCTTCTCCCTCCTCTTCTTAGCTGCAGTTGAGGACTCCTCTGATGCAGCAAGCTTCATCCTGTGAGATAAGAACTCGTATTTCATGCTTACGTAGTTGTTGTACCATGCAGGCAAGACCTCGCGCAATTCGTCTAGCTGAAAAAACAAAGGCTAGATCAGAACGATGGGCAAGTACATACGAGAGAGCGAGCAGGCAGAGCGATCCACATACCTTCGACATAGCAGCCTGAAAAGAAGAGGAATCTTGCGTCTTAACCTTCACAGCAACCGGTGGCAGCGCTGGTCCTTCGCGCAAAGCCGGTTAATCCACGGGAGACTCTGGGGACTCCTCAGCCTCGGGAGCAACATGGGGCCGCCCCCAAGCTTGTCAGGGCAATCATCAACAACCTCTATAATAGTCTTGGGGGAAGATGAGGACTGCCCTATTGAAACATGCGTTTTGCATCTCTTTGTTTGAGAATAACAAATCTCAGTTTTTTTTATCTTGTTTTGTGTTTATAGTGTGCAGGAACCACATGTTCAAGACTCCTTAGACTACAACTCAGAATGATGAAGATGGTGCTCCATTGGTTGCTAACGCGGAGCGTTATCACTACCGCTGGCGCTAGCACTAGCAATCCAGAACCATGAAAAGAACGTCGAATCAGGAGTTACCGCTGAGCGTTAACTTTGACGCTCGCTCTATTACTAGTGACAGAAAAGGCAATATCGTTGAAAAGGAAATATCACCGTAAAAGGAAAATCGGAGAAAAAGGAAGGTTGGTGCTGAAAAAGGCAACTCGTACCGCCGGACGTTAATACTAATGCCTAGCGTTAGCTTTTGGAAACACTGTCAATCTTCGGCTGATTGAGGAGCAAAAAAGGAAGGAGATCCCATGATTCAGAGAAGATAAAGCTAACACGGAGTGTTAACACTCAAGCTGAGCGTTAAGAGGCTTGGTCCAAATTTGGAAGATGTTACCAAAAGTGCATCTATTCGCGTGCCCAACAGTTTCCTAAAGTAGCTACCGCCCGGCGGTAACACTAGCGCTAGCTTCCGTGCCTATTTAAAGAATGGACCTCCTCCTTCCAAAGTATCACGACTTGAAGCCCGAACTCCTATACTTTCATGAGAGGTTCCTCCTTGCAGCGAAGAGAACTCCCTGCACTACTCAAAAGACTGAAAACTCGACGGTGGAATCCACACGCTTCTTCCTCGAGGCCTGCATCCTTCATCCTCTTCTTTGAGTTCTTCATATTGAGGGAGTTTTTTATTTGTTGTATTTTTCATTGTACTTTATCTTTTCTTGGGAGTGAAATCGTTGGTGGTGGTGGCGACCAAGTCTTGCGAGACTTAGGGGAAAATTCGTCCGGAGTGGACGTCTGATTCCGGGGAGGATTCCTCAAATTCTCCGTGTGTTGTGGCGACTAGATCAAGGGTAAATCTAGGGGGTGGTTCGAGGTCGTATCTTGGAGAGATAGGCTAGAACCGACCGGGAGAAGGGTCGATATAGAAAACCAAAAGGTTTTTACTACCAGCTCGATCCCAAGCGTTATTGGAGTCAAAGTTTTGTGATCATTATTCTTGAAATAAAATTGTTTTTACTTAACCTCTTGCTATTGATTTTTGATCACGTACATATAAGCAAAAGCAATATCTCTGTTACTAACGTCAAGCGGTAGTTCTTACCGCTAGCGGTAGCAACAGAAACTACAATTTCTCTGTTTTCATATAAAGTTCTATTTTAAAGTTTAAAAATATTTTTAAAAACCCTTCCTACAGATCCAACTGGCCCTGCCTCCTTCTGCTTCAGCAAGAAAATCAGTTTTCTCTTCTTCCCCTGCTCCAAGATAATGGTACAGCTCCGCTCTGCATCAGTAGAGAGGCCCCGCCAAGATCAGCCTTTTCTTTTCAACAAACGTGCCGATTCCCAGGAGCATACCTGCCAACTCGTCTGGATCCTCGAAACCCAACACGGAAGTGAAGACATACTCCTGTCCCGCAAGACGATCGCAGCACCCCTGGAGCTCCCACCAAAACTCAGATAATCTCCAAAGATTCTTGACAAATTCAAAGAGCGCCCCTCCATAACGGTAATCAATCCTGTTCTCGAACGCAAGCCACTTCTTGCTGCTCCTCACCTTGATTTGATCACCATTACCAGGGCAGACTTCGCACACTAGCGAAAAAGCTGGACGGACAGGCGAGAGTCATGCTCTCGGAAGAAGCTGATCAACCCTATAATTCTCGTCATCCCCACCGAGGAGAACTGAGTTACCGGGACACCACAGAATTTGAAGATCTCGAGAGTCTCCTCAACAGGAGGGATCCGAAAGCCAACTTTCAAACACCCCTCTGAGATCACAAAATAGCCCGGTGGAGAATTTTGAACACACTCCAATGGAGAAGGAATCCTGATCTCCACGTCCGTTAGGATTCCAAAGTGCTTTTGCCACATACCCACCCGTTCCGTGCTCAAAGTCGAAGGGAGACACATCAACCTTGATGGAACACCACGCCTTGGAGTTAGAAAAAAAATAGAAGTCACATAGTTATCGCGCGCGCTATGCAGGCACCGCGTGTGCAGCGCGGGATCCGTGCGAGTGCCGTGCAGCCGCGCATGTGTCACATGCGCCACACGGGAATCACCCTCCCATGCTGACACCACCCGCCCGCGTCGGCACCGCGTGGTCGCACGGGAACCACGCGCCAGCACCGCGTGATCGCGCGGGAACCACGCGCCAGCACCGCGTGGTCGCACGGGAACCACGCGCCAGCACCACATGGCAGTGCGGGAACCGAGCGCCTGCGCGGGTACCGTGTCGTCACCGCGCGCCTGCTCGGGAACCGCGCACCCGCGCCGGCACTGCGCGGCCGCCCAAGCTCCGCGCCCCTGCGAGGGTGGCACGCCCGGCTGCACAAGCACTGCACACTCGCGCGGATGCCGCTCTCCCGACTGCCCGCGCCCCCATGGTTTTGCGCGCCCGCGCGGAGCACCGCGCTGGCATCCCCTGACGCTCCCGTTTCCCTCTCTTCCCTGCTTCTTCTTTTCCAGACTTGGATTATTTTTTGCAAAAAACGCCGACCTTCTTGGTGGGAGACGTGATGACAAGGTGCCTCCGCGAACTCCAACTCCAAAGGCTCCGCAGCAACGTAAATAAGAAATTAGCAGTGCTGTCCAATTTATATGACATGTAGGGGACCTATTAATGGAAGGTTCCATTAAGGCTGGAAAATATCCTGCTAGGTTCCCTTCTCCCTAAAGGGGAAATAGAGTCAGTCATAATTCACTCAAATCTTTCGTGGAAAGGGCAGGAAATATTCCCTAATCATGGCAAATATTTGATCAAATCGGAAAGATTCTCTTAATTTCAAATCACCGGCGGATGATAATTCATGATGCATTCCCATAATTATTCTCGAAGTCTGCAGCTTGAAGTCATCATGAACACAAGGAGAAATTTCCGTGTTCGTCGCTTCGCGGACCGCAACACGCAAAAATTTGGGGGCATTTGATGGGGTTCCCCTTAAAGGTTTCCGAGACAGGCTGGTAGGACTTCGACCAAAGCACTTAAGCAATACAACCCAACCGAGCGAGCCGCGCACGCGGGCCGCACCCGCTTGAAGGGTGCAAAATTACCTCGTATGGGAGGACCAAGCCAAACGTCCACAAGTAGAAAAGCGCGCGCACGGCCCGCCCACGTACGCAGTAGGCACTCGCAAACGGGCGGGGACGCGTCGTCGTCCATCGCCGAGCAACCTACTCGGACCGTCTGGGGGCATGTTTGTCATTTCAGGAAAATTGGCGATGCAGTTAATCGGAACAGTGGAACATCATTTATTTACTATTCAGGCGGGCATTCGGAGGGGGTCTCGATGTATGACACCTCCCCGTACAACGTCATTCGAATGCAACTCAGGAGTTGCATTCTCTCACAGGTATGGAGGGGACACCTCCCCTCGAACTTGTCGCGTTCAGTTCGTGGTCGTAGAATGCAACTCCCCGTACAACGCCTTCTTTGGCAGATTTCTACTGGTGGCATTCGGAGTTGTCCCCTCCATACCGCACCTGGAAATAAAGTTCTTAACCCTCAGGGGCATAGGCGTTGTTCGAGGGGATCAGGTCACGACCCATATTTGTTATCTTAAACAGGCTCGACCATTGCGAAGCGCAACTCTTCACATCGACGACTTTGACCTTAGGGACGAGACCACAATACAACGGCCAATGTCGGTGGAGGGCTCATCGAGGTCCCCCTACTCGCAGGAGACCCTACCTGCACGATACAGATCGGGTCACTCATGTCCCCGGAGGAGCAGGGGGAGTACGTGGACTTCCTGCGCATGAACCAGGATATATTTGCATGGAGCTCTGAAGACATGCCAGGAGTGGATCCACGGATAATCACACACTCTTTAAATATTAACCCCACGTGCAGACCCGTGATCCAAAAGAAGCACAATTTTGCGTCTGAGTGACTCCAGGCAATAGAGTAGGAGGTGCGCAAGCTGTTGGCAGCACAGTTTATCCGGGAAGCAGAGTACCCCACCTGGCTCACCAACGTGGTCATGGTAAAGAAGTTCTCTGGGAAGTGGAGGTTGTGCGTCGACTACAACAACCTCGACCAAGCCTGTCTGAAAGAAAACTTCTCGCTTCCTCGCATCGATCAGCTCGTGGATGCCACAGCTAGACACGAGCTCCTTAGCTTCATGAATGCCTACTCAGGGTACAACCAAATTCAGATGAAACCGCCTTCCGCACGAACAGAGCAGTGTACTGCTACAAAGTGATGCTCTTCGGGCTAAAGAACATCGGGATTACTTACCAAAGACTGATGAACAGAGCATTCAAAGATCTTATCAAACAATCTATGGAGGTTTACGTCAACGACATGTTGGTGAAAAAGATTCGGCGTGCCCACCACCCAAGTGTTTCAAACTTCTTCTCCACTTCCATATGCGCCTAAATCCCTCCAAGTGAGCATTCAGAGTTTCCACAGGAAAGTTTTTAGGCTTCATGGTAATGCAATGAGGGATTGAGGCTCCGTTTGGGAGGACTTATTTTCACCGGTCAAGCGCGTTTGGGAGGACTTATTTTCACCGGTCAAGCGGTTACGAATTAAGGCCCGATTCATGCGGTCGTAACCGCTTGACCGGTGAAAATAAGTCCTCCCAAACGGAGCCTGAGTCCAAACCCGGGAAGATTAAAGCGTTGGAGATGTCTCCCCTCGCACCATCAAGGAGGTTCAACTTTTCAATGGGAGGATAATCACACTCTCGTTTCCTGGCTTGGACAGGGAATAAGTATCTATCGTTCTTCAAAGCACTTCGCGGGGAGCGTAACACAGGATTTCAGTGGACGGATGAGTGTCAGGCCTCCTTCGAACACCTCAAACAGTACCTAGCCTTGCCCTTGCTACTCTCCAAGCCCGCCACCGGAGAGGCCCTTTTCCTATACCTGGCAGGCGTCGTCGCACGTACTTAGCTCGGTCCTGGTTAACAAAGAAGGGATTCAGCTCCCGGTCTATTACCTCAGTGAGGTCCTAACAGACACTGAGAGTAGATATCCCGCATCGGACAAGGCGGCTCTTTCTTTGGTATTCTCCATGAAAAAGCTCTACCGCACTTCCAGGCCCACACCATCAAAGTGCTCACGCAACTACCGCTCTGCACGATCCTACAAAAGCCGAGGTATCGAGGAGGCTAGTTAAATGTTCGGTGGAGCTAGGAGAGTTCGACATCCAGTTACTGCCAAGACCTGTCATCAAGTCCCAAGTCCTGGCAGATTACGTGGTGGAATTCACAATCCCCCAGAGAATGCGCCTAGCCCCGACGGTGCGGCTCCCGCGCGATGGATCTTGTATGTCAATGGGGCGTCAGGAGTTGAGGGGGCATGTGCAAGCGTGCTGCTAACAAGTCCTAAAGGGGCCACCCTCAAGTATGAACTTAGGCTGAAGTTCCTAGCCACCAAGAACGTCGCAGAGTATGAGGCCTTGATCGGCGGCCTTCGCTTGGTCGTCGACTGCGGAGTGGAAAACTTGACCATCAACACTGACTCTCAACTTGTGGTCTCACAAGTCTATGGAGACTACGAAGCTAAGAACTAGCAGCTCGTGCAGTACATTCAACTGGCGAAGTCTATCCTCAGAAAGTTCAAATCTCATCAGACCCTCCATACTCCCAGGGAGCAAAACACCAGAGCTGACGCTCTATCCAAGCTCCACCACGGGATACCAGTCCAGGAGTCGCCAAGTTGAGAACCTGCTTATCCCCAGAATCAATGGCCTATGGGAGATCGCCACCGTAACGAGAGAGGAACCCTGCCTGATGGATCCCATCATCGCGTACCTGAGGGATGGACAGCTGTCTGCGGACCGGCTAGAGGTGCGACGATTGCGGATCCGCTCCGCCTTATTCTCCATCATCGCCAACAATCTCTACAAACACTCTTTCTTCGGACCTTACTTGAAGTGTCTACGCCCAGCTGAGATGGACTATGCTCTAAGGGAGATTCACAAAGGAATATGCAGAGAATGTCTGAGAGGCAAAGCTTTTGCACTGAAGGTCTTGCGTCAAGCACTCTATTGGCCCACCCTGAAGAAGGACGCCCTTGACTTCGTTCGAAAATGCGAAAGGTGTCAGCTCCATTCCAACGTTCCACATCAACCCCAGGTCAGTCTCACCCCTCTCTGGAGTGTACGACCCTTCATGTAGTGGGGGATCAATTTATTCGGCCCTTTCCCGACAGTCTCTGGGCAGAGGAAGTTTATCATCTTGACTGTCGAATACTTCTCCAAATGGGTCGAAGCGGAGCCACTGGCCAAAATCACCGAGGAGAACGCTAAGTAGTTCATCTGGAGAAACATCGTCTGTTGCTTCGGCATCCCGGCAACCACCGTCACCGGCAATGAGACGCAATTCACGGGGAAAGCTTTCACCAAAATATATGAGGACCTTAAGATAGAGTTCCTCCACACGGTTTTGGCACTTCTACAAGCCAATGGACAGACGGAGGTTACTAACCGCATCATCCTGAAATATCTGAAGACCCCCCTCCCAGAGGCAAGGGAGCAATGGGTGGACACCTGCCCAATGTATTATGGGCTTACCGGACAACGGAAAGGACCCCGATAGGGGTGACACCCTTTAATGTTTGTCACGGGTCAAAAGCGGTCATACCAGTAGACATCGGTGTCCCAAGCCCCGCATCCAAGCTTTCGACCCAACGGAGAACGAGGTACTCCTTCGGGGAAACCTGGGCTTGGTCCAGGAAGTCGGGGACAAAGCATCACAGAGGATCGTTGTGTATTAGAATCGCATGACTCGCTTCTACAACAGGAGGGTAAAGTCGAGACCTATCAGCATCGGGGACCTAGTCTTCTGAAACATCAAGGCAGCAGGAAAGGGCCCCCAGAAGGACAAACACTGCCCAACATGGAATGGTCGTTTGTCGTCACCGCGATATTGAAACCTGCGACCTACATGCTAAGAGCTCCATACGGGAAGACGCTCCCTCGGACTTGGAATGCGCAGAAACTGCGCCACTTCTACTAGTGATCGATGTTCCTCGTAAAAAAAGAAACACAAAACCAAGCCCATGCGCTCATGTATCTTCCCCTTCAAAAATATCACCGCCCGCTTCTCCAGCAAAATTGGTTCACTGGAATGAACAAGCCCCGTGATCTTCTACTGTCAAGGCGATATAGACAAAAGCCCTTTTATACCTCCTAAAAAAAATAAACGCAAAAAACAAGCCCCGTGTCCGTCACTTTGCGGATCACAACCCATGAAAATTCGAGTACATTTGATGGGGTTCCCCCTGGAAATTCTCGAGCCAAACTGGTAGGACTTTGACTGAAACAATCAAGCAATACAACCCGACCGAGGGAGCCGCTCCCGCTCGAAGGGTCTGAAGTCATCCCAAAAAAGAAAAGGAAACCAAGCGCGGAAAGGCACTACACACGCGCGTTCATGCGCCCAGTCAATGCGCGCAACACACGGGAGTTCCCCCCCCCCCTGCGGCATGTGTGAGGCGTGTGCGCACACGTCGGCCGTTGTCGGCGCCGGGCCTCCTGCCCGGGGGGCACAATCGTCATTTCGGGAAAATTGGTGTTCAAGGTAACCGGAACGGAACATCGTCATTCGACAACTCAAGATTCAGTCTTGCGCAATTTCCAACTCGGCCCTTTAAAAAAGTTATAAAAAGGCCCTCAAACCTTCATTTAGAGGCAAGCAACTCCAGAGACTTGAGAGTGCTCTAGGGTTTTCCGGCGAGAACGTGGGACTTAGATCATTCTTCTTCTTGGAATTCACTCTGCTATCTTTCTAGTCCGCTCAATGCTCAATTGGACGCTTCAGTGAGCCCGAGAGAAGGCATAAGAGAACACTCTCACGGACGGCCTCGTGGACGCTTCGTGGAAGCTTCATGAACTAAGCTTATTTTCTCCGTTCTGTGTACTCAAAGCTTGTAACAAAGAGGTGTCGTGTCACCCTCCGAGAAACACAAACACTTGTGGAAAATAGTGGATTTTGGCCAGGCACATATCCGACTGCGTGCTTTTTTCACCCTTTTCGGGTTTCCCACGTTAAAAATGTCTCGTGTTGTTGTTGCTTGGGTTCTCTTTTGACTGTTTGCGCGCGGAGCTAAGATGGTACGATTCTCCGGACCAAAGGAAAACTTGGTGACCCTCAACAACTATAGTCAGAGATTTCTATGTACGAGATGAGGTCATCGACTCATTGAGGTTGAGTTTTGTTTCTTCATTAAAAGTGAATGAAGGAACATGTACTTCAATTTCTCTAACAATATGTAGATGAAAGAAGATTGACCAAGAAACTTCACGGTTATCTTTAGCAAACTCTTTGTTGAAGATCCACAGTAGTTTCATTTTTTTAGCAATTTAGCACTAAAGATACTCGGTATGGTATGCTGCCATTTGGTAAGCGTTTCTTCATGGGCTCCAGATCTGTTGTAATTGAATGTTATCCCCTAAGGTTTCACCATTCCCGGTCGTAAAGAATGAGGGGAAAGTAGGGAAAATCCAAGGGAAACCCCTTGGACAGTCCAAGGATCCAACTTTTTGTCCAAAATCCCCAAATATGCCAAAATACAAGAGGGTTGGGGTATAAGAACCCCTCCCCGGGAATAAGCGAAAATATTCTTGTGAAATTAAAATAAAATTTGATAATTAAGATAACCTATTAGATAACACCCTCCCTAGGTCTTCATAAATCACATTTGTTTCTCTGTCGTCGGCCTCTTCCTCCTGTAGTAGACTCGTTGCATTGTCGAATCCCCTTCGAGCTCCCCCTGCGTTTGTAATAATACCCCCATCTGAAAAATTTATCTTGTCCTCAAGGCAATGCTCAGGGAACTGGCTACGAAAGTCTTTGCGACCCCACTAAGTCGCGTCGGAATGAGGGAGTTGTCGTCATACCACCAACACCTGCTCTCGAACTTGATCGTCTACTGTGATAGTTTTGCGGTTTAAAATGGCTTCTTGAAGGTAAATGGTGGATCCGTCCAATGCGATGTTTGGCGGCAAGGTCTCCTCGACGGGGGGATCTCCCACCACCCGTTTAACTTGGGATGCACGAAAGACGGGATGAATCCGACTACGGAGAGGAATGCGATGGCGGCAAGCCAATTTGCCATGCAAGCAATCATCGTAAATGGGCCGAAGAAACGAGCGGACAGCTTGGGAAGGAAATGATTTGTCACTGAAGTTTGGCGGTACGGGTAGAGCTTGACAAAAACTGTGTTTCCCACCCGGAACTGGATGTCACATCGAGCATCTTCTATCCTGCGTTGCGAAGATGGATCTTCATGACCTTAAGGATTTCATTTCTATCCAAGAGCTGCGTGCGCACCACACCGACATGGCATTCTCCTGAATTCCTGGTAGATGTTGTATCACGGAGGGGGGGGGGATTGTTCATAAATGGCTAGGAATGGTGTCATGCTGACTGAATAGTGGAAAGAGATGTATGAAAACTCTGCCCACCCCAACCATTTATTCTAATCGTGTGGGCTGTCTGAAGTAAAACAACGCAGATAAGTCTCCAACCATCAGTTGAGTACCGTGGATTGCCCGTCCGTCTAGGGATGGTAGGCATAGCTCATTCGTCATTGTGTCCCTTGGAAAACTGTGCAATTGGACTACTCCTAAGATGAAGGCCTCGACATTCACCGGGGACGTAAGAGGATGTCGCAATGGAATAAAATGTCCTTGGACAGACGGTCCACCACGATGAAGGTGCAGTCTTATCTAAAAGAGCGTAAAGACGCGTAACAAAGTCCATTGTCAGATCATCCCAAATGAAATCAGATACGAGTAAGGCTGCAGAAGACCACCAGGACAAGTGGCCTCATATTTAGAATGTTGGCAGACCAGGCAGGCTGCGACATTCCCCAATGTGTTGTATCATCCCTCGCCAATAAAGTGCAGTCGTGAGGCGGCAGTAAGTGTGAAATGTGATTGTGCCCCGTTGGCAGTGTAGTGTGGAATTTTGCGAGGTGGCACGAAATGTTGGCCGACAAGGAAGAGATGACCAACCGGCCCCGATATAACAATTGACCCTCACCAAGGGTGTGCGGGGGACATGTGGTGGCATCCACTCGTAAATTGTCTATGTTAGGCTGAAGAGTCGGGTCCGCCTCCACCTCACTCTGTATGATGTTTGCCTTCCTACCAAACTGGACGGGGGATGGTCATCTGTTCGATCAAAGTCATTTGGTAAGATAAGGCTTCCACTTGCCATGTTGAACTTACCTAAACTGAACTCGATGAAAAATTTATAACCCAACAGTTTCGCCACCCAAATCTGCGAGGATGGAGTGCTCATCTTTTGGCTTAACAGGTATCGTAAGCTATGATGATTTGTACACACAATGAAGTGTTGCCCCAATAAGTTAGGGAACCAATGTTGAACTGCCAAAATGAGCACCATCAGCTCGTTTTTGTAGGCGGAGTGAGAACGGATGGTTGTAAAGAAGGACTGTATGAAGTAAGCTATGGGGTGCTCTGTCTTCATGAGCACGACGCTGACGCCTGTCCCCGAGGTGTCGCATTCCACGATGAAAGGTTGGGAGAAATTAGGCATGAAGAGAACTGGAGCCGTCACCACGACTTTGCTAAAGCGATGTGAATGTGGTGGTCACCTCAGGGGACCATCGGAAAGTAGTATCAGTGTTCTTGCGCAGAAAGCTCATGAGTGGTCGCGTCAGCGTTTTGTGGTCACAAATTAAATGATGGTACTAGCCTGTCAAATCTAGGAAGCCCCACATCTCGCGTAAGGAGCTCGACTGTGGCCACTGCTGCACTGATGTGACCTTGTCGTGGTCTATAGCCACCCCATGCCCTGAGATTGTGTGACCCAAGTAGGGGATCTTGTGCTAAGCTAAGGCACATTTCTTTAGGTTGGCAACCTGGGAGTGGCGCCGTATTGACTCCAAAGTGGTTTCCAACTAGTGTAAGTGATCTTGCCACGTCAGGCTAAAAACGAGGACATACTTACGAAGCATCGGCCAAAATATGTCACTCATCGTAGCTTGGAAGGTAAATTGGGGCATTGGCGTGGCTGAACGGCATAACCAAGAACTCATAGTGATTATCGTAGGTGCGGAAGGTAGTCTTCGGGATGTCTTCGACGCACACCCTGATCTGATGGTAGCATGAGCAGAGGTCAATCTTGGAGAAGGTGGCCCCACACAACTTGTTCAAGAGCTCCTGGATGTCGGGGATAGGATACTTATCAGCCACGGTGGCTTTTTTAAGCATCCGGTAATCGACGATAAAGCGCCAGCTGTCGTCCTTTTTCCGCACGAGGAGGTCCGGGCTTGGGAACAGACCAGCTCCGGGTCGTATCAGTTCGACGGCTAACATGTCGGACACCAATCGCTCGATCTCATCCTTTTGAATATGTCCGTAGCAATTTGACGAAACCAAAATCGCTTGTTTTCTATCCTGGGGCGGAATGCAGTGGTCGGCGGCGCGGGGCGGTGGGAGTCCTGTAGTAGGCTCCAACACGGACGAGAAAGCCTCTAAAAGGCGAGACAGGTGAGGCGGCGGGGGAGAACATGAAGGCATCGGGGCCACGGTCGTCGGTGAGGCGATCTTCCATAGAAATGATCGGAATTCGAGGGAGTGAGTCTGTTGGACTGCACACGATGAGACAACAATCCTCTTATGGGAGGCGTCTCTCAGAAGTGTGCAGGGCCGATTGACCCATTAGAAGTTCATTCGCATGGATGCTTCAGTTATGATTGACATCTCCCAACGTGTATTACTACGTAATGCCCAGGATGGCATCCACACCGCCCAAAGGAAAGACGTAAAAGTTGGCAGAGGTGATGTATCGCCCAACTAGAGCGTAAGGCCACGACAAAGGCCACTAGTCGGTGAGTGACGACCATCGCCAAGATAAACAAAGAACTTTGTCGTCAGGTCAGTGGGCAGCTGCAAGCAAATCACCAAGTCGTGGGAGACGAAGTTGTAATATCCGTGAATTTTTACGACAAACTTATTTCGATTGCAGGGCTCGATCGCAAGAGAAATTTATCGAGTGGATAGCTTGTCGAGGTATGATGTTATAATTATTTATCGCTCGTTAATAAATAAAAAGGGGCATCGCTACAATTGTTTTCTGTCTAGACGGGTGATTGTGGGATAACGTTGCAGAAATGTTCTTAGTATTGAAGGGAAGGGCATTAGTGTAATTAAGTTTAAAACTTAAATTTGGTTTTGAAGAGGAGCACCGGTTCAAGCCCTACTCTCCCGACACTTCTAATTTAAACCCCAGTGGCACGGGAGAACCGCAAACCCCCTCCCGACTTCGGTATTCCGCAAATCGAGCGCTCCACCTCCCGCAACCCTAGCTGACGCTTTTCCCCGCTCCGATTCTCAGCGTCGACCCTCCCTCCTTCCTCTGCAGGCACCGGCGAGTTTCTCCTCCCTTCCTGTGTCGTAGGAGAGCTGGATTCATCCTTAACCAGTGGAAGTCACGAGTGCTTAAGCATCGTTTTGGTCCCGGTGAGTTTAGTTCCTCACTTGTCTTCATTTCTTGGTGGAAATCCTTCTAATTGGAAGTCGATTCTAACTATCTTCTCTTTCCTTCATGCCCTAATTAGGGATCAGAGTACTAGATCTACCGCAATCTATAGTTGATCGCATAGTTGATACTTAATCGCTCTCACATAGAGGTATTGTATCATGTTGTTCTTCATATTATCACCCTAGTCATTTTGAGTTCCTTTACCGATAACCCTAAAGGGAAAAACCGCGTAATTTAGAGTTGTCATGGATTGCAGATTTTTGGTGGCCTCGGGGCAAAGTTCTGGAAGTTCTTAGTAGTCAGATCTGTTGGGAATGGAGCACCATGACACCACGTCGAGTGTACGAGCGTCGCAACGCTACGGTAAGGAAGTCTAATTCCTTTTAGTTAGACGTATCAAGTAATTATTTTATGTACACATGTGTAAGTTTCGTACAAGCATCATAACCATGCATAGAAGGGTGTGGCGGTAGGGAAAACATTCGCGGAATTAGTTGTAGGATAACATCCTTTTTCCTAGACCCTAATAGTCAGAGCATGTATGCTAACGTTAGGTACGAAACCTTTACACGTATACGCAAGTTTGGGGACTTATTTAATTAAGGGCGTGAACGTCCCTTCTAGCCGACCACAAGAAAATCAAGGGTCGCTTCAGTAGTACACCAAAAGAGATGTCCCAAGCAGAGTAGCGTCAGACCAAATAGGGTCAGTAAGCACACATAAGTCTTCTCGTGCTTGGTAGAGGCGCAATACCTTTCTCATAAGGCATGTGGTACCCTATGAGCAGTAGAGTCTTGGGAGTTGACTCCCCTTTGAGACGGTTAGTGAATTTGAGACCGTGTCTGCGCGACACTAGAACAATTGGGTTCGTAAGATAGACTTGGGTCGTCAGTTTTTCATATGCGCATTAGGAGCTACTCTGGCTAGAGCCTTTCAAGTAGAAGTGCAGATTAGAAGCCACCTAGAACTCAAGTGTAGACCTGAAGTGAGACAATACACTAGTTAGTGAACGCCGAGACTTGGGTAAATAAAATGAAAGTTCATGAACATAGAACGAGTATGTGTGTTGTCACGACCCGTCTTGACAAGATCAGAGTGCGCTTCGGGCGGGTCGTGATGTCACAGGCATGCAGAGAAGAACCATGTCTGCTAAGGCGAAATCGGAAATCCTACAAACTAGTTTAAAATTTCATATTTTTAAAACAATGGTTTACTTGATTTTTAAAATGATGCGGAAGGCGCAAATTGGTGAATAAAACATTTTTTTATGCATGCATTTACTTTTATAAAAATGAAACTGCAGGAGTTGTACTGAAATTTACGAATGCATATAGTTACCAAAATTTCATAAGTAAAAATGTCCTAATACAATGTTTTACCCTAAAAGATGCCCACAATACGAGAGAAAATGTCTGATAATAACTAATATATGAATAATACAGTTCAATAGTAACTGAGGCAAATACATAGAACCTGTCGGTACATCAAGCAAAATGAAACCTCCAAACAAAAGCTGAAGCTGGGTGGAGGAAACTCAGGAACTGGATGGCGCAGTCACGAACCCTAAGGCAAAATCCAAACAGAAGGAAAAATACCTCAGAACATGAAGTTACATAATGATTCAAGCTAATAACTTACGCAAAAAGTAAGTAAAGAAAACTAGAGCTCAGTGAGCTAGTCTTACATGTAGCAACCAGACAAGTAACCATATCTAACAAGATTCTTTTACGTTAATAGCCTACTCCGGAGTTTAGCCTAACTGCAATACCATAAGCGATCTATATTGAAGGGTGAATGCGTTGTCATTTGGTGCACAGGATTCCAGTGTATAAATTGATGCAAGGCTTATCAACGATGGTGCTTGCAATGGTCGACTAATGGTTTCTGTTACCAGTTAGTCGGGAGCTCGATTTAAGGCGTCACACCAAAACAACACTCTTACCTCAATATTTGCATATGGTAGTATGTGATTTCATAGGGATTCAAGATTTAATAATGACAAATTATTATTTTGACGATTGCAACAAGTCCAGTAATATAAATTTCATGTTTGCAAGTGAGAGATATTTCTCTACTTGCCTCAAGGTCACGTCGAAAAACTAGCGACAGCTAAGTGGCGCGAGCAAGGTTAGGAGCTCGAGCTAAAGCCTGTTCAGGATCCACAAATGCATTTTAAATTGAATTAACAAGAGTTTTATTCTATGCACATGCGTTGGATATTCTCATCACACCATAGGAGGGGGGGGGGTTTGTAGAAATTTTACCTCCCTCGAGTGTGAGGGGAGAAGTGGCTACCGCGAGAGATCGGGAATTTTGGCGGCGATTTGGAGGCGAAAATCCCAAGATTGGAGCGATCCCACCACCTAGATTGGACGAGCGGCACCGGAAACGGAAACATAAATGAAATTAGTCGAATTCACGACGAACCTAAGGGGGACCGACGAAATTGCGTCGATCGGAGGCGGAAATCCATGCAAAATAAATTAGGGCAAAAAAATTTGAAAACGAGGGATCGATGAAATTCCTTACCCAAGGAGACCCGATCTTGGCTCAGAAATTCAAGAGGGTTTTCGAGCGAAGCCCTAGGAGTCCCTCATGAAATCCACCGGCCGGAACGAGTAGCAGCTAGGGTTGCCGGAGAAGTGATGTACTTGCCCTCATTAGCCGGAGAAGGAGGAGAGGAAGGGAGAAAAAGTTTCTGCCGGCCTTCTCTTGGAAGCAGTCGGCCAAGAAGGGTTGTGCGGGAGTTGCCGGCCAAGGGGAGCACCAGAGACGTCGGGGAAACAAAAGGAATAGGCGCCCGGCCAGGAGGAAGCGTTTTCCGGCCACGGGGAGGCGTCTTGGGGGCGGACGGAGGCGTTGGCGGCGGGATCCGAGGTCGTCGGGTGCGCAGGAGGCGGAAGCGGGATTTCCTGCGGGTTGCGGTATGCGGGATTGCGGGTTTGGACTTGGGGGGGGGGGGCTCGGGATTTTATTAAGGGAGCGGGGTAGGTTTAGACCGGGGGTTAGTTTAGGTCTTTTTTTATTGTTATTATTATTATTATTATTATTATTTATGGGTTGTTACATGTGTTGATCAGGTAACATTGTGAAGACATGCATAACATGTAGCATAAAGATTTTTAATGAAAAAAACTATTTTTCAAGGCATGCATTCATCATTTAAGAAAATGTTTTTTAAGTGGCACTAAGAGTTATTTTTCCTTACTCTGACCCCTTGTGGGAAATGTTTTTACAGGTGACACAGGTGGGAAACTACGCTTAGGATGAGCGTCCTTGTTGTGTCAGTTTGTAGTTGGTTTCCCATTCAGTTTTCTTTCCTTTCAGTATACACTTGTAGCCTTGGATACTATATCATGTTAATGTTTTAAATATCATGTATCAGATTTATTATGTTACTTCAGTTTTTCAGTTCTTTCATCTCAATTTATGTTTAGTGGCTCTGTGAATGCAGCTTGAAAAGGTATGATGTTTTCCTTAGTTTCTGTCATAGCTTCCGTTGTAAGTTTAAATTCTCATCACTTTTCTTTTATACCTGTTGTGTACTAGTTTTAATATTGTTTTCTAGTTTTCTTTATATCGCTGACTCGGCCGGACGGCTGATTTTTGTAAAACTGGGATGTGGTGTTACAGAAGTTGTGGGCCGCGTCACTATCTATGCACTAGAGGGGCATCATCGAAGGATTAGGACATCAAAATCGGCGGTCGTGACTTCATCCCCATCGTCACACATGAGAACCCATAGCTCCTTGAGTGGACAGTCGTTCATCGGGGAGTAGGTTTGCCTGCAACGGAAGCACAAACCCTTACTGTGCAGATCATTATTGATGTAGGCCGAGCGAGCCAAGTCGAGTTGTAAGCACAAATTTACTCTCGTCGTTGAACTTTGAAAGTTAGTTCATCATTATTTGAAAGAGACGTTCCCACGTGTTTAAAGAAACAAATCAACGTAGCATTGGTATCTCCGGGCAAGCTTAAGCACATCAATAATTTATGAATAATGACTTCAAAAACAAATTGAACGTTCGAGGCAATTTTTTTCTTAATTACTTGAATCGCATACACATAAGCAAATAAACGGTTAGCAAGAAGAAAGGGCGGAGTTTGCCCGAGCATATGCGGATCTATGATAAGAAGGGGGCCACGTCAAGTCCTGTTGCACTTCGGCGATTTTGGTGTCTGCGGTACAGGTAGAGGTGGAAAAGGCTCCCTCAAATTCAGTCGATCGAAGCCAAGACTGTTGTTTACGATGTTGTTGGCGGCAGAACAGTGGCAAGAGGAGGTCGCAGTTTCCGGACACTAGAAGGTGTCGAGCCGCAATCGTTCCAGTCGCTGGAATAGATCGTCGAGGTCGACGAAGACCTGGGAGGAGTGGTCGCTCTCGGCAGGTTGAGCGGCATCGGCTGAAGACAATCGCAGGGTGGCTTGGGGACGTTGAGTGTCTCGGTAAGGTGTCATCTGCTTGTGGTGTTTGCTGATACTGAAGACGCTGAAATCGACGGGGAAGACGGGCTCGAGGTCTGCTGAAATTGTTCTCTAGGTTGTCTTGCTATTAGAGGAAATGGCGAGCCATTCACGGGATTTCTTTTATAACAGGACTCTTGCTTATTATTTAATGCCATTCTGAATGTTGCCAATTTATAGAAATTTCTTATCTTTTCAATATTTCTATACAACTTTTTATTTCCTAAAACCTCTTATGATAGGCAATATTTAGAGAAGTTTCTTGCCTTTTCAATATTTTGATACAAGATTAGCAGTGAAAATAAAATTTCATAATTGTATAATTTGTTCCTTCGACGTATGCATCCATAATTAAGTTAAATTTTGCCATTTTCATCCTAGCTACTCAAACTATATGGACATTTATTTTTGGTCTCACCGTGTAGTCAAACTGTGATGAGTCGAAACTCAAATAACATCGGTGCACAGAAAAAAATGGCAGAAAATTAAATAATAAATAGATAAATGTTGCGTGATAATATCATGCATTCTCGGATGCGGCGTCGATTGCATCAATTTCTCTGGTGTTGATAGAGCTCGACCCCGACGAGACTCACAAAAACTGGCAATTGAGAGATTGTGGTGTCGTCGTTGGTGCTAAGTTGGGAGGTATGTTTGGGGCCACAATAGGTGGCCTGATGACGTCGCGTTTCTACTTTCTCGGTAAGGTGTCGTATGCTTGTACCCGCTATGCTGAAGACTATGAAGTCGGGGAAGACGGGTTGGAGGGCTGCTTAAATTCTTCTCTAGGCTGTCGACTAACAAAGGAAACGACGAGTCGTTTCTCTATTCTTTTTCCTGATTTCTTCTGGCCATTCACGGATTTTCTTTTATAACATGACTCTTGCTTATTATTTAATGTCATTCTCAATGTTTCCAATTTAGAGAAATTTCATATCTTTTTAATAAAACCTTTTCCTTATAATTGACAATATTTAGAGAAGTTTCTTGCCTTTTTAATATTTTGATACAACTTTTTTATTTCCTAAAACCTTCTCAAAACTACCAATAAAAATAAAAACTCCAAATTGCATAATTTCTTCCTTAATTGTTTGTGTCCTTAATTAGTTAAAACTTCTCTTTTCCGTTCTAGCTACTCAAATTATCAGACCATTTTTTCAAAGTCTCGTTGGGTGGCCAAATCGATGAGGTAGAACTTAAAATAACATCGGTGCTCATAAAAAAAGACGGAAAATAAAATAACAGATAATTAATAGATAAATGACGTGTGATAATATCGCACGTCCTCGGATGCGGCGACAGTTGCATCAATTATACTCATGTATCGAGAGGCGATTGAGGTTAGCGACCGTGGAGGCCGAGAAGGAGGGTTGGCTTGGGGGAAAGGGCTGTCGTAGGTGGCGGATCCCCTGCGGGAAGTCATGGCAGTGCAGGAGGAATGAACGTGGAGTGAGTCAGGGAGTTGGGTGCAGCCAGTTGAAAATGAGGTTGGTCTACCGGCTTGACCAAGAAATCAGCCTCCACCAAGCGGGCGACCTCCATAGCATTTGTGATATCCCGTGGATGATAAGTACGTAGCCGCGAGCGGATGTCGGGTTGGATACCCTAAAGGAAGAAGCTCATATAGTGATCGGGAAGAAGATCGGGGACATGGTTGACGAGCTCGATGAACTCTTCAATATACTAGTCCACCGAAGAAGTGTGTCACGGAGGGCACATAGGCTTTCGACGTAATTGCCAAGTACGGTCATCGTAGCGCTTGACCAAGATCGGCTTGACGTCAGCCCACGCGAGGAGCGAGGAGTTGTGGAGCCAACGAACCCAATGTAAGGCAGATCCCTCCATGGCAAGGAGCATCACAGTGATCTTCTGCTTGTCCAGGGTTACCCTGGACGTCAAAGAAATTGTTTGTCCTTGGCGATCCACCCAAGAGCATCGGTCCCGTTGAAATGGGAACTTTGATGGCTCGCAGCGCATGTGCTTGCGGCAAGTGCGGGGAGCGAAAGAGGCGTCATGGGGATGGCCGATAGGCCACTGAAAGAGGACGAGTTCTCCAAGGGCGGTGGCGGAGTGGACTTGCTGTCCGAGCAGGCATCGCGAGCCTCCATACACTGGAAGCTGGCCTGGATCGAAGCAAGGATGTTGGTTTGGTCGTCGAGGCGGCGTCCGACGGCATTGAGGCTGGCTTCCGTCATTTCACCGGGGCTCGGCCGTCGCTACGGAGGCGCCAAGAGCTGGAAATACGGCGTGGAAAGCCCGTGCGGGATCGTTGCAGCTGGGATGCAAGCAGCGATGTTCTCAATGCCCTCGGCGGAATGGCTTGACAATGGAAGAAAACCTGAGAAACCTGTACGTGACAGTGGCATGTTGGACACGAGCAGGGGGAGATGGAGGGTTGGACGCAAGCTTGGCGGTTGAAGCATGAACGCGGGTCTGGGGGAAATGGCGCGGGGGGTGAACGGACGGGATCCTGACGGCTTTGGAACAAGCGGTCAGGTCGACAGATTGGACCAATGTTACCCATTAGGGTTTCACTGTTCCGGATCGTTAAGAATTAGAGGGGGAAGGAGAGAAAATCCATGGGAAATCCCTTGTCCACCCCTAGGCTGAAACTTTTGTCCAAAATCTCCAAATATGCCAAAATACAAGAAGGTTGGGTATTATAAACCCTCCCCAGGTATAATTGTAAATATCCAACTAAAATTTAAATACTAGTTAATAATTAAGATAACTTATTAAATAACACCCCGCCCGGGTCTTCATTAATCATGTTGGTGTCTCCACCGACGGCCTCTTCCTCCTGGAGTACACTCGCTACACTGTCGATGTATCATCCAAAATTTATGTTTCGCGTTCTTTTAATTTCAGGATCGGTTAAGAGCGAATTTGATCGAGCAAGCGTCGTGTCGAGGTACAATTTTATTATGGTTAATTGTTGTGCATTAATCAATAATTTTTAGCTTAGTTTTTAGTATTCATTTCGGCACAATTTAGAGGTTCGTGAGAACGTTAATCTCATAGCATTGGTTTATTTGGTGCAATGATGTTTTTGTACTTAAGGAAAAAGGTTCAATTTCTCTTTTAGCCACCGTTCTCCTCCTTTCGGCATAACTCTTCTTAATAACGTGAGTCACAGTTTCTATAACCGAACTGCACGCTATTTCCTCCCCCACGATTCCAAGTGTAACTTTATTTCATCCTCACAGTTAATCGATGAAATCGCCACACTCCTCTCGCAGATGTCTCGACTGGTCGACTGGAGTTGTCGATCCTTCCTTCTCCTCCAAAAAACCTATGCACTAATCCTCTGCTGCTTGAGGAGGCCCGCCGACTCCTTCTAGTGATGTTTTGGCACACGACTTCTTCTCTAGTCGTTGTTTCAGGCAGGTAATCGCCAAAGAACTGGCTTCACCCTTTAGTTCTAAATTTCTCCAACTTCCTTCCAAATACCTGATGCTAGGACTCACGATCTACTCTTTTCTAAATTCCAGAAGTCCGGATTGCTTGTTTTCACTTTTGCAGGGGTCATTTTTCCAGCCCTAGGTGAGTCTGACTTTTTTGGTTGCGATCGTTTGTCTCCAGCGGAACCTCTGCAGGTAATGATGATTTCCTCTTGAAATTTTATGGTCTGTTTGGCGCAGCTCTGGCGGCTGGAAAATCTCTATTCCAACCGCCAGAGCTACTTTATATGTGTTTGGGACAGCTCCCTGTGAAGAGCTTTTCAATCCGCCGGAGCTGTTTTGCAGCTTTTCAGAAATTTCCTGCCCCCCAGCTTCTGCTCCCGCAAAATAGCTTTCTCTCTTAAGGTTTTGGAAATCTAATGGTTTCTTCAGTTGGAACATGCTCAGAGGCCGGACGGCCTCCTCCGGCGATTCCGACCCCCGGACGGCATTCCTCCGGCAATCTGAGCCCCCGACGTCCTTCCTCCGGCGATTCCGAGCGCACTTCTGCACAAACACCCAAACACTCTCAGCTTTTCAAAACTGCTCCCCAAAGATCTATTTTAAAACAGCTCTATCTGGACAGCAGCCTCCGCCAGAACTGTCCCAAACAGAGCCTTAGCCTACTCTTATAACATTATTATCATAGTTTTCGGTTAAGCCCCATAAAATAAGTGGATCTCCTATGCAGTCACGGGTTGAACGACAACTTCCAATTTAGACGAGACCTTTCCCGTTTCAGAATTTGAAACCCTCCATTGATAGTGAGGTGGGTCCACGAGGTGAATTAGGGAAAGTGAGCTCCGTGGTAAATCGGAGGAGGTTTCTACTTGTTCTTCAGAATAATCTAGACAACTATGACACCGCGTCTTGCGTACGAGTGCCGCAATGCAAGAAACTTTAATTCCTTTTAGCTAGAAGTTTCACATATTATACTACATTAAATTATTCTCCTCTAATTAAATGGATACATATAATAATGGGAAATCATATGTATCAAAATGCAATTTTAAATGATGTTAAGAAGCTATAAACCCAGCAAGCATCCAATTAATGCGAGTTAATCATGTCTAAATATAAGAAATGTATTTTCGTTTCTGTTAGACCCCCCCCCCCCCCCCCCCCCGAATTTCGTGAAAATATACAAAATATGAATTCTTTAGAACACGCAAAAAATACTAAACCATATGAATATGTGTGTAAGGTGTTTAACTAATAAGAGGCACAACCTAAGGCTTTTAGATGAATCAGTATGCAATCCAACACTTAATAGAGGATAATTAGGGGGCACGATCGAGATTTTCTCTTGTGATAAATAGAGGCACACTATCTTACTTATGGGGTGTATCGGATCATATGAGCCTCAAGTTTGGGGAAACGACTCCCCATTTACAACATTAGAAGATGCGAGTCCGTGTCCGTGAGACACTAAAACACCTGCGTTCGTTTGTAGGAACTCGAATCATTAGAATGTGCATAAGAAACTATTTAACCTAGAATATGAATAAAAATAGTCTTAGAATACCTATAATTCAAGTGTATGTCGAAATCTAGAAATCTCTATAGTTTAATGATTTCGAAACTTGAATGAAAATGTATATTATGAACACACTAGAATTGACATTTATATTTAAAAAAAATTGATAGAAAAGCATGCTTAGAATTGTAGTGCATTTTCCCTCAATATAAAATGTTATTTTAAAAAACATGCACATATATTTCTTTCAAATTATGTATAGTGCCACTATGAGGATTGATTTTTCTTACTCTCTAGTGGACTGCCTCATTATCGGGCATTTCATTACAGGGGTCACAGATGGGAGTTGCGCATAGGATAAATGTTTGTAGACCTCCATTTATAGTTTGTTTTTCGTTTAGTTGTATTTTCTTTCAATACTATTTTATTTTCTTTTGTGAACTCAGTGTAACCCAGATGTTTAAGATCTTCTATGTATTAGACTATGTTTAGTATTTCAGAAAATTCAGATGTGTGGTTCATTTCTTTTCTAGTTGGCTCTGTGAATTCAGAAAGATTGAGGTACCCTTTTTACCCTTAGCTTTATTTATCACTTCGGTTGTAAGTTTTCATGTAGTACTTTCATTTTTACCTACTATGTACCGGTTTTGATATTGTTGCTTAGTCTACTTATCTCGGGGTCTAGCCGGACTACTGATTTATTGTTTAAATTAGGTTGAGGTGTTACATTCGAAGTCCCTTCGAGCTCCGTGCCGCCGTCCGCACACGAAAAATCAAACCTATGCACTTGTGGTATAATAACGCTGGAATTGGTGAATCAACAAAAATTTGGCTTGCTACGGGCTTGGGAAGGGATCGTCTAGCTCTTATATCAAGTTATTAGACACTTTATCATAACGCAAAATTACAGTGACAAGATTCTGCGGATGTCTTGTGTTGATTTGCTTAATAGAAGGAGCTGTTGGGATCTCGTTTAGGATTCAATTTTTCTTACTTTTCATTCCACCAATGTTCTACTTAAATACAAATTTACCCCCAAAAAATACAAAAAACGAACAAAGGAAAAAATTCCTAGACAGTAAATAGAACTCCTATATTCAAAATAAAATATAAACTACTAATAGTTTAATGATCAAGAGTTTGACAAGAATTGTGGTACATAAAGAACTTCAGTCATAGATGTGATAAGAACAGTCATGTCCCAGATACAATGCGGGGAGATATCTGTATTCTGAGTAAGAAGCATCTACAGACGCATCACTTGAAAGAGGCTAATTCTAGGATGATATTTGGTTGTTAGTTGACAGGGACAGACGAAGGGGTTAAGCTTCACAGGAGGACGAATGCCTAGAGAGGAGAATATGAGGTTGATGGATGCAAATGCAGGAGTGTTCATGCGTGGAGGGAGATATGGCAGTTCGCATTGGTTTAAGCAACATCCAAAAATGATGTTATAGGAAAGTGAAGAGAGTTAAAATCCTAGGTTCCATAAAACTCAAACGGTGTTGCCGAATGGAGGTAAGAAAAGGCGTGTGGATATAATATGAATAAACTTTGTTGAACAGACTCACATAACCTGCCAGCCTGGTCTACAAGACAAAACTTGCCATTAGCCAATCAAACTATGCTCCATGAGCTCTCCGCTAAGTTTGTGCTATGTGTGTGCATTGCCATGTTGCGGGAGTATTTGCTTCATTGCCATGTTGCAACCGCACTAAATGTACTTCTATGTATCTAATTCATACAACAACACTCAAGCCTTTGTCCTACTATAGTGGGGTCAGCTATATGGATCCTTTGTCGCCATTGTGCCTTATCTTTAGTCATAATCTGACTAATGCCTAAGTACATCATGTCTTTCCTTACAGTTTCATTCCAAGTCTTTATTGGTCTACCCCTCCCTCATTTAACATGCCTAGTGACTAGACTCTCACAACACCTAACAGGTGCCTCTAACGGTCTCCTTTGTACGCGCCCAAACCATCTTAGCCGAGCTTCTCGCATCTTCTCTGCAATTGGTGCTACTCACACTCATTCCTAATTTTATCCAGTTTTGTTTGTCCGCACATCCACCTAAGCATTCTCATCTCCGCAACTCTCATTTTTTGCTCATGTACACAATTCACTGCCCAACACTCAGAACCATAGAGCATCGATGGTCTAATTGCAGTACGATAAAACGTGCCTTTAAGTTTTAATGGTAACTTACGATCGCATAAAATCCCTGATGCGCCTCCCCACTTCAACCAACCCGCTTGGATTTTATGTGTCATATATCAATACCTCCATCTTTTTGAACTATCAATCCATGATATTTAAAACACTCACTACGGGGAATATCTTGATCACCCAACTTAATAACGAAGTCATCAGTCCTTCTTGCACTGCTAAATTTAAGCTCCATATACTCCTTCTTTGCCCTGCTCAACCTAAAATCCTTCTTTTCTAAAGTGTCTCACACTCTCGCCAAGATTCAAGTTTTACGTTTACACCCTCGCGCGTCTCAGCAACCAAAATGATATCATCCGCAAACAATAAACACCAAGGTATTGCTTGTTAGATATGTCTGGTGAGCTCATCTAAGATGAGGGTAAAGAGATAAGGGTTTGAAGCTGAACCTTGATGTAAGCCAACAGTGATAGGGAATTCCCGCGTTAATCCTCCAAATGTCCTCACCCTTGTCACTGAATTTGTATACATATCTTTGATTATGTCAATGTATGATATGTTTACACCTTTCTTTTCTAAGACTCCCCGCAAGATCTCTCTTGAAACTCTATCATAAGCCTTCTCGAGATCGATAAACAGCATATGCAAATCTTGTTTCTTTCTTGATAGTTGTCAATAAGTCTCCTCAAGAGATACATAGCTTCCATGGTCGACCACCCTGGCATGAATCCAAATTGATTCTCCGAGATGTTAGTCTCTCGTCTTACTCTTCTTTATATTACTCGTTCTCCATAGTTTTATGGTATGACTCATTAATTTAATTTATATGTAATTAACACAATTTTGTATATCTCTTTTGTTCTTATACAAAGGTACCAATACACTTTCTCTCCATTAGTCTGACATTCTCTTTGACTGCAATATCTTATTGAAAAAATATGTAAGTCACAAATATTTTTCATTCCCTAGACTTTTTTATACTTCGATGGTATATCGTCTGATTCAACCACCTTTTCACTTTTCATCTTTTTTAGAGCATCATCCTCCGATACTTAAATTTTACGATAAATCTCATGCTATGTTAAAAAATATGACATCTAGCTTTTTGTATTGACTATCTTTGTTTAGTTAGCGGTATGCTTTCATGCTAGTTTTCTTGTACATTCAAGTGATCAAGTCAAAAAATGGTGAAAACATTTCAATAACCTGGTCTGTTTGTTATTCATAATGTTGATTACAGTTTTGTCCACTTATATCTGTTGGCATATTTATTGCTTAAATGTTATTTCTGACCTCATTTATTCAGTTACTGAATTCCTCTTAATTTGGAATTATATAATGGGGCAGGGTTCCTCTGAGGAATTTATTTACAGAAACAGAGAAGCTCTGGAGAGTGAGTATGTGAGTTCTAATTTACATCACTGGATTGACTTAATTTTTGGTTATAAGCAAAGGGGAAAGCCAGCTGTAGAGGTATCTTCTGATTCATATTTTGTGGGTTTTATTCTTTTTTTAGTGTTCAGCTAATTTTTTGTATGCTTTTAAAATGATATCAGGCGGCAAATGTATTCTATTACTTGACTTATGAAGGTGCTGTTGATTTGGAGAGCTTGGAAGATGAATTGCAAAGATCGGCAATTGAAGACCAAATTGCAAACTTTGGTCAAACTCCAATCCAAATTTTTCGTAAAAAGCACCCTAGAAGGGGACCTCCAATCCCAATTGCCCATCCATTATATTTCGCTCCGTCATCAATAATGTTGACTTCCATAATTTCAAATGCAACTAATTCCCCATCTCCCATAATTTTTGTTGGATTGTTTGAGGCGACAAATATTGTGGTTGTAAACAACGGCCTCATCGTTTCAGTAAAATTGTGGTTGACAACACAATTACAATCTGGTGGAAACTACACCTTTTCTGGATCCCAGGTATTCTTTCGTCACACTGCCTGAACGCCCTTGCTCTCTCTCACACACTCTTTCTTTTCCCCGCCAACATACACATGATATGGTTAGAAATCAAGAAATATGCTTATTCCTAATTCTCTAAATAAAACTGAAAGGTTTGTTATTAGAAAATAACAATTGCGCATGTACCATAACATTATATTTTGGTGCTTATTGATTGTTTTCCTTAAAAAAGATTAAAATTATGTCCTACTAGGAACCATTTTTTGGGATTGGCTCTGATGTTTTTCCTACTCGGAAAATTGGTACTACTTTGGCCAATGGAATGGAGCATGGAGTACATTGTTTGGCAATCATGAAAAATCTTAATGAGAATTATCTGATATTATGTGGCAATTGGGAAAGCAGTTTCCAAGTAATATCAGTGCATGATGGAAAGATTGTCCAGAGCATCCACCAACACAAAGATCTTGTTAGCTGTGTTGCAGGTAATAGTATTTTATAGACTTGAATTTGGTGATTAATTAGCTTTGACTATCATAAATCATTTATCCAGTTTGTAGCATTCTGTCCATCCATCTCTTCTTATCATGTAGAGCAGGGTCTAAGTGACGGCGCGCCATGACCAACGCGTGTATATTCCAGCAGGAGGCGGTGATCCGCTGCCCGGACTGGCGATCGGAGTCCGTAGTCGCGTTCGGATGATCGTCTCGAGTCTCTTTTGTATTTTATGTTTTTGTTCTGAGATGTATTTAACCCCCGATCGGCCCAAACAATCTTAGCCATCCGATCAGGGTGATTGTATTTCTAGTGTACAGTGCAGTTGGGCGGTTTTCACTTAGGGTAATATAACCCGACGGTTGGGAGGAATGGAGGCATCGTGAGTTTTGGAGAAATCTGAAATCGTCGGTATCTAGAAGGTGTGACGCCTGCTCTTCCCCGCCGGGAGTGATTCCCGGCTTCCCCTCTGCCTCCACGCCACCGATGCTACGCCGGAGACCTTCTTCCCCGCCGCCCTCCCTCGATCTGGTAAGCCTACCGCTACCTAAAGCCACCTTCCCGCTTCCTCCTGCTGCCACCCGGTAAACACCGATCATCCTGTGCTTCCACTTCCTCCCCGTACAACTCCTTCCCCCCCCCCCCCCCACCACCGGACCACACTGTAAACCCCGCCCCTAGCCCAGTCGGCAAACTCCAGGCAGATCCGTCGTCTGCTCTTCCGCCAGCCCTTGTTATCCAGTTTGAGCCACTCCCAACCCTACCTGCATCGGACCGCCGCTTGCCTTCCCGTGGTGCCACCTTACCCTGTCCAGCCCTAGCCACTTACTATCCCTTCTCCTTGTAGCCAGCTGACCTCATCCTTCTCCGTCATTTTCAAGCTCCGACGTGGCAGCGCCCTTCGAATTCCTTCCCGCTACCGTTACCGCCGCCATCTACACGTTTAAATTGGAGGTAAAAGTCATTTCCATTTGTTGTTTATTCTGGTTACTTGTATTGTGATGGACGTCTATTTTATTGTGCTAATCGGTTCATTTTGGTGTACGATTTGTGAGGCGAATTATGTGTGCGCTTGATTAACTGTGCCTTGTTCGATGTGTGATTACTATTTGATTTACTAAATCAAAGTTTAGGCAAAGTTTGGCACCTGTTCGTTCGTTATAATAATTAATTACTTGACTGGAATTTTGTGGACCGCTCTTGCACTACACTGCATTAAAAGTTGTGTTTAGAAGGTCACCCCGTGTCTGCCTTACCACTGCATCAAATTGGTATCAGAGGACTAGGAGCTCTGGCGGCTGGAAAAGCTCTTTTCCAGCCGCCAGAGCTATTTTTGGCCGTTTGTTTATGCAGCGGATCATTGCAAATGCTCTTTGGAAAGCAGTACTGCGTAGAGGAAATTATCGTCAAGCCTCCATGTTGAGTCAAATTCCGCAGCGGCCGACGATCAGCCCTAGAGCGACGATAGGACGAATCCCGACTCAGCCTCCGGCCGACGATCTTCTTCCGCAGCCCTAGCATCGGCCGACGATCTTCTTCCGCACCTAGCAGCGGCGACGAATCTGACCCAGCCTCATCATCTCCGACGATTCGCAACGAATCCTGACCCAGCATCATGATCCAGCATCGAGCGTCCACCGATTACTGATCTCTTCTTCAATCCAGTGTATGTGCGTCTGTATGTGTTATTGTGTATGTGGTGTGTATGTGTGGTTGTACCAAATTCGGGCAAACCGAAGGAAGGAGGAATCCAAGCGAGTTGGGAGTCAGGTGAGGTGATGTTGTTTTGTGATCTCTGCATAAAAGAGATTGGTCTTGGGAATCGTCCCACCACCCACTTTAGCAAAGAAGGGTGGACAAACTTGATTGCGGGGTTTAAAGAACGAACCGGGAAGAGCTATGATCGACTGCAAATGAAAAATAAATTGGATCATTTGAAGAAGGATTGGAAGTTGTGGAAGGAGCTGAAACATGGCGAGACTGGATTAGGTTGGGATCCAGAGAAGAGAACTATTGCTGCATCAGAAGAATATTTCAATAAGGCGCACTCATCTCTTCGTGGAGTTATCGAGCGAACGTTTGGAGTGTGGAGTGGCACATTTTAAGCAAAATGCCGCAGTACACCTTCAAGAAACAACGCTCCATTGTCCTTGCAACAATGGCCTTACATAACTTCATTCGGAGACATCCATCTCGCTGGGACCCTGAGTTTAATGCTTGTGATGCTGATGAGTCTTCTTTCATTCCCTCAGAGGATGCACACCCTGCGGCAGAGAATGATATTGAAGGCAATATGTATGATGCTGCTGGAGCAGAACATATGTCTACAGTACGAGATATCATTGCCGAAGAAATATACAATGCGCGCAGGTGATCGGAAGGAGAAATATATGATGCTACTGGATTGGATGTTCTCAAGAGTCGCTGCATGTTGGAAGAATATTTATCCTACTTTCTAGAACTATGTAATAAAAGACTAATGTTATGTGTTATTTTGAAATTTTTAGTTTTTAAAAAAACAGCTTCCAAAAGTTGTTTCTCCAAACAGCCAAAATTTGCACATCCAAACAGTCTGCAGCTTTTCAAAGAGCAGTTCTGCAAATAACAACCAAACAGACTGCAGCTTTTCAAAACAGCTCCCCAGAGATCTATTTTAAAACAGCTCTATCTGGACAGCAGCTTTTCAATCCGCCAGAGCTAAAACAAACAGACCCTAGGTTAGGGTCATTGCATGTTACGTACTGGTAGGGATTATCGTCAATCCATGTCGAGTCAAAATCACCCTGACGATAGGACCGCTAGCTCTCAGACGGACATGTCGTCTGCGGAATTCCAAAGGCTTGTCCTCAATCGATTTGATCAAATGGGCGTCCAATTCGACACACTTAGAGGTGATATCGCGAGGGTTAGCACGAGAGTAGACCAGTTAGAGACACCAAGAGATCGAACGAACCCTATACCTTATGAGGAACCTCTTGGGGACCTTCGAGATGCCACACCCCATCCCGGGTGACATGGTTGAGACGGCCCTTGCCGAGATCTCCCGCCCCCACCAAGAGCGAATTATTGATTACGAGTTTCGACAAAATCGTCCTTTGGATGAACCACGTCCTCCACCACCTCATCGTAGAGATAGACCCCGATATGACTATGACGATGATGACGAATACGGTGACTTCCGTGAGCCCCGTCGAGGAATGACTCCCGAGGAGGATGACATTACCCGACGGATCCGTATTGATGCTCCCACCTTCGATGGTCACTTGGACCCGAAGGCGTTTAGTGATTGGCTCATGTGCATGGACCACTACTTTGACTGGTTCGAGATGAGCGACGAGAGGCGAGTACGGTTCGCGAAGATGAAACTAATTGGCCAAGCAAAGATATATTGGTCAAGTCTGGAGAGATCTTTTGAGCGTGATGGCTATTGCCTCATTTCCCGATGGGATGAGATGAAGCAGCGCTTACAGGATAAGTATCTTCCTGCTTCCTATCGAGATCAACTGTTAGATCAGTTGTACGCGCTACGTCAAGGTACTCTTTCTATTGTTGATTACATGTCTCGATTTGACGAGCTTGTAGTTCGTAGCGACATTATGGAGGAGCCCATTGCCACTGCCTCGCGCTTTCGTGCGGGTCTTAGGTCAGACATCCGAAGGGAACTAATCCCCCATAGGATGGAGTCGGTTGAGCAGGTCTTTCAACTTGCCCTCGAATACGAGCAGTATTTGCACTCAGCCGGCCCGAGACGGGCTTCCACTAGACCCGATGCTTCCACATTTAGGAAGCTCGCCCCTGCCACGACTTCTGCCACCCCTCGTACTCCCACAGACGCGACCCGAAAAGCTATTGTTCCAGGAGGCCCCAAACCTGGGGGCGTCCAATGTTACCATTGTTCTGGCATAGGGCATTTTGCAGCACAATGCCTTACCAGGAACTTGTTGATTGAGGATTCTGGCGAGCCCAGCGCTGAGGCTGAGGGCGACGCCACTGAGGAGGTTACTGCTTGTTGTTGAGGATGGATAGGAGAGCGATGCTGAGAGATCGTTAGAAGTAGGAGGCCTCTGTCGCATCCTCCACACCCCACGTGCTGAGGAGGATTGGAGACACACCACTATCTTTTTTACTTATTTCCCGAGCGCAGGAGGACCCTGCAAGCTCGACATCGATAGTGGTAGCCACGTAAATATTATTGCTAAGAAAGGGTTGGAGAGGATGCAGCTTACTGCTGAGCTCCATCCTCATCTGTATCGTGTCCTTTGGGTGGACAAGTCCACCATTCAAATTACACAGCGGTGTCTGGTGTCGATCCGATTAGCGTCTATAGAGGATCGAGTTTGGTGCGACGTTATCCCTATGGATGTCGCTCACGTTCTTTTAGGAAGACCCTGGCTTTACGATCGTGACGTCACGTGTTATGGTCGTTCCAACACGTGCGTATTTTTCGACAAGGGTCGAAAGATTACTCTCACCCCGACTCAGCCCAGGGATCCTTCCAAGGGCAAGGTTGACTCGTCAGTTAGTGCAGGATTGTCGAGACCCCTGCATATCTTGAGAAGGGGTGATTTCTTGAGAGTGAGCCTAGAGACTGGGATCATGTTTATTGTAGCAGCCACGTTGGCGGCCGAGACCCCTAGCGAGGCCGAGATTACTGATCTGGATGTTCGGCAGTTGATGGATGACTTTACAAACATTATGCTCGAGGAGCTCCCCGATGAGCTTCCCCCACTGAGGGACATCCAACATGCGATTGATCTGATCTCCTCCGAAAGGAGCATCTATACATCAACTTGAAGAAGTGCTCGTTCCTATCCACGTCCGTTCATTTCTTGGGTTATGTTGTATCGACATCTGGTATTTCTGTCGATCCTGACATGGTCAGGGCGATTCGAGAGTGGCCGATCCCTACGAACATTCATGAGGCCCGTAGCTTTCATGGACTTGCCACCTTTTATAGGAGGTTTGTCCGGGCCTTCAATTCGGTCATGGCCCCCATTACGAGCTGTCTTCGTAAGGGTGATTTCGTTTGGACAAAGGCTGCCACTCGAGCGTTTGAGGAGATCAAGGAGAAACTATCTACTGCTCCCGTTTTACGCTTACCAGATTTCTCCAAACCCTTTGAGGTTGCTTGTGATGCGTCAGGAGTTGGTATCGGCGCAGTCCTTAGTTAGGAAGGTCACCAAGTAGCATACTTTTGTGAGAAGTTGAACGAAGTCCGACAGAAATACTCAAAGTATGATCAGGAGTTTTATGCCATTGTGCAGGCACTGTGATATTGGCGAAATTATCTTTTGCACAAGGAGTTCATTTTATATTATGACCATCAGGCCCTGAGATATCTCGATTCTCAAAAAAATTGGGTCACCGTCACGCCAAGTGGGTGGAGTATATGCAGTAGTTACACTATGTTCTTAAGCACCGTGCAGGTGTTGAGAACAAACCGGCAGACGCATTGAGTCGACGAGTTAGCATCCTCCACACCATGAGCACCCGAGTAGTGGGTTTGAGAAGCTAGTTCACGCTTACCCAGAGTGCCCTGATTTTGGTGATATTTATTCCGCGCTTTCGAAGGACTCGCCCGACCTTCGGGTGGGTTATTCGATGTCTGATGGATATTTATTTTTGGGCTCTCGCATCTGCATTCCTCAGTCATCCCTCCGAGATTTCCTTATCTGGGAGTTACACGCAGGCGGAGCTGCGGGGCACTTTGGAAGAGATAAGACGATTGCGTTGGTTGAGGACCGTTTCTTTTGGCCCGGCCTCAAGAAAGATGTCACCAAAATAGTGAGGCATTGTAGATTTTGCCAGACGGCAAAGGGAACTCGACAGCCCACGGGGCTTTACACTCCACTTCCCGTCCCTGAGCGACCCTGGTCGGATGTTAGTATGGATTTTGTTCTCGGGCTCCCTGACACCCTGAGTAAGCTCGATTCGATATTTGTTGTAGTTGATCGTTTCTCAAGATGGCGCATTTCATTCCTTGCCGAAAGACCGCGGACGCCTCCCACATGGCAACGTTATTCTTTAAATAAGTCTTTAAGTACCATGGTCTTCCCGCCTCCATAGTCTCTGGTCGTGACGTGCGATTCATGAGCTATTTTTGGAAGACTTTGTGGAAAAAGACGGGTACAATCCTGAAGTTTTCCTCCGCCTACCACCCGCAGACGGACGGACAAACTGAAGTGGTTAACCGTAGTCTTGGCACCCTGCTTCGTTGCCTAGTTGGAGATAGTCCGACAACCTGGGATTCTGTCCTTCCCATAGCCGAATTTGCATACAATAGCTCAGTCAACAGGACTGTTGGAACCCCTGTTTTGATTTGGGCTAGGTTCACTTCTTAGGCTTATTGACCCATGTTGTATAGTCAGGGTCAGTGTTTTGGTTTCTATGTCTTAGGCCAGTCCTCCAAAGTTTATCTCCATGGACCTGCCTGAAAAGTGTCTCATATTCAAGCCTTAGAAGATTCTATGCAGTCTGGGAATTTAGTTCGACGTTCGTCGAACTCAACTCGAAGAACTTGGAGATCCTTCTCTAAGTTGAGCAAGACGATCGTAGAACTCTGGTCGACGATATCCTTCAGAAGAAGTTATTCTGTGGTCGAAGTTTTCTCTCAGTCTATTTCTCAGCTCGACTATTTCTGGTGATTCAAGTTCTGTGGTCGACGTTCTTTCAGTTCAGAGCAGACTCTTAGGTCGACAAACTTGGAGCTCAGTTTCAGTTTAGTTTATTCAGTTATTCAGTTCGCAGAGCTCAGGTCAAAGAACAGGATTTCTTAGGTCGACGATCTCCGATTGCAGCTCGACGAAATCTGTTCCCTGGTCGACGAAAACTGTAAGATGTCTTGTTCTTTATTCTTTCCATATTTGTTCCTTTATTACATTAAGTCGTAATTTCGTTGTGTAATCAATGCTTATATTCCCTATGAATATAGCCGTTTATGGCAGCATTTATTATGGTATTCATCAGAGAATTTGCTTGACATATTTCTCGGGACAGATGAGAAAATGAATATTGAAAAGGCACGCTTGCCGTTTTCCTTCCCAGTTTTCTAGCAACGCATTTATTGCATGATTTGAATTCGCAAAAGAGAGTTTTTACTGTTCGTTTTTTATATACTCTAACAGAAAGAGATATACTAGACACAAGAGTTTTTACAGAACAAAAAAACAACATAGTTTTCTAACAGTACAGTGCAGGAAGAAGAAAAGTGTTCTCGGGTTCATTATTTCAGAGCTGCTCTCAATCCCTATTCTTTCAGTGCTCTGAAGAAGAAGGAAGAAGAACAACAATAACATATCCAGTGTCTTCGTATTCTTCTTTTCCAGGATCTTGTAGAGACAACAAATCTCTATCTATCTAGAGTTCCTGAATCTGGTTTTACAAAGCTTAAGGCCTACCTCACCCTTAGCAAAGCTTCTCATCCTGAACCATCAACATCTCAGGGGGAGCTTTGACAACATTCTGAATCCACAAAGTCTTCTCAATTTGCTAATTGAGAAAAGAGAAGACTCTCATCAACCTTTCCTTCCATCTCTGTACAGGGTTTTAACTCCCTTCAAAAGTTAGACTGGTTTACAAGTCTCCTTCCAAAAGACTTGAGGTAGGTTTTTGGGCACCTGGTAAAAAGCTCAAAGGGTTGTTATATCTCCCTTAAAATAGATATATTGGTGGCAGTCACCTGATCAAAACCTGTAGTGGATTCCTACCAAGGGTGGTAGAAGAGTGGATGTACCCAGTTGGGGAACCACTATAAAGTTCTTATGTTGTTTGGGTTGTGCTTGTTGTTTCCTTTGTGCTTGTGTTGTGGTTAGTTTAGTTTAGTTTTTACTTTATCTCTGATATCATTGCTTAGCTATATATATATATATATATAATCACCTACTTTGTCACTTAACATAATATTTTTAAAAAGACAAAAAGTTTTATATAACTCTATTCACCCCCCCCCCCCTCTAGAGTTATTCAGATATTATCTCCCCCCTTTTCTTTCAAGGACCACGGGCTTGAGTCCATTTCATGTCATATTAGGATACGAGCCTAGGAAACCAGTTGATTTGATAGATATTCCCTTAGAGTTCAGACCTAGTAAGTCAGCCGAGTCTTTCATTTAGCATATACTTGCACTACACGAGTTGGTCCGTAAGAAGATTGCAGCTAGTAATGATTATTATAAATATCAAGCAGATTTGCACATGCGGGAACAAATCTTTGAGGTAGGAGAACAGGTATTTATTCGCATTCGATCAGAAGTGATCATGGTACTGAGTTTGAGTCTCTTCTTATGCAAGAGTTCTGTAGGAAGGAAGGTATCATACATTGCTTCTCAGCTCTTATAACACCTCAACGGAATGGGGTTGCTGAAAGGAAGAATAGAACACTAATTGAATCTGCAGGCACATTACTTGCAGATGCTTATTTGCCTCCTATCCTTTTGGGCAGAGCTGTAAGCACAGCAAATTATGTGCTGAATAGAAGTCTTATACACAAACTTAAGAATAAGACTCCTTATGAGCTACTGAAAGGGAAGAAACCTAAAGTCACATATTTTAAAGTATTTGGTTGTATATGCTATATTCATAACAATGACAAGAAATATATTAGAAAATTTGAAGCAAAGGCTGCAATGAGAATTTTTCTAGGATATTCCCAAGTCAACAAAGCTTATAGGGTGTTTAATAAATCAACTTTAAAAATTGAGGAATCTGTGCATGTAACTTTTGATGAAGCTAATATGTTTTGCAAGGAGAAAGAAATTTCTACCAATGTGTTATTGCATGTACCTCACTTGTGTGAGAAAATGGATGAACTAAACCTTACACCAAAGGTTATATCACATCCTTCTTCACAATGTGATGAAGAAAGTGAAGAAGAAACTGTGGAAGCAGTTGAACTTCCTCCAACAGCATATGTAATTCCATAAGAGGAATTCATTCCAAATGTTGTTGCTGAACCAACTCCACCATCTGATCTTGTCACACTAAGGGATCATCCTAGATCTCAAGTGATTTGGAGACATATCAGTAGGTGTACGACAAGGCATCAATTCAACCATGATGTGATGCATGCATGTTTTCTCTCTCAAGTTGAGCCTCAATTCATAACTGATGTAGAGCAAGATCCTCACTGGATTATTGCAATGCAAGAGGAGCTCAATCAGTTTGAGAAATGTAGAGTTTGGGACTTGGTTCCAAGGCTTAAAGGCTATCCAGTAATTGGGACCAAGTGGGTTTTCAGGAACAAGCTTGATGCTCAAGGTGTAATTGTGAGGAATAAGGCTAGGCTTGTTACTCAAGGCTATAGGCAAAAGGAAGGGATTGATTATGATCAAACCTTTGCTCCTGTTGCAAGGCTAGAAGCTATCAGGATTTTTCTTGTTTATGCAGCATTTAAAAAGTTCAAGGTCTACCAGATGGATGTCAAGAGTGCATTCTTGAATGGAGAGCTAAAGAAGGAGGTTTATGTTGAACAACCTCCAGGTTTTATTTCTCCAACTCATCATTCGTATGTTTTCAAATTGCACAAGGCTCTCTATGGTCTAAAGCAAGCTCCAAGAGCTTGGTATGAAACCTTAGCCAGCTTTCTCTTGCAACACAAGTTCTCTAGAGGCATGGTAGATAGGACTCTTTTTACTAAATTGCATCATGATAAAATTCTAGTAGTACAAATTTATGTAGATGATATAATATTTGGTTCTACTGATCCCAAACTGTGCAAAAGATTTTCTGATCTAATGCATTCAAAGTTTGAGATGAATAGCATGAGGAGAGCTATCTTATTTCCTAGGCCTTCAAGTGAAACAATCTCCTGATGGCATTTTCATTTCTCAGTCTAAATATGCAAATGAGCTTATTAAGAAGTTTGGGATGGCTGATGCCTCTTCTATGAAGACTCTCATGGCTGCCAATGCTGTAATAGATTCTGATGAACATGGAAAACCTGTTGATCAGACCAGGTATAGGGTCATTGTTGGATCCCTACTATATCTCACAGCAAGCAGACCAGATATCATGTTTGCTACATGTTTATGTGTTAGGTTCCAGGTGAACCCCAAAGAATCTCATCTTATTTTTATTAAAAGAATTTTAAGATATATAAATTGTTGTCCTAATCTAGGACTATGGTATCCAACAGAGTCAGCATTTGAGCTTACTGGATTTTTTGATGCTGACTATGATGGATGTAGAGTGGACAGAAAGAGTACCTCAGGAACATGTCAGTTCCTGGGTGATAGACTTGTGTCCTGGTTTTGCAAAAAACAAACTTCTGTATCTACATCAACTGTTGAGGCTGAGTATATGGCGGCTGGTAGTTGTTGTTCACAAATTTTGTGGATACAAAACCAACTCCTTGATTATGGTTTCAATCTAAATAATTCAACCATATTCTGTGATAGTACTAGTGTTATATCTATAGCACATAATCCAGTGCATCATTCTAGGACAAAGCATATAGATATAAGACATCATTTCATAAGAGACTGTGTGGACAAGCAGAAAATTAAACTTGAGTTTGTCTCCACTGATTTGCAAAGGGCAGATATCTTCACCAAACCCTTGGATGAAACCAAACATCTGTTCTTTATGAATCAGCTTGTAATGATAAATGGCAAGGCTTAATTTTGAATCTGTCCTTGTGGAATCGATTTGATAATAATTCGTCGACCTGAGATCGACGATTTGAAATCATTTCGTTGGGAGTTTGTCGATCGGAGATCGACGAAATCTCTGTGTGAAGTCAGGTTCGTCGACCAGAGATCGACGATTCTGCTTCAGGAAACATTTCTGAGGACGACGAAATTGTTCCATCTCTTCATTTCTGAGATCGATGAATTTACCTCTTCAGGAAATTTTCGTCGACCGGAGATCGAAGATTTTTTTTTCTTCGCCGGGCTGAGCTTGTCGATTCATATTCTGAAAACCTTTATTAGGCTTTCTTCTTCGAGCTTTATCCCGCGCTTTCAGTTCCCTTTGCTCTTGATCGTCTTTTCTTGTGCAGGTGATTCTCTTAGAGCGATGGCCTCGTCAGGATCTACTCTCGCTGTAATGAAGTTCGACACCGGCTTTGATATAGATTTTGATTCATTCAAGCATTCAGACAAAATCTTCCTCGACATCCTCCAGTTGTTTGAGGACCAGAATCTTAAGCGTTTGATGTCTGAAAGGATAAAGTTGTCGGCTACAAAAATTCGCGAGTGGGTCTACTCGTCCTCCTCCTCTGATGAAGAAATGATTGGTTCTATTGCTGGAACTCAGGTTTCTCTAACCCCTGCAATTCTTTCTGAAGTTTTTGGTTTTGTTAATGGCTCGGATGATATCGAGTTAGAGCATGGTGAATTTGAGAACATGCTGGTTGTGATGGGTCACTCAGAAGAAAACCCTAACAAATTGCTGAAGAAGAACTTGTCGGCAGCGTACAAGTTTCTGGCCGATGTTGTGGGTAAAGTATTGTTTGGGAAACACACTGCCCACGACTACATTACGAGACATCAATTCCTTGTAATGTGCGCCTTGGTTAACAAAAAGGAAGTTAACTGGGGGCAAGTGTTGTTCGATTTGATCAGGAGAAAGAATTCTAAGAAAGAAGTCTGTTTTGTCAGGATTCTAGGCCTGTTTCTGAAGGCCAAGGCTGATGATTTACTTGTCACCCCGACAGTATTCATCAATGCCTCCAAGAGGCTATCATGCGCTCTATTTAGCAGGTGGGAGAGGAACATCCCAAAGCCTTCCAGGGCTTCCTCCTCTAAAACTTCTGAGAGTACTAGGGCAGTTACAGCCACTCCCCACCCTGCAGAGGACAATTCTATTCCTCCTCCTCTTCCTGCCCAAACTCCTTCAACATCCCTCCAACAAATCTCCTCAGCTCCAGCACATCAATCTACACTTACACCTCCTGGTTCCCTCATCCACCCCTCTTCACCAGTTCATCAACCCACCGCTCCTTTATCCCCCATTTCTTCTCCAGCTCAACACCTACAACAAGCTTTATCTCCAGATTCTGCTACCCCTCCTTTGTCCCCCCCTTCCTTCTCATCTTACAGACATTCCTCCACTTCATAATTTATCATCCCTACCCTCTTTCGATCTTCTTTCTTCTCCAAGTCATTCTCCATCTCCTCCAGATGAGCAAATGACAGATTCTCATCCCTCATCTTCTACCATCAATCCATCTGTCTCTACCCAAACCCCACCAGAATTCTTAAAATTCCCTTCACCCTCTATCTCTTCCATATTAGAATTCATCTCACCCCTTCTAAAACAACTCATGGCAGAGGTCCATTTCACCTCTTGCTTCCTCCATTTCTATTCTTGCTGCTCAGTTTTCTGCCCTCCCTGTCCCTCCTTCTTTTGTCAGGGGCTTGACTCCAGTGCCTATTGAAACCAGGCAGGGGGAGATGCTCAATGAAGAAGCAGCTCCAGTAGCTCCAGCAGCAGAAATAACAGCAGCAGGTGAAGATATTGTTGATACAGAATTACCTGATGCAGAACTTCCTGACTCTTTGGATACAGACTTTGAGACATCTGATATAGATCTGGACATTTACTCTGGAGACTGTTTCATCTCTCCAAATGTTGATCTGCTTTCAGTTTTGAGCCCTTTTGACCTCCTGTACATAAATGTTATTTATTTTATTTCCAATCAGTATTGTACAGATATTGTCTGTTTTACAGCTTCTATTAGCTCAGAGATGATAGCTACTATTAAGGCCAGTTTTGATGTAATCCTTAAGCCGAAAATATCTGAGGCTGAGCCCAAGGTTATGTCTCCTCCCACTTATGTGATGGATGACTCTCCTTTGTCTGATCTGGACTCCTTTCTGTCAGAGGATTCAGAAGATGTATTTATGACTGATCCAGTGCCAGCTGTGCCTCCTCCAGCAGAAATTGTTCCTCCAGCCCCAGTTCAAGCTCCTACTTCTCAGGCTCCTCCTCCCCAGATTACAGCAGAACAGCTCAAGGTAATAGATGATTTATATGATTTCCAAGATTCTTCTTCTGATGATGATGATGATTCAGAAGAAGATTCAAGTTCAAAGAAAAGGAAGTTTAAGAAAAAAAATTTCAGTACCAGTTCCCAAGCCTAATCCCAAAAATGATATCCCCTTCTATATTCTCAATTAGATCAAGCCTTATCAAGGTATGCCTCACTGGATGAAGCTTTCAAAGAAAGAGCAGAAAGCTAGGAAGAAATCAAGGAGATACTCTCCCCCTCCTCCTCCAAAAAGGGATGGGAGAGGTCCTCCTCCTCCTCCAGCTGCAGGTGCAACTGGACTTGCTATCCATAGATCTTCTAATGTCACTCAGACTTATTCCAGGCAAGGAAGAGCTTCTCAGTCTTCTGGAAGCAGGTATCCTCCTCAGAAACACTCTTACTCTTCCAGAAGTTCTGCTCCTCCAGCTATGCAGTTCAGCCCTCCTAGAGCTTCTTTCTCTCCCAGAAAAAGCAAAAGCCCAGAGAGTCCTTCCATTATAACATATGATCCAGAATTGGACCCCAATACTAGAATGACAAGATTCAATGAGCTGGTAGCTCTCTCTCAGATAAGGAAAGCCAGAGAAGAAGGCAATGATGCCTCTCAGTTGTCAACTATGTCTTCCTACATGAAGAATGTTGGAGTAATTTGCCAGCAGGACACGTGTGTGTCGGACCGACCCCGTGGCTTTCCCCATCGCGTTCCTGGTCTGGGTGCTAACCCCGGTGGGCCCCCTGTGGCGGAATATCCCCGCGGTCCTGTGGTTGGGATTAGTCCTACATCGCTCGCAGCGCTCGCTCCTCCGTGTTTATGTACCCCGCCACCCTTCATCTCAATACCTGGGTTTTGAGATGCGATATGGGTGGACGGGTTCTCACATGGTATCAGAGGATGGTTGTCCTGCTCCGGGGGTGTGTTGGAGTAATTTGCCAGCAGGACACGTGTGTGTGGGACCGAACCCGTGGCTTTCCCCCATTGCGTTCCTGGTCTGGGTATTGACCCCGGTGGGGCCCCCTGTGGCGTAATACCCCCGCGGTCCTGTGGTTGGGATTAGTTCTACATCGCTCGCAGCGCTCGCTCCTCCGTGTTTATGTACCCCGCCACCCTTCATCTCAATACCTGGGTTTTGAGATGCGATATGGGTGGGCGGGTTCTCACAAAGAAGGAATTAGAGAGATACCAAGTTGGAAAGTTATTCAATGCTGATGAATACATGAATCTCCATCCAGAAGCTGTAGTTCCAAGGGCTACTACCCAGAAGACCCTTGGTGATGCTGAGATGAAGATGACTATCAAAGAAGCAACAGATCCCAACATAACCATATTATTTGCAAAATCTTCTGCTCCTCCAAAGGACCCTTGATTTATTTCTTTTTACTGTCTGTTTTTATTGTCTTTTGAACTATATCTGTCCATAGCTTTTATTATTGTTGATAGCTTATTTATTCTATCAGCTCTATATCTTGGTACTGAGTTTGAGTCGACCTTAGCATTAGAGTATAACTCAAGTACTTCTCTCTTCCACAGCAGAGTCGGCTCCGAAAGAACAAATTCTAGGTCAGCGACCTGCTACAAATGGAGAACTAGCTGAACTTCCTCAGGCGTATCCTTGAATCCATTTCTAACCAGCTCTGAACCCTCAAACAGAAAATCTAATCTCCTTAGCGTCATTGCTTCTGTGAGTTGCTTTAGATTTTCTGATCTTTCGTCGTTTCATCGCATAGGACAAAGAAAGGCGAGGAATAACGTATTTTATTCTAAGCACACACTGTTCTATTTATATATTCCACTAATTTGAGAATGTTGAGAGTCGTGTACCTATTGTGATGATCATGAGGAGATAAATGGCTGGAATTAATCCCCCCAGATTAGCCACAAATATATGTCTCTGGACATTTGCGTCGAGTGAATTCGACACACTCGACGCACTCGATGCATGTTGTAGACTCAACACACTCAATGCCTGAGCCCTTACACTCAGCACATTAGATGCCTGATGTTGACTCAGCGCTCTCGACGCCTGGACACTTAGTCCATCATTTCCTTGTTATCCTGCATAGATAAATACTACCAGAAACAACTAAAATACATGCATAGCAACTGAAGCTATTGTAAGTTCATTATACCTAATTCAAATTTGAAGGATTTGAACTTGGCTTCATCTAGTAGTTTGGTGAAGATATCAGCCACTTGCTTTGTGATTTGGGCTAGGTTCACTTTTTAGGCTTATTGACCCATGTTGTATAGTCAGGGTCAGTGTTTTGGTTTCTTGGTCTTAGGCCAGTCCTCCAAAGTTTATCTCCATGGACCTGCCTGAAAAGTGCCTCAGATTCAAGCCTTAGAAGATTTTATGCAGTCTGGGAATTTAGTTCGACGTTCGTCGAACTCAGCTCGAAGAACTTGGAGATCCTTCTCTAAGTTGAGTAAGACGATCGTAGAACTTTGGTCGACGATATCCTTCAGAAGAAGTTATTCTGTGGTCGAAGTTTTCTCTCAGTCTATTTCTCAGCTCGACTATTTCTGGTGATTCAAGTTCTGTGGCCGATGTTCTTTCAGTTCAGAGCAGACTCTTAGGTCGACAAACTTGGAGCTCAGTTTCAGTTTAGTTTATTCAGTTCGCAGAGCTCAGGTCGAAGAACAGGATTTCTTAGGTCGACGATCTCCGATTGCAGCTTGACGAAATCTGTTCCCTGGTCGACGAAAACTGTAAGATGTCTTGTTCTTTATTCTTTCCATATTTGTTCCTTTATTACATTAAGTCGTAATTTCGCTGAATAATCAATGTTTATATTCCCTATGAATATAGTCGTTTATGGCAGCATTGATTATGGTATTCATCAGAGAATTTGCTTGACATATTTCTCGGGACAGATGAGAAAATGAATATTGAAAAGGCACGCTTGCCGTTTTCCTTCCCAATTTTCTAGCAACGCATTTATTGCATGATTTGAATTCACAAACGTGAGTTTTTGTTGTTCGTTTTTGATATACTCTAACAGAAAGAGATATACTAGACGCAAGAGTTTTTACATAACAAAAAAAAAACACAACATTGTTTTCTAGCAGTACAGTGCAGGAAGAAGAAAAGTGTTCTCGGGTTCATTGTTTCAGAGCTGCTCTCAATCCCTATTCTTTCAGTGCTCTGAAGAAGAAGAAGGAAGAACAACAATAACATATCCAGTGTCTTCTTATTCTTTTCCAGGATCTTGCAGAGACAACAAATCTCCATCTGTCTAGAGTTCCTGGATCTGGTTTTACAAAGCTGAAGGCCTACCTTACCCTTAGCAAAGCTTCTCATCCTGAACCATCAACATCTCAGGGGGAGCTTTGACAACATTCTGAATCCACAAAGTCTTCTCAGTTTGCTAATTGAGAAAAGAGAAGACTCTCATCAACCTTTCCTTCCACCTCTGTACAGGGTTTTAACTCCCTTCAAAAGTTAGACTGGTTTACAAGTCTCCTTCCAAAAGACTTGAGGTAGGTTTTTGGGCGCCTGGTAAAAAGCTCAAAGGGTTATTATATCTCCCTAAAAATAGATATATTGGTGGCAGTCACCTGATCAAAACTTGTAGTGGATTCCTACCAATGGTGGTAGAAGAGTGGATGTACCCAGTTGGGAAACCACTATAAAGTTCTTATGTTGTCTGGGTTGTTATTGTTGTTTCCTTTGTGCTTGTGCTGTGGTTAGCTTAGTTTAGTTTTTACTTTATCTCTGATATCATTGCTTAGCTATATATATATATAATCACCTACTTTGTCACTTAACATAATATTTGTAAAAAGACAAAAAGTTTTATATAACTCTATTCACCCCCCCCCCCTCTAGAGTTATTCAGATATTATCTCCCCCCTTTTCTTTCAAGGATCACGGGCTTGAGTTTATTTCATGTCATATTAGGATACGAGCCTAGGAAACCAGTTGATTTGATAGATATTCCCTTAGAGTCCAGACCTAGTAAGTCAGCCGAGTCTTTCATTTAGCATATACATGCACTACACGAGTTGGTCCGTAAGAAGATTGCAGCTAGTAATGATTATTATAAATATCAAGCAGATTTGCACATGCGGGAACAAATCTTTGAGGTAGGAGAACAGGTATTTATTCGCATTCGATCTGAGAGGGTTCCACAAGGACCAGCAAAAAAATTAAGCGCACGCAGAATGGGCCCCTATATAGTCGTGCGGCGAATTGGTACAAACGCATATGAAATAGACATCCCTCATGCTATGGGCATTAACCGAGTATTCAACGTAGAGGATTTGACTCCTTATTACGGGGAGCATGTGTACGTGGACCCACTCACCACACCTCTGTCTGAGCCTTCATCTGCCATAGCCCCACCACCTGAGCCTTCCCCTCCTGCTACTTCCACTGGTACCTCTTTGTTGCCACCAATGGCGTCGCGACATGCTGATCGAGTCGCACCACCGACGGTTTCACCGACATCATTGCCAAACGGAGACACATCATTGCCAGACGGAGATACATCAGTGCCAGACGGAGATACTTTGGTACCACCTGCTTCTACAGACGACGTGCTTCAGATCGTCGGTCACGACCTCTACGCCGCGGGCGGGCGAGATACCCTGCGTTATCTTGTCCGTTGGAGCGGTCGGCTCTTGCACGATGCTACTCTGATTTCCTCAGAGGAGCTTCAAAGACTCGCCCCACGGCTGATCAGCGAGTACAGCCACCTACACTTATCGGAGTTGAGTGCCTTTAAGCCGGGGAGTGTTGACGGCGCGCCACGAACGACGCGCGTTTTTTCTCCGCAGGAGACGGTGATGCTGCTCGGACGAGCAATCGGAGCCCGTAGTCGCTTTTGGATGATCGTCTCGAGTCTCTTTTGTATTTTTTTGTTTTTGTTCTGGGATGTATTTAACCCCCGATCGGCTCAAACAATCTTAGCCATCCGATCGGGGTGATTGTATTTCTAGTGTACAGTGCAGTTGGTCGGTTTTCACTTAGGGTTATATAACCCGACGGTTGGGAGGAATGGAGGCATCGTGAGTTTTGGAGAAATCTGAAACCGTCGGTCTCTAGAAGGTGCGACGTCTGCTCTTCCCCGTCGGGAGTGATTCCTGGTTTCCCCTCTGGCTCCACGCCACCAGTGCGACGTCGGAGACCTTCTTCTCAGCCTCCCTCCCTCGATCCGTTAAGCCTACCACTACCTAAAGACGCCTTCCCGCTTCCTCCTGCTGCCACCCGGTAAACACTGATTATCCTGTGCTTCCACTTCCTCCCCGTACAACTCCTTCCCCCCACCACCACTGGACCACACTGTAAACCCCGCCCCTAGCCCAGTCGGCAAACTCCAGCCCGATCCGTCGCCTGCTCTTCCGCCAGCCCCTATTATCCAGTTCGAGCCACTCCCAACCCTACCTGCATCGGACCGCCGCTTGCCTTCCCGTGGAGCCACCTTACCCTGTCCAGCCCTAGCCACTTACTATCCCTTCTCCTTGTAGCCGACTGACCTCATCCTTCTCCATCACTTTCAAGCTCCGACGTGGCAGCTCCCTCGAATGCCTTCCCGCTACCGTTACCGCCACCATCTACACGTGTAAATTGGAGGTAAAAGTCATTTCCTTTTGTTGTTTATTCTGGTTACTTGTATTGTGATGGACTTCTATTTTATTGTGCTAATCAGTTCATTTTGTTGTACGATTTGCGAGGCGAATTCTGTGTGCGCTTGATTAACTGCGCCTTGTTCGGTGTGTGATTACTATTTGTTTTACTAAATCAAAGTTTAGGCAAAGTTTGGCACCTATTCGTTCGTTATAATAATTAATTACTTGACTGCAATTTTGTGGACCGCTCTTGCACTACACTGCATTAAAAGTTACGTTTAGAAGGTCACCCCGTGTCTGCCTTACCACTGCATCACTAAGCCTCACCATAAGTGTGGTAATCCTTGTTTAGCGGAGGAAAAAATCCACAGATGAACACATGTGTTCTGAGGAAAAAAGCATCTGAATTTTCTGAATTAATTTGTAAATTGCAATTTAGAGAAAGGGAAAAAAGGGTGCAGTCTCTACCGTTGTTGTTCATTCATCTCTTACTATCATGTATAATAGCTAGCATAAGTGAGTTTGAACTACATCAATAGAGAACTAGTCCTTGTTTAGTCAACAAAAATTTTCCAATGATTCCTGATGAATATTTTTGGGATTTAGTTGGTAAATTGCAAGGTAGAAAAGTATAGCAATTTAGCTTGCGAGTTCATTTACTAAACAAAAAGTGTATTCATATTGTCTGATTATAATGCAGAATCGTCAAGAAACTCTTTAACTGCGTTGATGTGGAGCCTTTTTTTTGTTAGACGTTCCATTCACCTACTGCTTCCTATCTTAAATTTATTGTTTTCATCTGATGCTCTGAACTTTTTATTTGTGTTCTTTCAAACTTTCATTTGTCATAAATTTTTTTTGCTTTATAGATATTAACATGGATTTTTTTTATCTATGCAAGTTATTGTAACTTAGATGCCTTGATAAAAATAATCTTTCCACCTAGGTGATTTTTTGATTACGTGAGCAATTAAGTCCAATTGGCATAGAATTATATACCTAGTTTTTTTTAATTTAGGGATTAATTCTTCCACTCACATTTGGACGATTCCTTCTACCTCACAGGTATTATTGCTGTACAACTATTAGGTAATATAAAAAACATAGTTGACTTATTCCCTTTCTCCACACTTCTTGGCATATATATGGCACATGGCCAACTTAGCACAAATAAGTTACACTCTTTTTCTTCCGAAAAGATCTGGTGAGTAGATTTACCAATTGATAGTTTCCACATTTTCTGTATCAATGGTCCCATCTTCCAATTGGTCTGTTTCCGGCTTATTATTCATTCTTCCAGTCTCTCTCTTCTTGCTTTCTAGATCATGAAAGATAGTAAGAAGGGGAAAAAGTTACTTAACAATTCTCAGACTATATGATTCATTAATAGATAATAAGTTTTGAATGAAATAAATGACTTGTAGAACATTAGTGATGGGAAAAGGAAGAGGTGTAGATGGTTCTTAGCCCTAACATGTTGGGATTTGCTGAACTTCTAATGCGCAGCGGTATACGAAATCTCGTCATACAATCATGCAAAACCAGTAAATCAAGAAAGTGAGATATATATCTGTGATGAAATCAAATTTTGTGAAGATTATGTTTGATTTAAGAACCAAATGCGGAACAAAATACACGTATGACGTCTCTATTGGTATCCACACGAACGCCGAAAAACACTATGTAGTTTGTCCAACGGTCTCGGGGTTGTAAGATGATCGCCCTTCTCTGCAACAAAATACTAGTTTTGTTTCCTTGCAGAGATTCTTCTCAGTTCCTCTCTTCGCAGAATAATTTTTGTCAAGCTTGCATTTTCTCAAAGTACCCTTCTTATATCAGAGAGTGTGAAAGAGATTTCGAAAATTCCCAAGGAATGGAAGTTATGGTACTAAAAAAACATTTCAAATTCAAACCCAACAAACACAAGGAATCCATCAAATTTTTGAATTTGGCCCAAGGTGATGTGCGTCGATTTCTCAAGTTGACGTTTTGTTGCAATTTCTAACCACAAGCCATATTGACATGCGTCAATTTCTCAAAGTCAACATGCATTGAGTTCTACTCGCTATTTTGAACTTCTATTAAGTACAAGCCAGCCGACATGCATTGAGTACGGTCATTTCTAATCCAGTTCAACAAGCAACAAGCTTTGATCCCTATTTAATTAATTTTCAATTGATTAAATACAATAATTAAATATTTTTTGGATTTTATTTTCATTTATATCTAATATAAATGAAAGCAAACACAATCATTTATCCAATTTCCGTAAGCAGGAGAGGGATCAATGGGTCATTGTTTGCTGAAAATCAATTGTTCCAACAGTTGGGCGTGTAAAATTTGGGTTGGGGGGGGGGGGGGGGGGGGGAATGGTGGTCGTTTGCTGTAGATTAAGGGATGGATGGGTAGTTATGGCTTTTGGAAGGTGGGGTCGTGGTTATGGAGTGGCTCGAAATAGTTATTAGGTAGTTATGTGGAGTTGTGAGTAGTTTAAATGAAATTTGGTCATGAGAAACTGTGGGAGATGGCTGGACGACACTTGGGAGGGTGGTTGTCGGCTGCTAGGAGTGGTGGTAGAGGGGATTTGGGAGATTACGGCAATAAATGGCAACGTATAATGACGATTGTGGGTAGTTTTAGGTTGTTATGTGTGGGAAGATAGTTATGAGTACTGAGAAGGTAGTTAACTTGGCTTCGGCACCAAGGATCCATGAAATCGGCACCATGGAGAGACTGCGAGAGCCCGAAAATTCAGAATATCTGTCATAAAACCACTGATATGCATATAATATATAAAAATATGTTGTCATTCTGAATGCAACTAATGGCTCGGATCATCCATCCGACGATCCTAACTGTCTCTCGTATAAGTAGACTTGGGTGGGTTTGATAAGGGTAAGTCTGCTCGTGAAATGTGATCCCCATCAGTTTTCTTTGTAGTTGGAATAGGAGGATATCGCCAAAGAACTGAAGACGCACGGGAATCGTGTGCTGGAATAGAGGATATCGCCAGAATTAGTGCAAAGTCGCGGGCACAGGAGAAACATCGGGTCTGGGGTCGGCGGTAATGGAGGTTGACGACGAGGAGAGTGTCGTTGGAGTTGTCTCCATCAACGATCAAAGGCTTCGTCAGGGGGCGGCATCGAGTGTGGTTGCTGGAGTTAGCGATTTACTGGGACCATCGAAGAGGATGTGCGGCATCACGCGCGGATCGGGCTGGAGGAGGATACGCGAGCGAAAAACGGGTCGTGATATGATTGTCGGTGATCGGGAAGGACAACTGGATGCAGAGGAAGTAAGATCCAAATTAGAGTTCCGTCGAAACCCTAACTGAGTGGCAGGTCGGACTAGTTGATACGCCTTTATCGTATCAAGAATAAACATGAACGAGAACTTAGATTGCAATAAAGAAAATACGGATACAATCGGGAGATAACTCTTGACAAGCATCCAGAAGTTGGGTCCTCCTTGACACTCCACTCTACAAGAGTGCCCAGAACACAAGACTCAAAAGACAAGCAAGACTCCACCCCTAGAGTTTTTTTATATAGATGGAGTCCTTTACTACAAGACAAAACACTTAAAGGCGCATACATGACAAGATACGTAAATAAATGTGTGTATCATTTTTTCTCATTGCTTGTTATTTTTTAGACCTTCACTCGCAGAGGATGATTGTTGCTTGGACTGAGCGCGATGGTCTATATTACCTTGACAATCTTCCCACTTCCTCTGCATATGTTGTCTCCACTTCTTTACTCCAGTGGCTTCGTCGTTTTGGTCATCCATCGTTGTGTCTCCTCCAACAGATCATACCCTCCTTCAGAGCGGACTCCACTTTAGAATGTGAAGATTGTCAATATGTTAAGCATCATTGTACTTCTTTTCCTTCTAAACAATGTAAAAGTTCTATTTGTCCTTTTTGATCTTGTTCATTCGGACATCTGGGGTTCTAGTCCCATCAAATTTGTTGGTGGAGGTAGTCTGTACTTTGTAATTTTTATTGATGATTTATCTAAATATACTTAGGTGTATCTTTTAAAGAAATGTTCTTATCTTTTCTCTGTTTTCTCAAAATTTTCATTTCAGTATGTCACTCAAAATTATTCGAGCATATAATGTGAAAGAATACATTAATGTTTGATGCTCCCAATGATGTAACTATTGGATGTTGGTGACATATGAGATTGACTTTTTAAATGTCGGATGTCGGAAGTCGGAGACATGTCGGGGATATTTTAAAATATCGGATTTTCATATCTTATAAATAATATTTTTATTTTTATTTTTATGTATACTAAGTATAATTGTATGTTATAAAAAAATTATAACAAATAGTTAAAAATTGAGGCATTTATATTACGAAATAAAACCGAATAGTATCTAAGATAAAATATTATTAACAAATAAAAAATGATACTTTGTAAAATATATTTAATTGTATATAATAATTTTATTTTGATAATAATAAGTTTATTGCAAATAAAAGAAGATTTAGAATTTAAAAATTCTTGATTGATTATAAGTCTTTTAAAACTTATAAATTTATATTAAAAACATGCAAACAATCAACTAATAAAGGTATTAAATGTTTTCATATTTTTTATAATATGAAATTAAAAAATTGCGAAACAGTTATACAAAATTGGTTGTAAGAATAAAATATTAAAAAATCAAAATAATAAGTCTAATCGATTTAAACATACATAATACAATATATTTAGGTGATTTAAATATATGTTGTTAGTCTGTTAATATAACTTAAAATAAAATAGCGGACGATATATTTTAAAGTTGTGTCGACCGATATATCAGAAAAATCGGACATGTCGTCTTATATTTTACAAAAGACAATCTACTTTTTTTTTAGAAAAACTTATCCTTTTGCCCTTACAAATAACATGTCAGGAGACATTTCGGGCATGTCGGAGGACATTTAAAACAGTGGGTGCTCTTATTGGGGTCTTGCGGTTCTCCTCTCTTGTTTTTTAGTTAACTGGTTACCTTCTTCTCTCCTTCAAAGTAAGATTCATTTCTCTCTTCTATATCTGGCGGGTAGTCGGGTACACATTTTCTCCTCACCCCAAGTGTGTTTGGTTGTATTGCTTTCATCCACACTTGCATCTGGTAGCGATAAATTCTCCGCTTGTGCCCCTAAATATATCTTTGTTGGGTACTCTTTGACTCAAAAAGGATATCGTTGTTTCGGCCTATCTCCAAATGACAGTTTGGCTCGCCAGACGTCACCTTTTTTGAGTATACCACTTTTTTTCGAAAACGGAAAGGACTCTTTCTCTCGACATCTCTCCTCTCTCTCCAATATTTCCTCGTCCCACCAATGTTTCATCGTTCTATGTCATTCATGCTTCTTCCCTTGATATTCCGCAGTCGACACCAACTCTTATGCGTGTCCCTCATATTTCACATTTTTCATATCATTATCGTTGACGTCTTGCTTCCTCATTTGTCTTCGCTCTTACCTCTTTAGAGACCCCGACGACAGCTCTCAAGCCAGTGTTTTCCTCTTTGGAAGGTTCCTATATTTTAGTAGGCTCGAACTTGAATCTTCTCATTGCTTTGTGCAAAGGGGTAAAGGGGAGCAAGCAATATCCGCTGACTAATGTTGTCTCATATGCCAATCTCAGTCCCCCTTGCAGCAAGTTTGCATGAACACTCTCTACAAATATTGTTCCTGCTACAAATGAGGAAGCTTTTCATATACCTTGCTGGAAAGCGGCCATGGGTGAGGAAATTTTCACTTTAAATTCATGAGATACCTGGACCATTGTCTCTACCTCTTCTGAAGGAGATGTTGTCGGGTGTTGCTGGGTTTTTGTCGTCAAGTTTCTCCCAGATAACGTTGTGGGTCTATGGTGATTTACACAAAGAAGTCCATATGGAGCAACCTCCTAATTATGTTGCTCAGGGAGAGTCTCAGGTGTGTAAGCTTCGGAAGATCATCTATGGTCTCAAACAAAGCTCTCGCGCATGGTGTGACAAATTCAGTCAGGTTGTCTCTACTATTGGTTTCTCTAGAAGCAATGTTGATCAGTCTCTTTTTATATGAAAACCAACCATGACTAGTTATTCTCATTGTCTAATTTGACGACATTCTCCTTACCGGAAATGACTCCTCTGGAATAGCGAAAACTAAGAACCATATTCGGGAGAATTTTGTTACCACATATTGTGCCCTCCAAGTTAGTTCATGGGAATTGAAATTGCGTGACGCAATAACTCCATAATTCTCTCTCAACGCAAGTTCTTCTCAATTATGTCGATCTCCTTGGAACGAAACTCATCTATCTTACCGTAATCATGCCAGACATCTCCTATGTTGTTGGAATGGTCAGTCAATTCATGCGGGCTCCCCGAAAGTGTCATATGCAAGCTGCTATAAAAATATTAGAATATATAAAAGGTCTCCCGGAAAAGGACTATTGTTTCAAAAAAACAATCACTTACATATTAAGGCATATTCGGATGCAAGCTATGCAGATGACAAATGAGATTGAAAATCTACTTGAATTATTCACATATGTCGGATTAAATTTAGTCACATGGAAAAAACAAAAAATAGGCAATAGTACTACAGGTCAAGTGTTGAAGTCGAATACAAAAGTATGGCTCAGACTACTTGTGAGTTGAAGTGGATGAGAATACTTTTAAAAGGCTTGATGCGACGGTAAGCACGCAAGGTGATGATGCCTGGGGAACAACAGCCTTAGGTTTACTCCGATACAATGAAATTGGGATTAATTTTTCACACATTTGGAGCATCCTCTAAATGGTATTGCTTTAAAAATAATAGATTAATATAAAATACATATTTGACTTATTCTTTTCTTCAACAGTAGTGATCAGTACACTTTTTTTAGACAATATTATTTGGTTCTACCCAAATAATTTCTCTTACAGAGCATTTAATGGATGTAGATTGAAAATTTTAACAAATGATGGCTTCATATTCTCTTTAGATTATCTGTTATGTTTCTTTTCATTCCAAAATAACAAGTGGCATAAATTGCTTCTCCACTTATCATGTCTAAATTTAATGGGCTATTTTGCAGTAGTATCTGATGGAAGTGTCCTGGCCACCGGAAGCTACGACACAACGGTCATGGTTTGGCTTGCTTACAGAGGGAGATCCACAGAGAAGAAGGGGAGAAATATGTATTCTGATTCTCGAAGTGATCATGTTATCATCGAAAACCCCTTTCATATCCTTTGTGGCCATGATGACATCATCACATGCTTATTTATTAGCTTAGAGCTTGATATAGTTATCAGTGGTTCTAAAGATGGTACTTGTATTTTCCACACATTGCGAGAGGGAAGATATGTGAGATCCATTCAACATCCTTCGGGCTGTTCCATTTCAAAACTAGTTGCTTCACAGCACGGGTGCTTGGTGATTTATGCTGACAATGATCTAAGCCTTCATATGTACTCCATTAATGGAAAGCTTATCAGATCTTCGGAGTCAAATGGACGCTTGAATTGCATAGAGCTTAGCTGTTGTGGTGAGTTCCTTGTGTGCGCAGGTGATCACGGACAGATAGTTTTGCGCTCTATGCATTCTCTTGATGTCCTACGAAGATTTGAAGGAACCGGGAAAGCTATAACATCATTAACTCTTACCCCGGAAGAGTGCATTTTGGCTGGAACCAAAGATGGAAGTCTCCTTTTGTACTCCATTGATAACCCTCAACTTCGTAAAGGGAACCTTCCCCGTTATGCAAAGTTAAAATCTTCAGCTGTGGGATAGAGTTTGCTTAATGCAGGAGGAGGAAGTTATGTTTTTTCTGCGGCCTCATTAAGGTACGGTTTAAATGTATGATCATTTTATTTTCTTCTTTTTACTTGGGAATCCTCCTGAAAATATTTTATTTATAGCCAATGCTCTCATGATTAGCTTATTTATAGTCTCTTTTGTATGTTTTGTATCCCTTCTCTTTATATAGTAATCGCAGCACCATATAATTAGTTCCTTCACTTATGCTGTTAAAATATGTTTTTTGCAGTAATCCCACATTGTAGCTTAACTCCTTTTGTATTTCTTTTGCCTTTTACAATTTTACCCTTCTTTTCAAACTGCTTGATTCTTCTGATCTCTTGATTGTTCCATCTATTCCTGATTTCAGTCTCCTCTGTCTACCGCTAGCTGCTCTCAAGAACAGACGGCACCTTCTACGATCAATCAACCCTAAATCTTTGATCTCAATCACAGTCCAAAATTATTCATCGTTTCTTGATCTCAATCTCGTTCACAGCCTCCAGCACCATTAACTTCTCCTCCTAACATGTACTTCATAGATATTTTAGGGTTGTGCGAAAACAGATTTTGTAAGCCCCACAGTCCGCTTTTCTTCTACTTACACCTAAATCTCTCTATGAAATTCTTCTTAAATTTTGTTTTTGCTCTGAGATATTATAGTACCAATCGGTTTCCTAAAACTGTGTGCAGTGCCATGTAGGAAGATCCTTTCCTTTATCTAGGAAAGAGTTGTAGTTACGAAGCATGAAGAGAAGTATTTTACTGCTCTTTTAACACTTTTTTCAACTAAACTTATGATTGAATTGTACCATCAAGAGTAATAGTTTTTTTATACCAATTTTTATTTCTCACATAGGCTGGAGACACATTGTTCATCATAGCCCACTCATGCCTACACCATCGCGTGCATTCGCATCTGCGTGCACGTTTGCCACTGCATCGCCTGCATTTGCCATACATTCTCTCCACCATATTGTGGGACTATAATCTCAACCTTCTCTAACATGTAGGCTCCCTTTTTTAAACCGAATAGCGTGAAAGCCGTTCATTAAGCCTGGACTGTTCAGATATTAGAACCCATGCAACCTAAAATCAATTGGTTTGTTAATATTAAATGTATTTTAATATTCTTTATTCTACTTAGGTTTAGTCCCACACCGCCTGTGGTGTTTTTTCCTTCTCCTCTTCTCCTATATGTAGACCCCAAGGGTCCTTCTTTTACACATGAATACAAGTTATTTGTTACTTCTAACATGGTATCAGAGCCAGGTTCCTCATAATTTTTCCGCGCTCGCACCTTTGGTCGCGCCTCCGTCCGCAATCCGCCCTCTGCTCTTCAGCCCGCTCGGGCTCTGCCGGACTTCAGCCATCAGTCCGCTCAGCTCACGCCGCTGTGCCGGTCTTCAGCCCGCTCTACTCTCCAGCCCGCAGACCGCCAGACCGCCCTTTGCCGCCTTTCCGCAGTCGCCAATCCGCTCCAGCATGCAAGCTCGCCAGTCCACCAGGTCGCAAGTACTATCCGCCAGGCCGCCGGTTCGCCAGGCCGCCATCCCGCCAGTTCGCAACCCGCTAATCCGCCAGTCGGCCAGGTCGCATCCCGCAGGCCGCCGGTCCGCCAGACCGCCATTCCACCGGGTTCAACCCGCCAGACCGCCATCCCGCCAGGTTCAACCCGCCTGTCCGTCAGACCGCAAGCGCGCAGCTCGCCATCCCCCAGGCCGCCCCTTACCGTCGCGCCTTGCCACTGCGACCTAATATGCATGCCTCCTGCCCGCCCAGCATGCCCGCCCGTTGCGACCTGATCCGCCAATCCGCCTGATCCGCATGCCCGCAACCCGCCAGGCCGCCAGTCCGCCCCAAGCAGTGTTTGCCGCCTTGACCGCTCTGCTCAGCTCCTCACCAGTCCGGCGTCATGACCACCCCTTTGATCTCGCCACCTCTGAAAGCTACTTCCTTCCATCTGGCCACCGTCAGCGACTGGTCGTATTGGGCCCTTACTGTCGAAGCCTCCCTCTCCACTTGTGATCTCTGGGATCACACCATCGATGCTCCCCCACCCTCTACTAGCTCTATTGTTATCAGCTCTATCAGCACCACCGACGCCGCCACCACCCCCGATGACACCAATCTTTGGCGACGTCACGATCAGGCCATTCAGGCTTACATCCTGGAATTTGTCGCTCGTCCGCTCCTCACCTCCATTTGGTCGCCTCTCCTCCGCCCACCCTATGTGGGAATATCTTCGGGTCCGCTTTGTTCCCCGCGGTGGAGCTCGCTGTCATCGTCTCATCTGCGATTCTCAGTCTGCACGACAGGAAGGGCGGTCCATTCATGATTTCTTCACCATGATGAGCACCTTTTGGCATGAATTGGATTCCATGGTCCCTTTACCTTGCGGGGTTGCTTGCTCCTTGGAGTTTCAGCGACATCTTTCTGAGGGTCATCTCTATCAGTTCCTTGCTGCCCTGCGACCCGAGTTTGCTCTCCTAGCAGCTCAGCTCCTTCATCGAGTTCCTCTTCCTACTTTGGATGAAGCCCTGATTGCCCTACCTGATGAAGAGACTCGCCTTCGTCCTCCTGTGGATCCTCTGCCTCCTCCTGGGACCGACACAGTTCTTGCAGTTCGGCCACGGGACGGCAATATTACCTGCAACTACTGTAAAAAGGTGGGTCACATGAAGTTCGAATGTCCCACTCGTCCCCCACGCCCTGATGACAACCGTCGTAACAACTGTGGTCGGGGGCATGGTCGTGGCCCAAGTTCAAATCCCACCACTGCAGCTGCTACAGATCGACTACAATGTCTCGAGGAATTACTCCTTCAGTCACCCCTGCTTCAACGCGCCACCTCTGCAGCTCACAGTCTGTCTGTCGCTCCTGGTACTACTGTTGTTCGTGTTCCACCAACTGCGCCTTGGTATTTTGACTCTGGGGCCTCCTCCCACCTTACCAACGATTCAAAAAATCTCACCAACTGTACTTCCAACCCCACTCACCTTCAGGTCACCACTGCTGACGGGGGTTCTGTCCTCATTATGCAGTCTGGCTCGATCACCCCAAACTCTACTCCCTCTGGTCACCTTACCCTCTCCAACATCCATCATGCCCCTCGCCTCCCCATGAACCTTATTTCTGTTAGTTCTCTTTGTGATCTTGGCCTAACTGTTTTATTTTTCTCCTCTGATTATATTGTGTAGGGTTCACGGACGGCTCCGAGGATTGGACGGGGTCGTAGGACTGGTGGCTTGTATCAGCTGGAGTATCTTCACGTCCCACCATCTTTATCTTCATCACTTTCTGTTTTTTCTGTAACCTCTGATGCCGACTTGTGACACAGACGTTTAGGTCATTTGTGTAGTGACCGACTTCGAAGTGTTATCCGCTCCGGAGCTTTAGGTCGTGTCTCCTCTTCCCCCCTCTCTGTCTATACGGGCTGTCGTTTGGCAAAGCACCTTGCTCTACCATTTTCTAGCAGTGCTTTTCAAACTACAGCCCCCTTTGATCTAGTGCATTCTGACATTTCGGGTTCGGCCTCCATTGCCTCTCATTCTGGATATCTTTATTATGTCAGCTTTACTGATGACTTCTCTCGCCGCGTCTGGGTTTATCTTCTACGACATCGCTTTGAAATTCTCACTGTGTATCACACGTTCACCACAATGATTCATACTCAGTTTAAGCGTCGCATTAAAAATTTTTTGTTCCGACTGCGCTCAGGAGTTTCTCTCCTCCACCATGCGCGACCTCATCCAATCTCACGGCACCCTCCATCAGCAGTCCTGCCCGCACACCCACGAACAAAATGGGGTCGCCGAACGGAAACATCGTCACATCATTGAAACCGCCCGTGCCCTTCTCATCTCCACCTCTACTCCTCATTCCCTCTGGGTTGAAGTTTTTCTCACCGCAGTCCACCTTATCAACATCACTCCCTCTTCGGTCATCTCAGAGGTGACTCCTTATGAACGACTGTACTCTCGTCTACCAACCTACGCACCTCTTCGTACGTTTGGGTGCACCTGCTTTGTTCTCCTTCCTGGCCCTGAGCTCACCAAACTCTCTGCTCGCTTGGCTCATTGCGTCCACTTGGGCCTCAGTCCCCACCATAAAGGTTATCGTTGTTATGACCCAATGACTCGTCGCATCCGCATTTCTCGTCATGTTTCCTTGGACATGAAATGTTCTTCTCTTCCTCCACGCCACACCCAACAACACTTCCCACACCAACCACTGTTGCTCCACCACTCACCCTTCCTCTGCTTCCTCCTATACCCACCCGTCCCAGGACCCACATTGCTCCTCCTACACCGTTACCAGTTAACTCTCCGACCGAGGATTCTCCTTCCACAACTGCTCCCTCTCTCCCTCCTGCTCCTTCTGATACGGCATCGTCTGACGCTCCTTCCGCCTCTCCGCACGTGGATCCTGCTCCTCCTCGGCGTAACCCTGCTCACCCTCGACACCCACCTGCTCGCTTCGACCACAACCCTGCCAGGTATAACCCATCTGCTCTCAACACGGCTATCTTCTATTCCCCTGTCTTTCAGGCCTTTCTCACCGCTCTCCACTCCCACCGGGAGCCCCAGTCATACCGAGAAGCAGTTGCACATCCCGAATGGCAGCAAGCCATTGCAGTTGAACTTCAGGCTTTCCACAGAACCCATACCTGGGACCTTGTCCCCTGTCCTCCTTGCGTCACTCCTGTCAGCTGCAAATGGATATTCAAGATTAAGACCTGGTCGGACGGGTCTATTGAGCGACACAAAGCCCGTTTAGTTGCCCGTGGGTTCTCACAGGAGCATGACATCGACTACGATGATACTTTTGCACCGGTTGCCCGAATGACAATCGTGCGCACATTACTTGCAGTTGCTGCTGCTCGAGATTGCCCGTTACATCAGATGGACGTCACTAATGTCTTTCTTCATGGTGACCTTGTCGAGGTGGTGTATATGGCTCCTCCACCAGGTCTCTCTGTTCCCACCGGCCATGTTTGTCATCTCCGTCGGGCTCTCTATGGTCTCAAACAGGCCCCACGTGCCTGGTTTGAGCGCTTCCGCACGGCTGTTCTCAAAGCTGGGTTCATTGAGAGACAGACTGATCATGCCTTGTTCACTCGCACTTCTGCTCAGGGCTGTGTCATCCTCCTTCTCTACGTGGATGACATGATTATCTCTGGCGATGACCATGCCACCATTGCCTCTCTTCAATACCACCTCCGCAATCAATTTGAAATGAAGGATATGGGACCACTCTAATATTTCCTTGGGCTGGAAATCTCCCGATCCAAACGTGGCATACTAGTTTCCCAACAGAAGTACATCTCAGACATCCTCTCTGTTGCAGCTCTCACTGACACCCGGACAGTTGATACTCCAATCGAGCTTAATCTGAAACTCCTCCTCACTGACGGCGAACCTCTTCCAGATGTCACCCACTATCGGCGCCTCGTCGGGATGTTGGTCTATCTTACTATGACTAGGCCTGACATTGCCTATGTTGTTAGCTTTGTCAGTCAGTTTGTCCAAGCCCATCGCTCAGTTCACTACACCGCAGTCCTCCGGATTCTCCGCTACCTGCGCACGTCCGTCACCAGGTCTCTATTTCTCTGTCATTTCTACACTCACCTTTCGAGCATTCTCAGATGTTGACTGGGCGGGAGATGTTACAGCTCGTCGCTCCACTACTGACTTCTGTATCTTCCTGGGTGACTTTCTTATATCCTGGCGTAGCAAGAAACAGGACTCCATTGTGCGCTCCAGCACTTAAGCCGAGTATCTTGTCATGGCTTCTACTACTGCTGAGATCGTTTGGCTTCACCGTCTTTTTTGCGATCTTGGTGTACTAATATCCAGACTCACTCCCTTATTCTGTGATAATCGAAACGTTATACAAATTGCCTCCAACCCGGTGTTTCTTGAACGGACGAAACACATTGAAATTGATTGTCACTTCACTCGTCAAGAGTTCCTCGCCAACCTATTTCTCTACCGTTCATTGCCTCTGAAGAACAAATTGTGGATTTCCTCACCAAGTCTCTCACATCTGCTAGATTCTGATATCTTATTAGCAAACTCTCGGTTCATGATCCACCGTGAGTTTGAGGGGAGATGCTAATATTAAATGTATTTTAATATTCTTTGTTCTACTTAGGTTTAGTCTCACACCGTCTATGGTGTTTTCTCCTTCCCCTCTTCTCCTATATGTAGACCCCAAGGGTCCTTTTACACATGAATTCAAGTTATTTGTTACTTCTAACATGGTTATAGGCTCTATATTAAATGCACAATGCTGCAAGAGTTTTCCAATATGGGGCGATATTATCTCAAACACCCGCACCACCAAAACAGACTTCTCTTTTCATTAAGCTGTTTTTCGGAAAAATTAATTGACTTTTTGTGTATTTTTTAAAGAAACTCATTAAAGCTCGTTTCTTTTCTGAGTAAATAACTAATGCGTCTATTCTATCTTTTATAGACAAACTTTGGGAGATCGAAGCATCCTCGTATGCACACACATTGTCGTCAAAAATGAAGTTTTGTGTTTTTTACGAACACGGCAGCCAGATAAGAAGCCCCGATTGAAATGGGCACGATCATTCAATCTCTTGGTAACCGTCGTATCTAGCCCGGATCGGTATTGATAAGACCCGAGGACGCTACCCATAGCGAGCTATACACTTGAATTCTTCACCTGTTATAGAAGAAAATTGAGTTTAATACAAAACTGGAGATTCATTTTCTCCAGACCTGTATAGTTTTCATTAGGCGGTACATAAATTTCTCCAGCGGATTGTAAATGTAATCTACAGTACCCTTTAATTCTGAGCACGGATTCTCTTTGTGTTCAACTGATTCTATTTTGCAGGCTTTACACAAAGAAAACACTAATGTTAAACTTCTAATAGGCTCTTGTGGTGTTTGAGACTTGGCGTTGTGAAACTGTGATAGTAAATGTGGCGAAGGAGATTTTACCTGCATCTGGAACTTTTGTGATAGCCTTTTTTGTCTCACATTTCACTTTCTGGGGTTTGGGCATCACCGTTGCTAAAACTTGACCACACGCGCACGATTGCGGTGTCATGTTCGCATAAGATTTTTTTGGGAAAATAACGTTTGTGGCTGCACCTTCTCAAAATTTACCCGCACTCTTAATTACCGCGTTCTCAACTTGCACCACTCTGCCAAACAAGCTGTCTTACAGCCTTGAAGTCATATTTATAGTAGGGGTGTGCAAAATATTGCTCCGACATGTACGACATATCTCTCGACATGTCACTTTTTCGGACACATGTTTTTCTAGAAAAAAAAATTTATGTTCTTTTGTAAAATATAGGTCGGCATGTCCGATTTTTTTGGATATATCAACCGATATGACTTTTAATTATGTAATCTAATATTTTATTTTATATTTTATTAGCAAACTAGCAGTATATTTTTAAACTCTCTTATATATATTATATTATGTATGTTTAAATATATTATTTATGTATATGCTTCAGCCGGATACATATAGCTCGTGCGTGCATTTCCAGTATTGTAGCATTGATTGCCATTTTATTTAGTGTGTGCGCGTCTATATATGAGTGATGGTGCATGAGGGGCCCATGCACTGTGCGACAGTACCGACCCGCGATGGCGGGCTTCGCCCGCCCCCATGTGGTTGTTTATTATTTTTTAAAAGTTTCAAATTTCTTTAAACTATATTTTTTATTTTGAAAATATCTTTAAATTTTAAAAAAAAAACTTTGTTTTTTGTTTTTTAAAATTTTAAACTATTTTTTTAAAAAAAATTAATTAATTAAATTTGTAAAATCCTAAATTATCGGTATCTTGGATCAATAGTTCAAATCGTTGGAGGTATTGATAAAGATGTGACACATAGAATCCAAGCGGTTTGGTTGAAGTGGAGAGGCGAGTCAGGGATCTTATGTGATTGTAAAGTACCACTAAAACTTAAGGGCAAGTTTTACCGTGCTGCAAATAGACCCGCGATGCTTTATGGTTCTGAGTGTTGGGCAGTGAATTGTGTACATGAGCAAAAAATGGGAATTGTGGAGATGAGAATGCTTAGGTGGATGTGTGGACACACGAGATTGGATAAAATTAGGAATGAAAGTATCAGGGATAAGACAAGAGTAGCACAAATTTCAAAGAAGATGTGAGAAGCTCGTCTAAAGATGATTTGGACACCTACAAAGGAGACCATTAGAGGCACCTGCTAGGCGTTGTGGGAGTCTAGTCACTAGATATGTTAAACGAGGGAGGGGTAGACCAATAAAGACTATGAAATTGTAAGGAAAAACATGATATACTTAGGCTAAGATTATGACAAAAGATAGGGTACAATTGCGGCAAATGATCCATATAGCCGACCCCGCTATAGTGGAATATAGGCTTAAGTGTTGTTGTTGTTGTAGTAGTAAAATCCTAAATTAATTAAATTAATAACAAATCATTAATCCCTTAAAAAATAAAATAAACCCTAATATCCCTTATTTTAGACTTAGGAGCCTTCATGTGCCACCGGCAGCCTGACCGCCACCCAACGACGGGTTCGTCGGACCCCGGCGAACCAGCCGGTGTCGGCGACATGGAGGGTCGTGACTTTGTTTTCAGTCGAAGCTTGGGATCGGAAAAATCGGGAGGGAGGGAATTTTTTTAGATTTTGCTATTTGCATGCCAATCAACTTGATCCAATGGCTGATATTGAAGTTTTGGTTATTTAGGGGATTCACTATGGTCCTAAAAGTTTTCTATATATATAATATATTTATACACACACATGAGTGACTGTGCACGGGGGTGCCCCCGTGCCCGGTGCGACAGTACTCAATTTGCGGCGGCGGGATTCTCCCGCCACCGACAGTGCACGGGGTCCCCCCATGCCCCGCGCGACTGTTCCTGGCCGCCGCCGGCAGGCTCCGCCCGCCCCTCGGTGGGGTCTGCCTGCCCTTCGTCGGGTCCGCATGCCCCCTGTCGGGGTCCGCCCGCCCCACCAGCGGGCTCCGTCTGATAAATATAGTTTATTTTTTAAATTAATGAAGCCCTTAAAAAATAAAATGAAATAATCGATTAATTATTATAATTAATTAAATAATACATTATATAATACTGCCGATTTTTATATATATAATACTAATAGCAGCAGGCAAATGAAATGAGTGGTATTTTTATATATAATTCTAAGACCGCTTATTTTAAAATATTATATATATTTATATTTTATAGAGTATAATATGTTCTTAGCAGGCGACAATGTAGTCCCACACCAGCAACAACTATTCAGTTACCATTGTTTAAATAATATGGGAGGGATGCTTTTCACGAAAATAAAAGTATCTTGGCATGCTTTCCAATGTGGGCTGTGCTAAACTAGTAATTTTTGGGTGGGCGTGGCTCACGGTGAGCGCAAGATCAGAGCCATGCACTCGCACATCAAAAATCGTGCGTGTGATTTGATGTGCGAGTGCACCGTGAGCCACGCTCACCCAAAAAGTTTCCGTGCTAAACAGGCCGGGCCTGGGTTGGTACTTGGTAGTTTAAACCTGGCATAATTTTATTTAGTGCGCAGGGTATTAGTCTTAATACGCCACCCTTCAACTGCTTGTTGTTTAGTCGTGTACAAAAAGCCAGCCCGCGCCAAGGCCGAGCTTGGGGGTCTTATCAAGCCCCCATTTTAGCCGGTTGCCCGGCCCGGGCGTCGGGATAGCCTTAGCCCGGCACCCGGGCTGGCGGAATATCCCGTCTAATTGGCAGGAACTCCCCCAATTAGGCGGGATTAAACCTGTCAATTAGGCGGGATTAAACCCGTCAATTAGGCGGGATTAAACCCGCCAATTAGGCGGGATTAAAATCCCGCCAAATTGGCGGGACTTCCCCCAATTAGGCAGGATAATCCAGCCAGTTAGGCGGGATTTTAATCCCGCCCAATTTAGACGGAATTTTAATCCCGCCCAATCCACGGTGCACACAGTAAACCGCTGGCCCTACTAAAGCATGCAATTTTTTGTATTTCATTGGTCCCAGACGCAAGCTGAAAGGCTTATTGTATAGGCTTCTAACCCCCATTAAATTGAATATGGCATCATAAGAGTACCATCATAAAATTCACTGGGTTTGAGAATTTGATTGGTTTAACTTGATGTGCAATTAATGTGGCATTTTGAAACCAGCAGACATTTCTCAAAGGGAAAAAATTTTAGTCTGCCGCCCGGGCTTAAGGGAAGGTCCGCGTGGTCAATAAAAAGCTTGTATTGTGATGGTCCAACATGCTTATATTGACTGTGTATTGCGGACCTCACATATTTACAAGCTTCTCCTCTTTTCTATTGATGGGGACCTAGAGGGAGGTCCGTTTGGCGGACCTAATTTTTTCTCTTCTCAAAGGGCGTTTGCTGGTGCGCTGAATATGCCCTTTGACAATTGAGTGTCGGAATATCCAACGAGCACTACAATTGCTCTCCAACAAGCGTTGGAATATCGATAGAACTGGATGATTAGAATCGTGTCGTGGTAATTAATCATTCCCACTGCAATGGTACGGGCGCACAATAATTGCTCGTAAAAGTGATTCGCGGGCGACACACGACCCATCATCACCACCTCAAGCATGTACAAGCACAATGACCATTGAGCCGTCAGCCGTGCGGTCGTGCACTGATCCATTTGTATGTAATAGTCAAAAATCAATTACCCTAAACTTTAGAGTATTTTTGAAAAATGTCCAAAAACTTTTTTTTGACTGAATTTGTTCCCTAAATTTACTAAAAAAATATGAAATCAGTCCCTTATCATATTTCTGTTAAGTGCGCTAACGGAAAGCTTCTCTGCGAAGTACCAGGCGAACGCCACAAAGATCATGGGCCACCTACTAATCCAGTATCACAGAGAGAAGGAAATGATACGCCTTGCCTTCGGCCCGAAGATTCTGCCCCGCTCGTCCTCCACCTATTACGCCTTACAGCGTTGACCGCCGATCATGACTGAAAACACTGCGGCAATGGCAAAGCCGCTGTTGGCATGGTGGTGGTGGACGAGCGAGTGGTTCCAAGTTCTGTTTCAGTCATGCATTGTGGAAAAATAAGTTTAGGTTGAGGATGCTCATTGGCCCATGTAGACGCCCAAATTGCTGCACTAACGACTTTGAAGTAGAAGGAATTCTTTGGATTTCTCAAAGAAACGGTGAATATTTTGAATGGATTAAGGACCACGGCGAGAAGGAAATGATACGCCTTGCCTTCGGCCCGGAGGTTCTATTCCACTTCTTCGTAATCAATGTCTAGAAGGATCTCGGCATACTCGTGTCCTCCTCACCCGCTATTTCTTCTGAAGTGACATCCTCTGTTTGTGGTAGAATCAGAACATGGATTACTTGTTGCAGCGGCATGATCACCTCTCCTTTCTCAACGAAGAAGCTAACGGGAGGATCCAGAATTAGGAGTTTTTCGTTAATACATTTAACGAAAATGCAATGAGGGACTGATTTTATGTTTTTGAGTAAGTTTAGGGACCAAATTCACTCAAAAAAAAGTTTTTGAATCTTTTTCAAAAAGACTCCAAAGCTGAATTAATAGTTTTGGTCATGTAATATATAAAGATATCCACTTAAAGTATAATCAGGTCGACCATCAAGTAAAGCACAATCATTCGAGTTAATTGAAATCAAATTTAATCGTCTTATGCCCTACATCTTTTTACTACAACTCATACATCTACTATGATATGATATTTTAGGCTTATATTAAGTATAGAATATCCTACAACATAAAATTACGATTTTACTCTTAAATTTATTGAAAGAGTTAAATGGCATGATTGATCTTATAAAAATTATCAATGGTGTAAATTGAATCTAGGTTCCCTTTTGTCCAAGCAAAGATGGCAATCATCTCACTATATGATTTTTGCTCTCTCTAAATGTCACCGCCCCCACTGAATGTCGCCGCACCCGCCGAACTTTGCCGCCTCCGCCGAATGTCACCGCCGATACGAAGCACATCGCATATGATTTGCGAGTGGGGGCATCATCTCAGCAAAACAATGTCGTGATTAGAATATTATTGTCACTTAGTTTGATTAAATAAAATCTCTCCTACTGCAATCGTGCGCTCAAGAAAGTACGGATGGTGGAAGTGTCACTCGTTATAATACAATTAAATTTTAAGAGGATTGTTAAGTGCACTATAATTTTTGCTGTGTAACACAAAGTCACTTAATTTTTATTTTAAACTCCTCCCTAAATTTATAACTAAGGGCACGCGGTGTTTGTGCACAGCACCTTCCTCTCTCAACCCTAGCCCCGTGAAACAACGTCTTTCGCCGCTGCAACCCTAGACGCCAGCGCCAACGCCTGCCGCGAATTTTTTTCGCGATCTACGCCTTCCGTTGTCTCGATGCCCTCTGCCGCTGGTTCCGCCGCTTCAACGATCGCCGCCAATGCTTCCGCCTGGACGTGCCCCTCCGCCGCTTCTTCCGCCTCTTCAAAGCGACTGCTTCCGCCTCTTCAAAGCGACTGCTTCCGCCTCTTCAAAACGACTGCTTCCGCCTCTTCAAAGCGACTGCTCGGCGCCCTGCTTCCACCTGGCCATGCCCCTCCGCCGCTTCTTCCTTCTGGGCACCTATTTATTCTCCAATCTGAGGTTTGTCCATTCAACCCTAGCACAGTACTCTGTTTGCACAGTCCCTCCAATCTGAAATTATCGCCATTCCCTATGATTGATGAGCTTAACTCATCAAGATAATGTTGTTTCATATGGAAATTTCAATCACATGCATATTCACTGATCATATAAACAACTCCAATTTGCAGAGCTTTACGCCACCTTGTTGAAGCAACCACCTTGTTGAAGCTCAAAAATTGCAAATGAACAAACCGCATATTTGTAAGTAATGTTGCTTATTGATTGTGTGTCTTAACTCAATTATATTGTTTATCCGTATGAAGGGAGGTACTGATATGGTAATTAGTAATTGCGATAATAAGAAAGTTGAAATTGAAGTGGCAACCCCGTATTCGCGGCATGAGGATCCTAAGCAAGGCATAAGGCCTGTTTATAAGTTTTAAGCTTTTTGAGATGTTTTGCACTCTAAGGAGCCAATTTTGGCTGGAGCTTGAGGATGTACTAGTAGGGGGAGTAAAAAATCTGCATCTCCCCCCGGGCCCTTTTTAGGGAGGCGGGTGCGGCAAGACGGCCGGCACCCCCCCTGGCTTGTTGGGTGCAAGGTGGGATGGCGGGACTGACTGGAGACCAGGATCCCGCCCCAACACCCTAGCCTTGGGCAGGGGCGAGACCGGGCGGCCAGCCCTCTCGCCCCAGGCGGGGCGAGACGGGCGGCCAGCCCTCTCGCCCCAGGCGGGGCGAGACGGGCGGCCAGCCCTCTCGCCCCAGGCGGGGCGAGACGGGCGGCCAGCCCTCTCGCCCCAGGCGGCTAGCCCGCAGGGCGAGACGGGCGGCCAGCCCTCTCGCCCCAGGCGGCTAGCCCGCAGGGCGAGACTGGCGGCCAGCCCTCTCGCCCCAGGCGGGGCGAGACGGGCGGCCAGCCCTCTCGCCCCAGGCGGCTAGCCCGCAGGGCGAGATGGGCGGCCAGCCCTCTCGCCCCAGGCGGCTAGCCCGCAGGGCGAGACCGGGCGGCCAGCCCTCTCGCCCCAGGCGAGTTGGGTCATGGGGAGGGGTGGGAGGCGTGGTTCAGCCTCCGTCCCCCCCCCCCCCCGGACCTCTCTCCGGACCATGCTTTTACCGTTGTGCCCCCGGGGTGGAAATTACCTCTTTACCCCCCGGTGTGGAAGTTTGCTATTGGCTAGTGGTTTATTTGCCTTAAGGGCATTTGGGTCATTTTGACCCTAGGCTTTGGAAAAACTATAAATAGACCCCCATGGGTGCCTTTGGAGAGGATGAGATTTCCTTACCTCCTCCTCCCTTAGCTTCATCTTGGTAGAGTAGAGAGAGCTCTCCAAGGCGCCCAGCTCAGCCACTTGGTGAGGGAAGGGAAGTGTTCTAGCAACCTTCCGGGTGTGTGGTGGGACCTCCACGCTAGAGCCGAGGGTCTATTCCTAGTTTCCTGAGCCTTTGGTCCGTGACATCCCCCCGAGTGTAGTAGGTGTGAGGTCACCCCTTCCCCAAGGGTCGAACTCCACAGAGACCAAGTTTTTGGTTTCAACATTATGGTGCGGTGAGCGTGGAAAGTGACCAGCACAGAAGATCTCGGGTGAGTGTCATGGCTGGAGATCAGGGAGGTAGTGATGACCTCGGTGGTCTCCCCAACCCAGGACCCTTCGTAGGAAGGGAAGAGTTCATGGCTTCCATCTCAGGCATCATGGAGATGTTGAGAAGCATTGCCCCTCGGGCTGACAGCTCAACCCCCACCCCCCAGGGACTGGCTCCCAGGGGTCTCGGTGAGCTGACCCAGAGTGGTCTCGGCGAGCTGGCTCCCAGGGGGCAAGGCGAGACCACCCCAGCAGGGGGAGAAGAAAGTGTGCCAGGTAGGCGACCCGGGAAGGAAAGGATGGGAGAAGGGGTCGAGAGGGACCTCCCCGGCCGGGAGTTGTTCCCCAGCCCGGCGAGAGCTAGCCCTCCAGGCGAGCAGGTCGCGCGAGTAGAGGTGGAGAGAGCGCCCCTTAGGGGGTCACCCTTCAGCGAGCTGATCATCTCAGCTCCCGTTCCCGAGGGGTTCAGAGAGCCAGACATGGCTTACTATACCGGGAAGGATGATCCCTTCCAGCACCTGCAGTGGTTCGAGGATGCCGTCTCCATCAGGCCGATGACGGATGCCTTCAAGTGTCGCCTTTTTGCGATCACGTTGAAGGAGAAGGCAAGGGACTGGTTTCATCAACTCCCTCCGAGGTCCATCTTCGGGTTCGAAGACTTGAGTCGGAGCTTTCAGCTTCGCTTCTCCACCTCCAAGAAGAGGAAGAAGGGTCCTGAGTCCCTCTTCCAGATAAGGCAAAGGGTCGAGGAGTCGCTGGCCCACTACGTCGACAGGTTCCAGGAAGAGGTCGCGGATATCCAGGAGGTACCAAGTTACGCCCTCCAGATGGCGTTCATCGTGGGGTTGCGCGAAGGATTCTTCAAGATGAGCCTGACTCGGAAGGCCCCCCTCTCCTTCGAGGAGCTGATGGAAAGGGCGGCAGAGGAGATAGCCATGGAGGCAGCCAACCCGGCCTTTGTGAAGAAGTTGGCAAAGTTGACGGAAGCGGAGCCAAAGGAGCAAGGTGGCTCGAGGCACTAGGAGGGAAGGCGGAGAGAAGAGCAGAGAGCTCAGGGGTTCCAGGGACAGGAGGGTCCGGAGCCAGGTTGGAGGCGGCAGGGAGGACCTGCCCAGGGTCCAGGAAGAGCTCTGGTCCAGGGTGGGGGGAATTTTCACGGGGGCCAAGGGAGGTTCGACTTCCAAAGGCAAGCCCCAAGACAACTCCTACCCCCACCGCAACAGGCCTTGGCAATAGGCGAAGGAAGAAGAGGCAACGGGAGAGATCGCCGAGTCCGCCGAAGGAGGCCGGTAGAAGAAGCATTGTCGTACTGTGACTACCACCAGGTGGAGGGGCACGCGACAGCTACCTGCCCCGAATTCCTGGAGGTAAGAGGAGCGAGAGGTCAAGCCCAGCAACCACCCCCGAGGCAGATCGAAGCCCCGCCCCCAGCCAGGGAGGAAAACAGATGTGAGGATCGGGTCGACGTGGGCAGTCAAGGAAGGATCGGTTAATGCAAGAGGTGAAGGAGCCTCGCCTCAATAGGAACTTGTATTTTTTGTTGTGTTGTATCGAGTCTAGCCCCCGACCCACTGAGTCGGGAGAGGTCATGTAACCCATCATTTTTTCCCCGTTTGAGGATGTTGAATTTGACAAGGTTTTGTTGAGACGCCAAGTCCTTAGCTCCGATGATGGTCCCGCTGTCAGGCTCTCACTAGCTGGCAGGTCAGGCGTACCTCTCGTGGAAGCCCCAAGTCCTTAGCTCCGATGATGGTCCCGCTGTCAGGCTCTCACTAGCTGGCAGGTCAGGCGTACCTCTCGTGGAAGCCCCAAGTCCTTAGCTCCGATGATGGTCCCGCTGTCAGGCTCTCACTAGCTGGCAGGTCAGGCGTACCTCTCGTGGAAGCCCCAAGTCCTTAGCTCCGATGATGGTCCCGCTGTCAGGCTCTCACTAGCTGGCAGGTCAGGCGTACCTCTCGTGGAAGCCCCAAGTCCTTAGCTCCGATGATGGTCCCGCTGTCAGGCTCTCACTAGCTGGCAGGTCAGGCGTACCTCTCGTGGAAGCCCCAAGTCCTTAGCTCCGATGATGGTCCCGCTGTCAGGCTCTCACTAGCTGGCAGGTCAGGCATACCTCTCGTGGAAGCCCCAAGTCTTTAGCTCCGATGATGGTCCCGCTGTCAGGCTCTCACTAGCTGGCAGGTCAGGCGTACCTCTCGTGGAAGCCCCAAGTCCTTAGCTCCGATGATGGTCCCGCTGTCAGGCTCTCACTAGCTGGCAGGTCAGGCGTACCTCTCGTGGAAGCCCCAAGTCCTTAGCTCCGAGGATGGTCCCGCTGTCAGGCTCTCACTAGCTGGCAGGTCAGGCGTACCTCTCGTGGAATCCCCAAGTCCTTAGCTCCGATGATGGTCCCGCTGTCAGGCTCTCACTAGCTGGCAGGTCAGGCGTACCTCTCGTGGAAGCCCCAAGTCCTTAGCTCCGATGATGGTCCCGCTGTCAGGCTCTCACTAGCTGGCAGGTCAGGCGTACCTCTCGTGGAAGCCCCAAGTCCTTAGCTCCGATGATGGTCCCGCTGTCAGGCTCTCACTAGCTGGCAGGTCAGGCGTACCTCCCGTGGAAGCCAAGTGTTTTTCACCCCGAGGCTGTCTCGTCACCCAGGCTCCCATTTGCTGGCATGACAGGTTGACCCCTCGGGAGGCTAAGTGTTTTCACCCCGAGGCTGTCTCGTCACCCAGGCTCCCATTAGCTGGCATGACAGGTTGACCCCTCGGGAGGCTAAGTATTTTCACCCCAAGGTTGTCTCGTCACCCAGGCTCCCATTAGCTGGCATGACAGGTTGACCCCTCGGGAGGCTAAGTGTTTTCACCCCGAGGCTGTCTCGTCACCCAGGCTCCCATTAGCTGGCATGACAGGTTGACCCCTCGGGAGGCTAAGTATTTTCACCCCAAGGCTGTCTCGTCACCCAGGCTCCCATTAGCTGGCATGACAGGTTGACCCCTCGGGAGGCTAAGTGTTTTCACCCCGAGGCTGTCTCGTCACCCAGGCTCCCATTAGCTGGCATGACAGGTTGACCCCTCGGGAGGCTAAGTGTTTTCACCCCGAGGCTGTCTCGTCACCCAGGCTCCCATTAGCTGGCATGACAGGTTGACCCCTCGGGAGGCTAAGTGTTTTCACCCCGAGGCTGTCTCGTCACCCAGGCTCCCATTAGCTGGCATGACAGGTTGACCCCTTGGGAGGCTAAGTGTTTTCACCCCAAGGCTGTCTCGTCACCCAGGCTCCCATTAGCTGGCATGACAGGTTGACCCCTCGGGAGGCTAAGTGTTTTCACCCCGAGGCTGTCTCGTCACCCAGGCTCCCATTAGCTGGCATGACAGGTTGACTCCTCGGGAGGCTAAGTATTTTCACCCCAAGGCTGTCTCGTCACCCAGGCTCCCATTAGCTGGCATGACAGGTTGACCCCTCGGGAGGCTAAGTATTTTCACCCCGAGGCTGTCTCGTCACCCAGGCTCCCATTAGCTGGCATGGTAGGTTGACCCCTCGGGAGGCGAAGTATTTTCACCCCGAGGCTGTCTCGTCACCCAGGCTCACATTAGCCGACATGACATGTTGACTCCTCGGAGAAGCCATGCGTTCTTTTAAAAACCGCGAGGAAGAGCTACCCTCAGCGAATACGTTGGGTTGGATGTTTCTTTCCGAGCTTGTGTCAACCTCGAAAAGAGCGGGGATTGTATACAACCCCGTATTCGCGGCATGAGGATCCTAAGAAAGGCATAAGGCCTGTTTATAAGTTTTAAGCTTTTTGAGCTGTTTTGCACTCTAAGGAGCCAATTTTGGCTGGAGCTTGAGGATGTACTAGTAGGGGGAGTAAAAAATTTGCATCTCCCCCCGGGCCCTTTTTAGGGAGGCGGGTGCGGCAAGACGGCCAGCACCCCCCCTGGCTTGTTGGGTGCAAGGTGGGATGGCGGGACTGACTGGAGACCAGGATCCCGCCCCAACACCCTAGCCTTGGGCAGGGGCGAGACCGGGCGGCCAGCCCTCTCGCCCCAGGCGGGGCGAGACGGGCGGCCAGCCCTCTCGCCCCAGGCGGGGCGAGACGGGCGGCCAGCCCTCTCGCCCCAGGCGGCTAGCCCGCAGGGCGAGACGGGCGGCCAGCCCTCTCGCCCCAGGCGGGGCGAGACGGGCGGCCAGCCCTCTCGCCCCAGGCGGGGCGAGACGGGCGGCCAGCCCTCTCGCCCCAGGCGGCTAGCCCGCAGGGCGAGACGGGCGGCCAGCCCTCTCGCCCCAGGCGGCTAGCCCGCAGGGCGAGACCGGGCGGCCAGCCCTCTCGCCCCAGGCGAGTTGGGTCATGGGGAGGGGTGGGAGGCGTGGTTCAGCCTCCATCCCCCCCGGACCTCTCTCCGGACCATGCTTTTACCGTTGTGCCCCCGGGGTGGAAATTACCTCTTTACCCCCCGGTGTGGAAGTTTGCTATTGGCTAGTGGTTTATTTGCCTTAAGGGCATTTGGGTCATTTTGACCCTAGGCTTTGGAAAAACTATAAATAGACCCCCATGGGTGCCTTTGGAGAGGATGAGATTTCCTTACCTCCTCCTCCCTTAGCTTCATCTTGGTAGAGTAGAGAGAGCACTCCAAGGCGCCCAGCTCAGCCACTTGGTGAGGGAGGGGAAGTGTTCTAGCAACCTTCCGGGTGTGTGGTGGGACCTCCACGCTAGAGCCGAGGGTCTATTCCTAGTTTCCTGAGCCTTTGGTCCGTGACATCCCCCCGAGTGTAGTAGGTGTGAGGTCACCCCTTCCCCAAGGGTCGAACTCCACAGAGACCAAGTTTTTGGTTTCAACAAGTGGGTCATAGATGTGCTTGGGGATGGTCATTGTGATTTTTAGTTGTTGGTCAAGCATTACGTAAGAGTCCAGATTGGGTACAAGTGAGGAAAGATCTCTATTCAGAACTTGAGAACTACAAATTTTTATATGATGAGTTGTTTGGTGATATTAGACAAATCGGACTATTACAAAGTCTTCATTGCACGGTGACGCCGACACCAGTTGAGAATTGGATGACATTATCCAATGAGTCTCATAATAGCATCTTGCTACAATGTGGCTGTAGTGGAGCTCTCAATTGATCAGTGCATTACATTTCTTCCATTGCATTCTATGCCACCACCAAGGCCAAATTAATTTGTGCTGGCTTCATAAATGAGAATCACTTTGTCCTAGTAGGCCTTAGTGAAAATTGTTCATTGCCGCCAATATTCTCGCCATGGAGTAGATTTCACGAGCATAATGTAGACACATGGACATCTCTATATATGTCAAGGATTATACTTTCACAGACAAGCATGATGGGTAGTTTGGTTATTGGGTTGGAGGATATGTGATAAAGGTTAGCGAACTTTATTTTTTTTTCATTCCTGTTGTATGTCTCACATACGTGACAATATATTGTCTTATCATAATTTTTGTAGGCATATGCACACCGAAAAAATTATATGGAAGAATATGGAGTATAATAGTCATTTTGGAGCACTCTCGTACAAAGTAACAAAGGTATGCAATCATTAATTGTAAAAAATTTCATTCATTAATTGTTTATTTTTATGCTTAGAATTGTATGAATATTAACATAAAAAGGATCAATAGGAGAAAAGTTTTGACAAAGAAAGCGGAGATCTATTGACTTTATTTTTGGTTTTCTCATTTTGATTAAATTATATTTTTGTTAATCCATATTATTTTTTTGCGATTGATATACGCACACCATTATTCGATATACGCAGCCCACTGAAAGAACTTAAAAGAAAATACCTATTTTTTCCTCCCCTTTAATAATCGCAGCCGCTCCTCTCTCCCGAAAACCTAAACCCACTGTTCCGGAAAAACCAAAAATCGCAGATATCCCGCCGCCGTTCGCCCGGAGTTCGCCTTCGCCCGCAGGTCGCCGTTCGCCCGGAGTTCGCCTTCGCCCGCAGGTCGCCGTTCGCCCGAAGGTCGTCGTTCGCTCGCCGTTCGACGTTCGCCCGCAGGTCGCCGTCCGCCGGAGTTTCTTCCGCCCCACTGCTACTTGTCGGAGTTTCGTCCGCCCGCTGCTACTTGCCGGAGTTTCTTCCGCCCCACTGCCACTTGCTACTTGCCGGAGCTACTCCCAGCCTCCGCCTCCAGCCCTTGAAGCTCCGCCTCCATGAATGACCTAGGTTATCTCTTGCTCCATTTCTATTTTTTTTTTGCTTTTTGGTTTGATTTTCCAACAAACTAAGAGGGGAGTTCTCATTTTCTTGATGATTTTTTGAGTTATGTTGGTTGTTTAGGGTATTGATTCTCATCATTTTTTTTTGTTTGGTTTTTTAGGGTTCATGTTCACAACAAAAGTTTGTGATTTTAGGAGAATTTAGGAGAAGACTAAGAATTTTTTTGAAGGTATTAAAAACATGTTTTTTTTTGTTTGAAATGTACTTAAAAATTTTGGTAGAAATTATAGGGCGTCTAAACTTATTTTCATCTCTCCCTTTTTGGCAATTTTGTTGGGCTATAAATAGCAAAATGGTGTACAAATAGCGCTTTATGGGCTGCGTATAGCAATGGGCTGCGTATATCGAGTAATGGTGTGCGTATATCAATCGCCTATTTTTTTGTCGTTGGTTTTTCAGATTTGAATGTAATCTATGGTGTGACCTATTTAACTTTTATTTTTATGAAAAAATGTTGCGATTCATTGATATATCAAGTTAATTTTGTTAGGTTGTTATCAACAAAAATATAATACACGTAACAATTATGTGTGCACCAATCCTAATACAGTCCTCTTAACAAAAAAAAAGTGTGCATAACAAAAATTATAGTGCACTTAACAATCCTCAATTTTAATCCAGTTGACTCATGGTCTCGGTTTCCAAAACCCCATTCATTAGCTGATATCGAGCGAGAGCGAAAGAAAGAAGGGGCTAGCGGTTGGTTTGATGGATTTTGTCGATGCCGCGAGAACGCCGTGGATCTTAGCACTGCTGCTTGTCTTGGCGGCGTCGTGCATTCTGGCGGTGAAAGGAGCATCGGAGCCGGCGAGTGGAGGGAGGCGGCGATCGCTGCTGGGATTCCGAGAGACGCTGGGTAACGCTTCCTTCCAGTGCTCTCCCTCCGGCCCCTGCATCCCCTGTCAGTACTCTGAAAAGGTATTGAATATGTGTTTTGGATTCGTTTTCTGTGCTTCTCCCTTGATTGGTAATTAGGGCAGGAACGCCGGCTTAGCTGATTGGATTCAGACATTCCGCGCTGGGTTTTACGGCTAAATCTTGGGATGTACTGACCTTTTTTTGTTTGGATTTCACTGTAATTCGGTAAGATGTGAACTGTTCGGCGATTCTTCTAGTTAGTGTGTGGATATATAAGTAACCAATGTGTAGGTTTTGATTGTTACTTCAGTAGACTACGGTTGGCCTCATTTGTGTGAAGGATTCTTGTACCCTGATGATGTTTTTTTAGTGAAAATTAGAGCAGTGGTTCTAAATCCAAATAACTGATCCTTGTGTGATTCCTTTAATTCCAAGAACAGTTGAACAAAATGAATTGATCAATGTGTTCTTCTTGTGAGAAGAATAGGCTGAAGGGTTTCAGATAGATAAGAATAAGTGGATGAAGAGTAAAAGGAAATCAAGGCCCTGTTTGGCTTTCCAATGACACTCCACTGTGGTTTCCCATCAAATGCCACCACTCCCTAGTTTCCCACTGCGGAGGCCTAGGTGCAGCTAAAATCCATGTGAAATCTTTGTTTTAGCAATTTTTCATTGGGCGTGTTGAGATTAGTTATAGTTATTTTGATAGATTCTTTTTTTTATCTTGGATATGAGAATATGTTTTATGAGGAAGCTAAAAGAAATGCATAGTGGTTAATAAAAAAACTGTACAATTGCAAATTACGGTAAACTTTATATGGTGGGAATTAAGAAGAAAAAGAATTATAAATAGATAGAAAGTGGACTTCAAAAAACTTTGACCAAACTAGTGTTTAATAATCTTTAAAATATGATATTAGCAAAGAAGTGATTGAAGAAGGATTTTGTAAAGAGGAGAAAAAATGAACATATTGAGTATCTTTTGTTAATATGCAAAAGGAAAAGTATGTTACTTTTGGAAACAAAGCATAAAAATAGAACTTCAACTCCGAAAATTCTATAATCGAGCACCAACAAATCAATTTGATAGGCACTGTGGAAAGGAGTCCTAAAGCTACGTTGCAATTATTAAAAATATCTATGATTTGGTGATTAATATGAACATGTGTAAACTAACTGATAAATTTTCATTTGGAGAATATCATGGTGATCTAAAAGAAAGTTTTAAGATATGGTAATAAGTGACTATTACATTTGCATGTAACAAAGAAGTCAGTGACAACCAAGTTAAATATGAAAAAAATGATAAAATAAATGTGATAAAATTTTAAAATTTTAGCATTATGGAAGATGTTATTAAAAAAAATCAGTAGCAACAAAGTTAAATTTGTCAAAAAAAAGAATGCTAACATAAATCTGATAGAAATTAAAAGATGGATTTTGTTTGTAGGAGTAGCACTATGGAAGATGTGGTTACTGAGAAGATATGGTCAGGGAATATTGAACTGGGTGATTTCATGAGTTATAACAGTAGGCAGGAGATAACCAGGGTAGAGTTATTTAAGAATGAAATAAAAAATCAAATGATGCAGGTCCATATATACATGAAATTAAGTCCCATTTTCAACATTTAGTAGAAATAATTTGCAAAACATTGTCTCATATATCCACCCAAATGTCTTAAATAATATGATTTTGTTTCTCTCTCTCTCTTTGGTGTTATGTAGCTTGTATTATTCGATTCTCTGACAGATATTTTAATTTTGTATATTAGAATGATGAGCAGTATCGATGCAGTGAGACTGGATATCGCTTGCCCTTCAAGTGCGTAGAAACTCAAGATGGTTCTAAAGAGGAATCCAAAAGTAAAACCCGAAGGAAGCTCCTCTTTCAAGCAAGCAACATGGCTGGTTCAGTAATTCAAAAACAACTTATTTTTGCTATAAGCAATTACAAGTTCAGAAAACTTATGGATGATTCATTTGCATCAGAAAGCGAGAAACAGAATTATATTACTTATAGGAGTTGCGTGCCAGGAGATGGTGAAGAAAAATTGTCTGTTCTTGGTTTTGAGGTACGAAATTTGGCTCTCCATCTAATCTAAAGTGTATATGCCTATACTTTTACGTTTAGATCAGCTATGGTGTAGTTATTTAACCTGGTATATTTTGTTGAATTAAGGTTTTCATTTATTTTTTGTTGTTCAAGTTTTTTTTATATCTACTTTCATTCCATCATGTTTATTATAATTCATAGATTATGATGTATATTTTTGTAAATAAGAGTGAATTATCATATAAATGTAAAGCATTCACCCTGGAGAAAATTAAAGAGAACCACATGACAACATTATAGAGCACAACATGACCAAACAACCAACAGATAACTTTGGTATATGTTTTGTCCAGCCTAAAATATTCAACTCAGAGATTATTTCAGTTGGTATGTGACAAGTAGATATTGACATAATTGTCATCTTTTGAATTATAAGGCACCTTTGATATCAACGATCATTAGTTTAACCATATAATGTCATCAGGAATGAAATTTGATCAGGTAATGTGTCTTCAAAAGAGAGAAGAATCATAGGCATTAGATGGTTTTTGAAAGTCAATTTGGATACAAAAATGTGTACCATTATCGGAGTTATTTTGGATTTTTAGCGTGCAAACATTTATTACAATTGGTTGTATGACCTTATATGGCCATATTTTCATAATGATTAATTTCTTAGGAAATCTCCTAAAAAAATATTTTGGGTCTGTTTTTTTGGACATAGTTGAGGTTCTAGAATTAAAATTGGAGATCATTTTTTATTTAGAGTGGACCTCTAATTCCAATTACAAAGCCCTATTTTCATCCAACCTATGGAACCCTTAAGGTTTTAGTTGGGCTTGTTACCTCATTTTTAATTTCATATATCTCAAATTCACAATCTTAATGGACTTAATATTGTTCATGTAATTAAAATTGACTTATATAAATACACACACAATATGTTCATGTATATACATGCACATATACATGTATATGCATGTTCATGTGTCTATATATATGCACATGTATATAGTAAAAGAATAAAATAATTAAATTTAAATCAAATTTTTTATAGTTTTAATGAAAAAAAATACTTAATTTTGAAGCACATTTTGTTACCATAATAAACAAACACCACTAGTTCCTTTTATGGGTCACAAAATTTCTTTTTGAAAAGACACGCAAAAATCTTTTGTTTACTTTAGAAAAGCATACTCCTATCACAATATGCAGAATGATCTGCTAAGTTTAAGTGTATCTACAAACAAAGAGTAACAGGTGTATCCGCCGAGTATCAAGTACATATCGATATCAGATACATATCTGATATGACAGGTATCCGCCGAGTCTTGGGTGCGTGACCCTCAAGGAAGCACTAGTGTTTCATAGATAATAAGTTACCTATGAATATTCTCATGTCATTCATTAACTAATGGATGATGGACTGATATAAATATAATTAGAATTGTAAAATACTTGTATGTGTTTTAAATGAATACAGTATAGGAAATTCCATGAGTATGGGATGATGAACGATAATTGCAATTTATATTTATTAGATTTCATAAAATTTAGTTTAAAATTGTTTAGATATAAAAAGTTCTTATGAATTATGTACTTGTGGATTCAGTTTTGAATTTATCATTTTGTTGATAGAAATTATTATGAATATATATCTATGGGTATGTTGCATTGTTGATATATTTTGAATTTCCAATGATATTCCTTTTCTTACCTCAAAATGATACAGAACCAAAAACAAAATCAATATATGTTTGATTCGTAAATATATAATGTGATGCGGAATGGAGACATTGACCCGTGGTGGAGAATGAGTTTTGGCCCCGTTTGGGGACAATTGGCTACCCGTCATATATAGCATCTCTGGATCGACGATCCGACTCCACGAATGCATCTGGCTCGTCATTTACCTGCGATTTCATATATTACTTTGTTGTTTTTATTGTAATTGGGCCCTCCGCATACACGACCAATCATAGTCGTTGATGTTGGATGCCCTAATTATGTTTTATTATAAATAAGAGGTATGAAGGCTGCTTAGAGGTTATTGCAGAATTTGGAGAAAGACTATTCTCGGATTCCAGCGATCACTCCACGATGTCAATTCCGTGGAACCCAAGACACCTTCCGCCGTCAAATCCCCTACCGTCTCTCCCACATCCCTCCAAAACAGACACCCTCCCAACCCAAACAGCAGTAGCCAGGTTTCCTCCTTCCGCCTCCCCAGTTACTGTTCCTGCTAGCGCAACTCCCACATCCCGCTGATTCCTGCTGCCGCAAGTGCTACTATTCATTCCTATTGCTGCCCTGCTATCGCCAAAGCAAATCTGCCATTGTTTTGCTGCCGCCGCCAACTTCCCGATGTCCTGCTACTGTCGTCCCCTCCCCCTGTCTGTCATGTTGTCGCCATCCTCTTCAGCCACCTTCCGCCAACCCACGACAAGACTCCCTACAGCCAGATCTAGCTTTCCGCAGCCCGGATCCGCCTCCTTTACAGTCAAATCTACCCTCTCACAGCCCGGATCCGCCTTTGTATGGCCGGATCTACCCTCCCATGGCCCGGATCCGCCTCCATACTGCTGAATCTACCTTCCCACAACTCGGATCCTCCTCCATACAACCGGATCTAACTTCCCACAGCCTGGTCCCATTCCCCATAGCTAGATCCAGCCCAACTAGCCCTTGCTTCACCGGATCTCTACACCTCAGGCAACCTTCATACTTTTATGAGTTTTGTTGTTGTATGAACTCTTGTTTTCATCATTAAAATATTGTGTTGTGATCTTATACTTATTGGGATAAATAGTATTGTAGGATTTTGTTCTAGATTATTTTGTGATTTGCAAGAACTATTCATCGAGCGCTCTTGCTTTGACCCTACACACGGAGGAAAACCCTTGCTTGTTCGCCTAAAAAAACTATTTTGTTGTTGCTAAAATTATCTAAATGTGATTTGCTATGAAGCACGAATATTTCCCTGAAGGTAACGTATCCGTACCGGATACGTATCCGGTACCAGTACGTATTCATTACTCGACGGATACACCTATGTAGACATGTTATGGCCCCGGACGAGTTGCGGTTCCGAGGATTCAAATACACCAGAAGACCCAAAGGAGCGCCGGATAAAGACCGGGCTGAACCATCCGGTTCAGCCCGCAACTAATCAATAAGAGGAAGGAGGGCTGAACCACACCGGTTCAGCCCTCATTGGGGCCGGCCGGCCCTAGGGAAAAGGGGGCTCCATAAATACCCCTTTTCCCCCCTCTTTGGGGGCATGCAAATTATCATTTCAGGTATTCCTTCTTCTTCTTTGAAACCCTAGCCGTTTTTTCCTTTTCTAGTTCCTTTTCTGCTTAGAACCCTAGCGGTAGCATAACATTTGGTATCAGAGCCTCCTTCCTGCGACCATGGTGACGCGTACGGAGGCGGAGACGGCGCGATTGGCCGCCATCGAGGAGAACTATGTGGCGTTGACGGATTCTGTAACGGCAATCGAAGCAAGCATGAAAAACTCGCAACAACAAATGGAAGAACGCCTCGACGAGAAGATGGAGGAGTTGAAAGCCCTCCTCTTGCAAAATCTGAAAGGGAAGGCCGTGAACGGTGCGGGATCGGACACAGAGGCGACAAATTTGCCTCACGGAGGAAATCCGGGAGGCGGAAGTCACGGAAACGGCGCGTCGGGCTCGGGATCGGGCGCGGGGGTTCCGCCCGACGTCGTTCGCGCGTCGACTGCCCCTACCCGAGCCAGCGGGCTTCCAGGCGGACAACCGGAGGGCAGCGGAGGGTTCGGCGGGGGTTTCGCCCCTCCTGGTCGAGCGGCGGACAGCACAGGAGGTTGCTGGGGGGCCGGCGGTGGATCAGCATCAGCGTGGGGGTGCGAACAGCATTTCCCGACTCACGGAGGGCTGTTGCGGCAAGGATCGGGGCTCGGGCAGCCTTTGGCACAGCCCTGGAGACCACAACACCAAGGATTCGGACTGTTTCGGCCGACCGGAGCAAATGCGATCCCTCTCGGCGGTACCACGGGGGTTTTTCCTCCTCAACCAGCAAATGCACCTAATGGAGGATACGGTCCGACCAATATAGGGTCGGGAAGAAATCCGGGGTGGAACCAGGGAGGAATTCAAGGAGACTTTGGGCAACCCGGAGTAATGGGACAAGATGGTGGAGGTTGGGGAGGGCCCTATCAGAGACCATACACGCAACCCAAACGGACACGGATGTATTTCCCCAAGTTCAGGGGAGGGGATGCTCTGGAGTGGATCCAGAAGACGGAGTTATTTTTCAAATATCAGGAGATTCCCGAGGCTCAGTGGGTACAACTGGCGGCCTTCCATCTGGAGGAAGATGCATATCAATGGACGCAGTGGTTTTTGCGGGGACGCAACTTTGCTCCGTGGCCGGAGTTCGTAGAGGCCTTTTCGGCTCGTTTTGGGCTGCTGGAGTATGAGGACGTGGAGGCTACCCTTCAAAAACTGCGTCAGCGGGGATCCGTCACGGAGTACAGGACGGAGTTCGAGAGGTTGGCAAACCGCGTTGCGTGGGGCGAGCAGACGTTGCTGAGTTGTTTCATCTCCGGACTGAAGGACCACTTGCGGGACGAGGTCCATGCGTACTTACCGCGCAGTCTGAGCCATGCCATTAGCATCGCTCGGATACAGGAAGAACGTTACAACAGGAAGCGGAACCGGATGACAACCAAACCACCCACGGCCCCCGTGGCGGGACGACGAGAGCAGCCAACGACCGCGCGGCCTACAGTGACCAAGCTGATTTGGCCGGAGATGCAGGCTCGGAGAGAGAAGGGACTGTGCTTTAACTGTGATGAGAAGTACACCAAGGGACACGCTTGTCAGAAGGTTCAGGTGTTCATGTTGCATGAGGAGGATGACGAGGAAGAACAGGTAGAAGCAACCGATGTGGGGGATCTGGATTTGGCAAATCTGGATTTAGCAGAGTTCGGAGTTTCCTTGCAGGCGATGGAGGGGTGTACGGCCCCCGTGACGCTCCGTTTCACCGGCTGGGTGGGCAGGGAGCGAGTGACCATTCTGGTGGATAGTGGGAGTACCCACAACTTCATCAATCCCGCAGTCGCTTCGAAGGTGGGACAGACAATTGACAGAGAGGCAGTTTTCTAGGTGATGGTGGCAGATGGGAGTAAGCTCAGGTGCGAGGGGGTGATGAAGAGGGTGGAGATCCATGTGCAGGGCTATGTGTGCCACACGGATATGTACCTGCTCCCGATCCGGGGTTCGGACATGGTGTTGGGGGTCCAATGGTTACGACAGTTGCAGAGGGTGACCACCGATTGGGTTCGTCTGACGATGGAGTTCACACAGCAGGGGAAGGATTATTGCCTGCAGGGCATTCGGTCTTCACCTTTGAAAGAGATTTCCTTGGGGAGCTTGCAGCGATTGGAGGAGCAGGGATCACCGATGTCCATGGTAGTCGGGGTGGAGGCCGTGATCCAAGACCCACCGGTCATTCCAGAGAGGATACAGGTACTTTTGTCACAGTTCAGAGATGTTTTCCAAGAACCCCGGGGACTTCCTCCGCCCAGATTCAGGGATCACGGCATACAGATGAAAGAAGGGGCTGCTCCCCCGAACGTCCGTCCCTACCGGTACCCGTACATTCAGAAGGCGGAGATCGAGAAAAGTGTGAAAGAAATGCTGGCAACCGGCATCATACGATCGAGCACCAGCGCCTTTTCCTCACCCATCATCCTAGTGAAAAAGAAAGATGGTTCTTGGCGTTTCTGCGTGGATTACCGCAACTTGAATGCTTCAACAATTAAGGATAAGTTTTCGATACCGATGATAGAGGAGCTCTTAGACGAGCTGCATGGAGCGAGTTTGTTTACTAAGCTGGACCTCCGATCCGGCTACCACCAGATTAGAATGAAGACTGAAGACATCCACAAGACCGCGTTTCGCACACACGATGGGCATTACGAGTTCCTGGTGATGCCCTTTGGGCTCTCCAATGCCCCATCGACCTTTCAGGCCGTGATGAATGAGACCTTCGGCCCCTCCTACGGCGATCGGTACTCATTTTCTTCGATGACATACTGATATACAGTCGGTCGTGGGAGGAGCATGTTGAGCACGTGGCACAAGTTCTTACCATTCTGCGGCAGCATCAGTTCTATGCCAAACTATCAAAGTGCTCGTTTGGACAGTCAGAGGTGGAATATTTGGGGCATCTGGTTTCGGCTCAAGGGGTCAGGGCGGACCCAAAGAAGATCGAAAGCATGGTGGAGTGGCCGCGACCGACCAGCGTGTGAGCACTTCGAGGCTTCCTGGGCCTCACTGGATACTATCGGAGATTCGTGAAGAACTATGGTAAGCTGGCACGACCACTTACTCAGCTACTCCACAAGGAGTCCTTTACTTGGCATGACGAAGCGGAAAGGGCCTTCTGCACCCTCAAGGAGTCCATGACGACCACGCCGGTGCTCGCACTACCGGATTTCACCAAGGAGTTCGTGGTAGAGACAGACGCCTCAGGAGTGGGTATCGGTGCGGTTTTGATGCAGGAGGGGCGGCCGTTGGCCTACTTCAGCAAGGCGTTGGCACCACGGACTCTGGGTCTTTCCACTTACGAGAAGGAGATGCTAGCAATCTTACATGCAGTGACTCTGTGGCGCCCTTATCTGCTCGGTCATCATTTCAAAGTGCGCACTGATCATCAGAGCCTGAAGCGCTTCTTGGATCAGCGGTTGGCCTCTCCCCTCCAGCAAAAGTGGTTGACGAAATTACTGGGATATGACTATGAGATCGTGTATAAGCAGGGCAAAGAGAATTTGGTAGCCAACGCCCTATCCCGCCTTCCGGACTGTACTTTCTTCCATCTCTCGGTGTCGTTGATCGAGTCCTTGGATGACATTCAGAGAGAGATAGCCACCGACCCCGAGCTACAACCTATTGTGGAGGCCTTGTCTCAGGGCCAACCCACACCGCCAGGATACCAGCTGGTTGGGGGACATTTGTATTACCACGGGAGGGTGGTCATTCCCGCTTCCTCCCCTTGGAAGGAGATCATGTTACAGGAGTTCCACTCGTCTCCGGCCGGAGGCCATGCCGGAGTGCTTCGCACTTTACAGCGGTTGCGGGCCAACGTCTTTTGGAGGGGGTTATGCGGGGACACACGGCGTTTTGTGCAGCAGTGCGATATGTGCCAGCAACAGAAGTATGAGACGTCATCACCAGCCGGATTGCTCACACCCTTGGAGATTCCCTAGCAGATATGGGAGACGGTCTCGATGGATTTTATTGAGGGCTTGCCCCGGTCTCAGGGCAAGTCCGTGATCTTGGTCATAGTGGATAAGCTGTCCAAGTACGGCCATTTCCTCGCTCTCAGCCATCCCTACACTGCGGAGACCGTCGCCGATCTCTTTGCCCGGGAGGTAGTGCGCCTTCATGGTCTTCCGAGCTCCATCATATCGGACCGCGATCCAACCTTCGTCAGCAAATTTTGGCAGGAACTTTTCAGGTTGCAAGGCACCAAGTTACGCATGAGCACGGCAAATCATCCGCAGACTGATGGCCAGACAGAGGTGCTGAACCGGGGGGTCGAGACATATCTTCGTTGTTTTGTCATGGATGAGCCCCGCACGTGGACTCGATGGTTACACTGGGCGGAGTACTGTTACAATACGTCGTATCACACGGCCAGTCGGATCACCCCGTTCGAGGCTGTATACGGGCGCTCACCGCCCACTCTGCGATCGTATGAACCGGGCAGCACTGCCCTGCCGGCCGTGGATCGAGCTTTACGAGATCGGGATCAGACCTTGGCTCTCTTGCGGGACAATCTACGGGTTGCACAGGACCGGATGAAGTTGCAGGCCGATAAGCACCGGACAGAACGAACCTTTCAGGTTGGGGAGGTCTTTCTCCGACTCCAGCATTACAGACAGCTTTCAGTTGCTCGCCGCTCCAATCAGAAGCTAGCCCCACGGTTCTATGGGCCGTTTCGCATCACTCGACGGGTGGGTCCGGTCGCTTGCACGCTTGCCCTTCCTGAGGGCTCTCGCATCCACCCCACCTTCCATGTCTCACTGCTGAAGAAGAAGTTGGGAGCGACAGCCACAGTGCTCCCCTCTCTACCCGAGGCTACTACGACGGGGGAGCTGCGTCCCAGCCCAGAGGATATTCTGCTGACCAGATGGAAGAAACATGGCACGGAGTACCGTTCGGAGATTCTGGTCAAGTGGAAGGATCTATCTGCCGCACACAACACGTGGGTGGACTTCTTGGAGTTCCAGGAGTTATTTCCCGACTTCCAGCTTGAGGACAAGCTGCCTCTTGATGGGGAGGGGAATGTTATGGCCCCGGACGAGTTGCGGTTCCGAGGATTCAAATACACCAGAAGACCCAAAGGAGCGTCGGATAAAGACCGGGCTGAACCATCCGGTTCAGCCCGCAACTAATCAATAAGAGGAAGGAGGGTTGAACCACACCGGTTCAGCCCTCATTGGGGCCGGCCGGCCCTAGGGAAAAGGGGGCTCCATAAATACCCCTTTTCCCCCCTCTTTGGGGGCATGCAAATTATCATTTCAGGTATTCCTTCTTCTTCTTTGAAACCCTAGCCGTTTTTTCCTTTCCTAGTTCCTTTTCTGCTTAGAACCCTAGCGGTAGCATAACAAGACACAGTTGAACTCGGCACATCATTTTACATATTGTGATAGGAGTCTATTTTTCTAGAGTAAACAAAAGTGTTCTATGCTAGGAAGCGTTGGTACGCCCAATTAAGTTGTGTATCTGTACCGAATATGTTTTTGGTACCGATACATTTCTATTACAAGTACGTGTATTGAACGTGTTGATACGACGCAAGTTATTAACAAAATGGCTAACTTGTCTCTAGACTAATCAAAGATTGAAGATGTTGATCTCCAACAATGAAGAAGAAAAAATTGATGAGTAGACTTAAGTTTAATTTTATATATTTTGATTAAACATATAAGATGTTAAATTTTGTAATATTTACTTATGCTTAATGTTTGAAAACTTCATGTAATGTTGCATTGATTTGTGGACTTGTACTTCAAGTTATGATTTATATTTGATATTTCAATGTTTTGAGAACTATTTATTGCACCTGATATATATATATATATATATATATATATCTATTATATATAAATAAGTATGTGTATTATGCTCTTACCATACATTTGCTGTGGGCCGTCCGATCCTCTCATCATCATGCACGTTCGGCCGTCCGAGCCGCTCCGGTCATCTCATGATATATTTCCATATCAAGCTCCGATCCTCTCATATCGCAAATCCCGCCGTTCCTTCGCCGAACCCACACCATCGCGTATCCGCCAATCCCTGCTACGACCTCTCTCACGCCGCTCTTGCTATGGAATACCTGGCCTTCAACCCGTGGTGCTTCCTCTGCGATGAATACGTGCCCTTCAACCCGTGCTCCGTACTCGCGATGTCCGCCGCTCATCCCGCCGCGTGTACCTTCCACCGCTTCATCTTCGTCTACACGTTCCTCATCGCCCTCACAAACCATTACATTCTCTCATTTCCCCTAAAAAATTTCCCCCGCCTCTTCTTCCTCTCCCTCTTCTCTCCGACGATTTCCTGCAGTGATTACACGAGACGACGCCGGACGAGCCGTACACTCCGAATAAGGTGACTGATTTATTCATTCCACTGCTGTTTTTCTCTATCCCTGCTATACATGGATTCCTTTCTGCTTATATCCTCTCACTGAGTTTTCTCCAGAGTTCTGCAATTACGGTGATATTGTTTCTTTATGCTGTTAGGTTGTATTTATGCAAAACACCCTTTGAATCTCTCTTCCATTCATATTGATATTGCTTGATATGCTTTACCTGTTTGTTCTTTATTCTACATGAATTAAATAGCTTATTTCATATGACAAACACCACCTGCTCAGTGTGAAACCATGAAGAGCGCGACGATGCCGACCCCAGCTCTTCTTCACGACCGTGCAATGCTCCCTCTGTCATGGCCCTCTGTTTGTACTATAATTGTTGGGTTCTCTCTACGTCACGCAATGAATTCCCCGACAACACTTTGCCATTTCTACTTATTCACAAATTTGAGCCTTCAAACTATTCACCACTCTTACGTGTCCTCGGTCACATCAATATTCCCACAATTCTGCCCCTCCAGCGGTTTCTCTTTGGGTTACTGTACTATGTTTTTCCTGTTCGCCAAAAATTAAAAAAAAAACACATTCTATATGAATAACATTTCTTCTTCCAGTCTAAAATCTATATTTACTCCCAATAAATGATACATTATATTTTCTGTCCTTCAATATTAATATGATTATATGTACTCAACGATGCATTTTTTGCTAATTCACAACTTCTCTTTTAACAAACTCCAAAATTGCTATGTTCTTTCACGTAATTGTTTTGTCATTTTTTGTTATAAACTGCTACATAGCACGCAGTGTCAGCAACCATGACTCTTGAGAATGACCTTGGTTCTACATTCGAGGCAAATGTGCCCTCACATATGCGTGAATACTACTACTTCGCTGTACTTCTTAGCAACCTGGATCATGATACAACAAGTGCTCTCTTAAGATCACTCTTTCAAACAATGCCAGGGTTTCTACACGCCAGCGTACTTACTCAAACACAACACTGTCACGACATTGTTTCAACATTATGTTTTAAAATTCAAACATACTAAACCTTTATTGATGAAGGCCGACGTTGACACAGCAGGCAACCCAACTGGGACAGGCGAGGTAATCTTTGCTGATGAAGCTACAATGCATCAGGCCACAAATCTGATACACGGTGAAACAATTAATGGAAGATCAGTCTCAGCACAAGAGCTACGCCTTTTTGATATTAGGCCAGAATACTATCTGCAACATATTAGTTAAAGTCCAGTGTCGAAGAATGTACAGTTATATATACGTCAGTAACTTGAATCATCCACGCTTTACTGGATATGTATGTAACGTGTACCAACGTTTGCATATTATACTATTGTACATTACCACTGTACCCTTCAAGCAATGTTTAATCAGCCAAATAGTCCATTCGACAATGTGTTTTTACCAACTGCTCAACTATTGGTTACTTATAAACATTTACGTGCATTTTTATTGTTTAATACTCAGTTATTGTATGCAAAACTAATGTGACCTTGTTAATTGACACACTATCTATTATTAATAGGTACATCAACTAGATGGAAATGCAACCTGACTCAGATGAAGAGTTACTTCAAAATCTTCTAAGCCCAGGTTGTCCAAACTAAAAAAAAACATGAAATAAGCAACTAATTTTATTACTCAACATAAGCTACTTACATATCGCGTGCCCAAAACAGGAAGTCGCCGCCGACTACTAAATCGTACCTCAGCCCGCATGCGCAGAAATAGTATGACTCTACAACAGCGTACTGCAACAAACATGAGAAGACGAGAGAAGCGACACCTTCACGAACAACAAACAACACCATTGCCCCGCTTCGTACACACACAGTCAACATATCACCGTGGTGAAAGTTCAGCAGCAGCACATGCACCTACAACATCAGGTTCAGTACAAGTACAATTACATGTCAATTTCATAGATATTACGTTCACAAACTAACTGCGTCTTTCTTGCAGTTACACCAAATACTGTCATTTCTAGCTCAGAATCAGACAATAACATCGCCAGCGTGGATGACAATGTTGATTTGGGCAGTAGATCGTATATTCAATCTAATTGTGCAAGAAATTTCTACCCAGCACATTTTGCGACAAACTTTGAGTTACCCATGTCAACCATTTGTTCCTACTGTCAGGCTAAATTATTCCATCATGAAAAAAATACCATGTGTTGTAATCGAGGTAGAATTGCACTTCCAGAAATCCCAACACCAAATGAACTCCTGAATTTATTCATTGACCAAAGCGCGGAAGCCAAACACTTTAGGCAAAACTTGCGCTCCTACAACCATGTTTTTGCTTTTACATCATTTGGCGTTACAATTGATGATCCCATACCATCATTTCAGCAAGGTATTTATAGTTTCCGAGCACATGGAACAATTTATCATCGAATTGGAAGCCTAACACCTCCTACTGGTGTAAGACCACGGTTTCTTCAGTTATTCATCTACGACACTGAACATGAAATGTCAAATCGATTACAAGAAAATAATGAATTGCATGTTGATTTACTTCAACAATTAACACGCATTTTGAATTTTTGCAACCCCTACGTACATATGTTCCGTCAACTGGCACAACGACAAGATTTACAAGAATGCAGGCTACTCATAAAAGAACGTCCATCTACTCTGCTCCAATACAATTTACCTACTGCATCTCAAGTTGCTGCTATATTAGTTGGAGAATCAGACAGCTGTGACACACACGAAAGAGATATCATCATTCACACAACTGGAGATCAACTTTTAAATATCCCTGAATACTCAGGTTTCTACGATCCACTTCAGTATCCATTGTTATTACCATATGGCACCTTCGGTTGGTCTTGCAACTTACAGTCATTACACAACACAAAAATAACATGTTGTGATTACTACTCATACATGTTGCAGGTAGTACGTCACTTCTACCATTTTTCCTTACAAATATTACTGCCTTCACATATAATTGTAATTACCATCATGCAGATCCGAGAGACATCTAATTCAGCTCTCCTACGCAGCGGAAGATTACTTCAGCAGTATGTTGTCGACAACTATGTTAAGGTAGAAACACAGAAGCTACGCTTTATTAGATCACACCAAAGCGACTTACGTGCAGAACTGTACTCAGGTTTACAAGATTGCGTTAATGCGGGTGAAAATAATGCTGGTACATAAAATTATCTACTTCAAATATTTGTATTCTTAACCTTTTCATTAATATTCTGCTGTAACATATAATATGTTTTATTAGGTAACGTTGGAAGAAAAACAATATTGCCCTCAACATTTATAGGCAGCCCACGAGATCTATATCAACGATATCAAGATGCTATGACAATTGTTCAACACAGTGGAAAACCCGATTTATTTATAACAATGACCTGTAATCCAGAATGGAAAGAAATTACTGACCACCTACTAGAAGGACAATCTCCATACGAACGTCCAGATATACTAACGAGAATATTCCGTTCAAAATATGAAGAACTGAAAAAAGATATATTCAGAAGAGGTGTGTTGGGTAAGGTTGTCGCACATGTGCATGTCATCGAATTTCAGAAAAGAGGATTACCACATGTACATATGTTAGTACTGCTAGAATCATCGTATAAATTAAACTCTCCAGACGAGTACGATTCAATTGTACGAGCTGAAATACCCTATGCAAACCAGGAACCTACATTATATCAGGCTGTACTAAAACACATGATTCACGGTCCATGCGGTGCGTACAATCCAAATGCTAAATGTATGCACAACAAGATTTGTAGCAAATCTTTTCCTAAACAATACTCAGAGATGACACTTCAAGGCAATGACACATATCCAATATATAGAAGAAGAAACACCAACCGTCTGATAACATTAGGTAGAAATGCACATTTCAACGTTGACAACAGATGGGTTGTTCCATACAATCCGTGGTTACTTTTAAAATACAATTGTCATCTAAATGTTGAAATCTGCAGCAGTATCAACAGTATAAAATATTTATACAAGTACGTATACAAGGGCCCTGATCAAATTTCTTTTCAGCTACAACCTGATACCCATCACGATGAAATCAATAATTACATAAACGGCAGATGGTTATGTCCATCGGAGGCACTGTGGAGACTGTTCAAGTTTCAGATGAGTCAAATTTATCCATCAGTAGAACGACTACAAATTCATCTTCCAAACCAACATCAGATACAGTTCCATACCGAACAGTTGATCTCATCCATTTTAACAAACAACCGCAACTCAAAGACAATGTTGACTGAATTTTTCAATATATATAATGAAGATCAAGAACCTACTCTATATTTATATAGAGATTTTCCTAAATATTATCGTTGGTTCAAACAACAAAAGTACTGGAGAAAAAGAATCAGAAGACGAAAAGTTATTGGTAGGATTTACTCTGTTCCACTTGCTGATAATGAAAGATATTACTTGCGTATGCTACTAAACCATGTTCCAGGTCCCAAATCATTTGATGATTTACTGACTGTCAACAACATTCAATATACCACTTTTAAGGAAGCTGCACAAAGCTACGGTTTGCTTGAGCAAGATAATAGTATTCGAGAATGCCTAACCGAGGCTAGAACTTTCAGAATGCCACCTGCGTTGCGAAGACTGTTTGCTACTATTTTGATATTTTGTGAACCAACTGATGTTAGAACTCTATGGTCTGAAAATTATGCAAGCATGATAGAAGACTACCCAAGTTCCAGTGCCACTAACAGCAGTTATATTCTGAATAAACTATTACACGAACTCAGTGATATTCTTCAACAACATAAACGTTCAATTACAGAGTTTGACCTACCCCAAATAAATGAATCTTTCAAACATTTCAGAAACATTTCCAGTCTTATTGAAGCAGAGTTATCATTACCTATTACCTCAGCTGACCTTAACACCGTCACATCACTTAATGAAGGTCAGCTAGCTGCGTACAATGCAATAAGTTCTGCAATAAGAAACAATTCAGAGGAGTTTTTTTTCATTGATGGCCCAGGTGGAACTGGAAAAACATATCTCTACCGTGCAATTCTCGCAACATTTCGCAATTCAGGATGCATCATATTAGCTACTGCAACTTCAGGAATTGCTGCAACTCTATTACCAGGTGGTCGAACTACACACTCAAAATTCAGTATACCTATTAAATTGCATGCCCAGTCATATTGTGGCTTTACAAAACAATCAAATTTGGCTGAACTTATCAGAAAATCATCAGCTATCATATGGGATGAGGCCCCAATGGCTGATAAGAAGGCACTCGAAGCAGTTGACCGTTCATTCCGTGACGCAACTAACATTAACTAGCCATTTGGAGGAAAGATTGTTATTTTGGGCGGTGATTTTCGTCAGGTATTACCTGTTGTCGTAAATGGAACAAAAGCCCAAATAATTAATGCAACTATTGTTCAATCATATCTATGGAATCATGTAAAGATTATAAGTTTAACAGAGAATATGCGTGCAAAACATGATATTGCTTTTGCTAAATTTTTGCTCCGAGTTGGAAATGGTACAGAAACAAACACAATGGATGACATGATTAGGATTCCAGACCAACTAAACATGTTATGGGAAGGTGAGCAATCCATCACAAATTTAATAAATGTGACATTTCCAAATTTGGAATCACATGTTGGAGACAAGAACTATATGCGTGATAGAGCTATACTAACACCTCTCAATCAGCACGTAAACATGTTGAACGATATCACTCTACTACAACTCCCAGGAGAAGATGTTATATACTACTCATATGATTCTGTGCCAGATGATACGAGGAATTTTTATCAACCTGAATTCCTAAATACATTAACACCAGGTAACTTACCACCTCATAAGTTAAAGTTAAAAATTGGAGCACCAATTATGTTACTCAGGAATATTGATCCAAAAATGGGTCTGTGTAATGGAACACGGCTTATGTGCCATAGATTTGCAAAGAATGTAATTGAGGCAGAGATTCTAACAGGTCATTTTGAAGGAAAATTTGTTTTCTTGCCGCGAATTCCTTTAAATACTGCAGAAGATATCAAATTACCATTCCAGTTAACACGTAAGCAATTTCCAATACGATTAAGCTTCGGACTTACAATAAATAAATCTCAAGGACAAACATTCCAGCATGTCGGAATATACCTACCAAATAATGTGTTCAGTCATGGTCAACTGTACGTGGCTCTATCACGAGGCACTTGCCAAGAAAACACAAATGTGTTAGTCCAGAAAGGGAAGATTGATAATCAAACAGGTATCTATACAGCAAATGTTGTTTACAAAGAAATCTTCAGACAACTACAACATCAGCATACAGTATCACACTAAGGTATGCAGGGAATACACATTATTTGAGTTGTGTAAAAAAAAATTACAAGCTATAGGTCGATCAACATAAACCTTTTATCAACTACTGCAGTTTTAACAAAACATGTCATTTGCATCTACAAATTCAAATGTAATCACGTACAATTTACATGTGCGTTCAAAAAAAAAGAAATATGCAATCATACACAATGTTACTTAACCAAACACATGCAACTACATCAACTTTGACCACATCCACGAGCACTCGACTCCCTCCCAGCTTTAAACCTTAATACTCTGATTTCAAAATCATACCTTACCTCTCTGTAATAAATATAATTTATGTTATTTGTATATGATATACATGTTATTGCTTATATGGTATCCACAACTGTCTCATTTTGCCATTATTAAGACTTTTTAATTAAATTCTAGCAAATCTAACAGATGGAAAACAACACCTCAGCAAATCACCAGCTACAGTTACCTAATGATTCTGCCACACAACACAGTAACTCATTACAACTTCACATATCTATATTTGTACTACCATGCCAATTTAAAACAAACATTCTAAAATTTGTTTTGCAGTTACCTCTATCAATAAGAACACATCATCTGACTTAGATGACAATTACTATGATGAGCTTTATCCGCCAACCACAACCCGTTGGTCAGATCTTCCACGAAATGAGATTCCAGGTTTTCGACTACGTATCCCACCTGTGCCAGCAGGTCTAACAACACAGCAAGAATGGAACTACGTGTTCACAATGATTCGCAGGTAACACATACAAAATAATATTCAGTACATTACAAAAATACTAACATAACTCACCAAACATTCCTGAACAATTGATATCACTTTACATGTTCCACCAATGCAGAATCTCCCAAGGCCACTGAAGAGAATATGCCATGAATCGCTGCTGATACTGCTGAGTTCGAAAGTACACATGCACGTGCCAATTGCTATGCTTTATGAAATTGTGATAGCCGATTCGTACTAAACTCAATGTGTAACATTGTTTCTCAACTTTTTCATGTTGTACTACTATTTTATATAAACTAAGCTTTTGTCCTCTCCTTAGATTGATGCTCAATATTAACAGTTGCTACTTTCTTCAAACATTCGTCTATCATCATTTGTACACTGAGTTCATGGTTTTGTTTTGTGAGTCACATGTGTGGCAAAAATACTTCATGATTTAGAGAGAGAGGTGCACTACAGCAACACGAGTTATCACTGCGGAAGCCGAGACTACTTCTACGCGGCCGAAGCACGTCCGTGCACAGTCGAACGAAGCCTGTGCATTGCATCTTCAGCATGAGTATGAATGCATGTTAAGGATCTGTTTTGAAAGAAAATGTGCTAATTCTGGTATCAATTCTATGCTAACAAATATTCCAGCTTCAACATCTTTTTAATATATGCTCAAGTTTTTTGTGCCTAATTCTATGAATAATTGTTGCAACCTTTTTGCCATTAACAGACGCTGAGGTCCATAGCACTAATGTTAGTTTAAGCGATCTCTAGCTCCTTGGTCTATGATTTGCTTCACATGTACGATTTTTTTTCAATTTCAATTGCTTGCAACGAACTCCCTACAAAGAAGTCAGCGTTGCCCTCCATCGATGTTCACAAAAGCAGCCCGACACATGAAGTCTCTCATCATCGGATGTCGAAGACTTGCGGAGGAGGCCGGCGCCATGTCAAAGGCCGGGCCTTCTTTCCCTCTGAAAATAGTTATATTTGGGTTCTGCAATGTTCTAAAAGAATTTGTGCTGATGAACAAATATTTATGGTATGTTATAGATTGTGTTCTCAGCTTTCAAAACCTTTATGAGTTTGAACTATTATAAGTTGCTTCTCAGTTTGTACACGCGTTCTCAGTATGTGTTCTCAACTCATAAGGCTTTTAGTTTGTGTTCTCTGCTTCTCTGAATTTGATAAAGAAAGTTTTTTAGTTATAGTTCCGATCTTTGAGCAAGAATGTTTTATAATAAAATTACTACCAATTACGTTGTGACCGTCATTTGTCCTACAAACTTAAATCATACTCTTCGAGGCTCATCTTTGATGCTCGGCGCCGCATAGATGCATACACGCCGCGGGCTTGCGAGTGGTGGTCTGACGCCGAGCCGTTGAATTACGTGAAAGCGGAGACCGCTTCTATGCGGCCGAATGCCGCCCGGAGTATCAAGCACGGACGAAGCCCGTGCGCAGGCGAGCGAAGCCCGTGCGCAGGCGGGCAAAGCCCGCCGAATGCGGCCGAAGGCCGCCCGAGAGCATCAAACACGGGCGAAGCCCGTGCGCAGGCGGGCGAAGCCCGCCTGATGCGGCCGAAGGCCGCCCGAGAGCATCGAGCACGGGCGTAGCCCGTGCGTTGATGCTCGTATATATATATATATATATATATATATATATATATATATATATATATATATATATATACACACGAGTGACAGGCACGGGCCTCCGGCCCGATAGCCACGCACCACAGTACCCGGCCGGCGACGGCAGACTTCGCCCGCACCCGGACTGTTTTTTTATATATATTATTATATTACCTGATTTCTGTGCCTTTACTGTAGCAGTCTTGCCGCCCAGACTTTTCGGGTCCCAAATCGAAAGTCAATGAAGCTCCAAATCAAAAAGTGATCAACATGAAAGTTGATCGGATTGCCGAGATCTACAACTTTCATGTTGACCACTTTTCGTTTTGGAGGCATCTTGACCCTCGTATTGGGCCCCGAAAAACCTAAGTTCCGTGCCTTTACTGTAGCAGTCTCGCCGCCCAGACTTTTCGAGTCCCAAATCGAAGGTCAAGGAGGCTCTAAATCAAAAAGTGATCAACATGAAAGTTGTTCGGATCGCCGAGATCTACAACTTTCATGTTGACCACTTTTCGTTTTGGAGCCATCTTAACCCTCATATTGAGTCCCGAAAAATCTGATTTCCGTGCCTAAACAGGCGTTTTAGTCCCACACCGTCCATTCTTAGGATTTTTGCGGGTATATATTCAATATTCCGCATTCAATATTTGAAGTAATGTTGCCTGGCTGACTTGTGGGCGGGCTTGCTTGCAGGTTTTCGCGGGATGGGCTTGCGGGTTGTTTGCGGGCTCGCCGGTTGCGGGTCAGCTGGTTTTTTTGCTGTCCTATAGTAGGTTTAGGACTGTCCTAGAGTAGGTTTAAGAGGCCTATAAAAAAGTCTGGATAGAGGGTTGATTTGATCCAACGGTCCATGATCAAAAATCTGAAATCCGACGGCCACCTAATTACCCTCTAATTTCGAACTCATGCTATATGCAGGCCACCATATTTCTTTATAATATGGTATAGATATATATATATATATATATATATATATATATATATATATATATATATATATATTTGTTATAACGTATCATGACGTACTCGTATCCTTGTTTTTAAATTTGTCATACCGCCGTACCGGGTACGTATCGTACCCGGTACCCGTAGCGGTGCTTCCTAGGTAATTTGCTTATTTATTGCTTAATTTGATCCGCCGCCTATCGATTTGTCATGCGTCATTATGTAACACTCCGAATTACAACCGCATTTTACGGGTCCGGTCGAGCCCTACATTATGCAACTTATACAAAAAAGGATAAATAGTTAGCCAACCATCTCAGAGTGCGCAAAAGACAACTAAAGTGGAAGTTATAAAATTAAGGCAAAATGTTAAAATAGTTTCTAAACTTTACCTAAGATTTGATATCAGATCCAATACTTTTTTTTGTTTGATTTCAGTCCCCAAACTTTTTAATATGCCTGAAATAAGTCCTTCGATAACATTCTGTTATAAATTAACGGAAAAGCTACCCCACTCTGCGACAGCTCCTTCCATCATCTTCCAGCTGCCTTCTTCCAAGCCCGCCGCCCGCATGGCGGCCTCTAAAATCTTTGCATCCATCCCCTCCGTTAACAAGCTAGCTCCGTTCCAGCTTTGCCAATAAACTCTGCCCTCGATTTTGAGTGAGAGAGTAGCATTGGGAAGTACGGGAAAAGGTGCATGATTGTGAGTAGGGGAAAGCATGTGTTTTGTTGCAGGGGAGGGGATGTGGAGGGGTGGAGCAAAGCAACAATAGTGGTTGCGCCAGAGTTTGATCGGAAGAAAGTGATGGGGAAGAATTTGATGGGGAAGAATTTGATGGGGGAGGGAAGACATGGGTGTTGAAGGTCAGAAAGTGCCGGGAAGGAGGGGAAGGGGTGCAGGATTGAGAGCAGGGGAAGACATGTGTTTTGCAGAAGGGGAGGGGATGTGGAGGTTCCAGCAAAGCAGAGTGTTAGCTTCTATCACAGACTATCTGTCATCGCTTCTTTGAAATATCCAGGAAATCCATCATTTCGTGGCCCAAAAAGGACTTGAGAAGGTTCTAGGATTGAGAAGGTGGGTCAGAGGAATCGACGAAGAATCCAGGAAAGAGCGAAGGAAAAGTGAAGCGTGACGAGAATTAGAGACTTGAGATGTTAGAATGCGCTAAATCAATGGGTGTCGGAGCAGCTACAATTGCTTCAGCGGGAGCAGATGTCGGTATTGGAAACGTTTTTACTTTTTTGATTCATTCCGTGGCGCGAAATCCATAATTGGCTAAACAATTATTTGGTTATGCAATTTTGGGCTTTGCTCTCACCGAAGCTATTGCATCGTTTGCTCTCATTCGTCTTCCGATCGCAAAAAGGACGAAGTCTTTTAGAGTTGGCTGCAGAGTTTAGATAGTCGACAACATCGGCGTAGAACTCGGCGCTGACATCAAGGGTGGAGTTTGCGAAGCTAGAGCGGAGCTAGCTTGTTGAGGATGGAGGCTGAGATTTTGGAGGCGGCGAGCTCAGAAGAAGGCAGTTGGAAGATGATGGAAGGAGCTGTCGCAGAGTGGGGTAGTTTTTCCGTTAATTTATAACGGAATGTTATCGAAGGACTTATTTCATGCATATTAAAAAGTTTGGGGACTGAAATCAAACAATAAAAGTATTGGGACTAATATCAAATCTTGGGTAAAATTTAGGGACTATTTTAACATTTTTCCTAAAATTACAGTACTACTTACCCATGTCCACATCTAACAGCCCATGTGCAATACACTGTTTAATATACAAATTACATATACAATACTGTTCATTACATACATACAACTGTTCATTGCGTACATACAACTGTTCATTGCATACATACAACTGTTCATTATACATACAAATGTTCATTACATACATACACCTGTTCATTACATACATACAACTGTTCATTATATACATTCAACTGTTCATTAGATACATACAACTGTTCATTACATACATACAATTGTTCATTACATTACATTAGGGCACGCAAATCCAATACATCACATGTAACAATATATGCATATCAATATACAACGGTAAGTAAAGATAATAAAACTATAACATCCAGCTTTTTTTCTTATTTGGCAATGAGCAGCTCTAAGCGTGCGCAAGTCCTTGCAACCAAACATAAGTAAGCAAAAAACGAGGGTTAGTCGTAGCTGACCAGAAACTGTGAAACAGTCTTTATCCCTGCGGGCATCCTAGCAGATCTCGGGGAGCACAAATCTCAGCAGATCAGCATGTCGCAATAAATATAATAAAGTGATAAACAGACAAATATGGTGAGGTGTCTCAAGCATCAAGCATGTCTCTATATTGAGCAACGAGTAAAGGAGGTTTACTACGCATATATAATCTAGATAATGAATGTGTTATACATGCACTCTACATGTAGTAGCGGACTGCTATGTCCTACACTACCGCAATCATAGTAAGCAACCAACATTCATCGCACACGAGGCCCAACAAGATACGCGAAAGTCATACTAATAGTACATATTATACGACCCAAGTCACAACATTAACGCACATTGGCGCTCTCTCGCTAAGTAAACGTGTCCTACCTACAAATACTTTTCATGTCAAACTACGAAGTTGCGGGTGCGGCAAAGTACACCTACATCAAACCTATGCCCATTCTCAAGTAGGGATTGTCGCCCTCGGGCTAATCATCAACTCCAAACAAACAATGTGCACACATGGCACCTATAACCTAGGGTATCCAACCCCAAAAAACCGTCTGAGCATTTGCTGGTCCGAACGATTACGCTTCACACAGCCTCTCCCATGATCAATCAACATACAAGACGATTTACCTCATGCTGAACTGCATGGTGCGGATTTGGTTCAGCTTCTGCTCGTTGCTTAGTTCACCGTGTAATCGGTCACTTACCAAAAAAAGTTTGTTTCCTACCAAACTACACTATCCAGGTGTAGCTTTACCTTAGCCCGTTCCCATTAATCAAAAACTTTAAATATGTTTACAAGAAAGTGCATTCTTAATCAAACATACGGTGCACCTAGTTCATGACAACAGAGCATAGGTTCTCTAACTATTAATCAATAATCATAGCCTCTCAACCCAAATCAATCATGTCTTGGTTGATATCTCATTGTTTGTATTCACAAATCACATCACATTTATTGCATGATCATCATCGATCACATTCACATCTTAACCCAACTCAATCATGTTTAGGTTGGTATCTTACCGTTTGTAGTCACAAATTGTCTTGCATTCATCAATGTGTCATGTATCCAACGTGATCTTAGCGGATCTACTCTAAGATTCACTACATCATAATCTATGATGGTGGCCCATTGCTATTTGGAATTACATGATCATGATATTCGACCCATAATTTCTATCATCACGTGTCACCACTATCCGCTACGGATCAATCCCAAAACGACATTATTATTCTTGATCATTACACATGTTCACCTACGATGGGGCCACCCACCATTTCATGAGCATCCTATGGTGAGTTGGATTCACCTCTCAAAATCACCATATGTATCCAATATTCTCACGATATTAAGTCTATCAATACCAATACACATTAATTTCCCGTCATAGTAACATTTCACAAATATGTACCTGCTCCCGATCCGGGGTTCGGACATGGTGTTGGGGGTCCAATGGTTACGACAGTTGCAGAGGGTGACCACCGATTGGGTTCGTCTGACGATGGAGTTCACACAGCAGGGGAAGGATTATTGCCTGCAGGCCATTCGGTCTTCACCTTTGAAAGAGATTTTCTTGGGGAGCTTGCAGCGATTGGAGGAGCAGGGATCACCGATGTCCATGGTAGTCGGGGTGGAGGCCGTGATCCAAGACCCACCGGTCATTCCAGAGAGGATACAGGTACTTTTGTCACAGTTCAGAGATGTTTTCCAAGAACCCCGGGGACTTCCTCCGCCCAGATTCAGGGATCACGGCATACAGATGAAAGAAGGGGCTGCTCCCCCGAACGTCCGTCCCTACCGGTACCCGTACATTCAGAAGGCGGAGATCGAGAAAAGTGTGAAAGAAATGCTGGCAACCGGCATCATACGACCGAGCACCAGCGCATTTTCCTCACCCATCATCCTAGTGAAAAAGAAAGATGGTTCTTGGCGTTTCTGCGTGGATTACCGCAACTTGAATGCTTCAACAATTAAGGATAAGTTTTCGATACCGATGATAGAGGAGCTCTTAGACGAGCTGCATGGAGCGAGTTTGTTTACTAAGCTGGACCTCCGATCCGGCTACCACCAGATTAGAATGAAGACTGAAGACATCCACAAGACCGCGTTTCGCACACACGATGGGCATTACGAGTTCCTGGTGATGCCCTTTGGGCTCTCCAATGCCCCATCGACCTTTCAGGCCGTGATGAATGAGACCTTCAGCCCCTCCTACGGCGATCGGTACTCATTTTCTTCGATGACATACTGATATACAGTCGGTCGTGGGAGGAGCATGTTGAGCACGTGGCACAAATTCTTACCATTCTGCGGCAGCATCAGTTCTATGCCAAACTATCAAAGTGCTCGTTTGGACAGTCAGAGGTGGAATATTTGGGGCATCTGGTTTCGGCTCAAGGGGTCAGGGCGGACCCAAAGAAGATCGAAAGCATGGTGGAGTGGCCGCGACCGACCAGCGTGTGAGCACTTCGAGGCTTCCTGGGCCTCACTGGATACTATCAGAGATTCGTGAAGAACTATGGTAAGCTGGCACGACCACTTACTCAGCTACTCCACAAGGAGTCCTTTACTTGGCATGACGAAGCGGAAAGGGCCTTCTGCACCCTCAAGGAGTCCATGACGACCACGCCGGTGCTCGCACTACCGGATTTCACCAAGGAGTTCGTGGTAGAGACAGACGCCTCAGGAGTGGGTATCGGTGCGGTTTTGATGCAGGAGGGGCGGCCGTTGGCCTACTTCAGCAAGGCGTTGGCACCACGGACTCTGGGTCTTTCCACTTACGAGAAGGAGATGCTAGCAATCTTACATGCAGTGACTCTGTGGCGCCCTTATCTGCTCGGTCATCATTTCAAAGTGCGCACTGATCATCAGAGCCTGAAGCGCTTCTTGGATCAGCGGTTGGCCTCTCCCCTCCAGCAAAAGTGGTTGACGAAATTACTGGGATATGACTATGAGATCGTGTATAAGCAGGGCAAAGAGAATTTGGTAGCCGACGCCCTATCCCGCCTTCCGGACAGTACTTTCTTCCATCTCTCGGTGTCGTTGATCGAGTCCTTGGATGACATTCAGAGAGAGATAGCCACCGACCCCGAGCTACAACCTATTGTGGAGGCCTTGTCTCAGGGCCAACCCACACCGCCAGGATACCAGCTGGTTGGGGGACATTTGTATTACCACGGGAGGGTGGTCATTCCCGCTTCCTCCCCTTGGAAGGAGATCATGTTACAGGAGTTCCACTCGTCTCCGGCCGGAGGCCATGCCGGAGTGCTTCGCACTTTACAGCGGCTGCGGGCCAACGTCTTTTGGAGGGGGTTATGCGGGGACACACAGCGTTTTGTGCAGCAGTGCGATATGTGCCAGCAACAAAAGTATGAGACGTCATCACCAGCCGGATTGCTCACACCCTTGGAGATTCCCCAGCAGATATGGGAGACGGTCTCGATGGATTTTATTGAGGGCTTGCCCCGGTCTCAGGGCAAGTCCGTGATCTTGGTCATAGTGGATAAGCTGTCCAAGTACGGCCATTTCCTCGCTCTCAGCCATCCCTACACTGCGGAGACCGTCGCCGATCTCTTTGCCCGGGAGGTAGTGCGCCTTCATGGTCTTCCGAGCTCCATCATATCGGACCGCGATCCAACCTTCGTCAGCAAATTTTGGCAGGAACTTTTCAGGTTGCAAGGCACCAAGTTACGCATGAGCACGGCAAATCATCCGCAGACTGATGGCCAGACAGAGGTGCTGAACCGGCGGGTCGAGACATATCTTCGCTGTTTTGTCATGGATGAGCCCCGCACGTGGACCAGGAGTACTGTTACAATACGTCGTATCACACGGCCAGTCGGATCACCCCGTTCGAGACTGTATACGGGCGCTCACCGCCCACTCTGCGATCGTATGAACCGGGCAGCACTGCCCTGCCGGCCGTGGATCGAGCTTTACGAGATCGGGATCAGACCTTGGCTCTCTTGCGGGACAATCTACGGGTTGCACAGGACCGGATGAAGTTGCAGGTCGATAAGCACCGGACAGAACGAACCTTTCAGGTTGGGGAGGTCTTTCTCCGACTCCAGCATTACAGACAGCTTTCAGTTGCTCGCCGCTCCAATCAGAAGCTAGCCCCACGGTTCTATGGGCCGTTTCGCATCACTCGACGGGTGGGTCCGGTCGCTTGCACGCTTGCCCTTCCTGAGGGCTCTCGCATCCACCCCACCTTCCATGTCTCACTGCTGAAGAAGAAGTTGGGAGCGACAGCCACAGTGCTCCCCTCTCTACCCGAGGCTACTACGACGGGGGAGCTGCGTCCCAGCCCAGAGGATATTCTGCTGACCAGATGGAAGAAACATGGCACGGAGTACCGTTCGGAGATTCTGGTCAAGTGGAAGGATCTATCTGCCGCACACAACACGTGGGTGGACTTCTTGGAGTTCCAGGAGTTATTTCCCGACTTCCAGCTTGAGGACAAGCTGCCTCTTGATGGGGAGGGCAATGTTATGGCCCCGGACGAGTTGCGGTTCCGAGGATTCAAATACACCAGAAGACCCAAAGGAGCGTCGGATAAAGACCGGGCTGAACCATCCGGTTCAGCCCGCAACTAATCAATAAGAGGAAGGAGGGTTGAACCACACCGGTTCAGCCCTCATTGGGGCCGGCCGGCCCTAGGGAAAAGGGGGCTCCATAAATACCCCTTTTCCCCCCTCTTTGGGGGCATGCAAATTATCATTTCAGGTATTCCTTCTTCTTCTTTGAAACCCTAGCCGTTTTTTCCTTTCCTAGTTCCTTTTCTGCTTAGAACCCTAGCGGTAGCATAACAAGACACAGTTGAACTCGGCACATCATTTTACATATTGTGATAGGAGTCTATTTTTCTAGAGTAAACAAAAGTGTTCTATGCTAGGAAGCGTTGGTACGCCCAATTAAGTTGTGTATCTGTACCGAATATGTTTTTGGTACCGATACATTTCTATTACAAGTACGTGTATTGAACGAGTTGATACGACGCAAGTTATTAACAAAATGGCTAACTTGTCTCTAGACTAATCAAAGATTGAAGATGTTGATCTCCAACAATGAAGAAGAAAAAATTGATGAGTAGACTTAAGTTTAATTTTATATATTTTGATTAAACATATAAGATGTTAAATTTTGTAATATTTACTTATGCTTAATGTTTGAAAACTTCATGTAATGTTGCATTGATTTGTAGACTTGTACTTCAAGTTATGATTTATATTTGATATTTCAATGTTTTGAGAACTATTTATTGCACCTGATATATATATATATATATATATATATATATATATATATATATATATATCAGGAAACTGTAAAAACGCGCAGCGCGTTTTTGATAAAAAACCGCGCTCCTCAGAAAAACGGAAAAAACACCCCCTAAACAGCATTTTTAGAAAAAGTGGTCAATATGAAAGTTGTAGATCTCGTCGAGATCTACAACTTTCATGTTGACCATTTTTTCTAAAAATGCTGTTTATGGGGTCTATTTTCAAAAGGCGCGAAGGGGGTTCCGCCCGGTAAATATTACGATTTTTTTTTTGCGCGGACCCCCTTTCGCGCCTTTTGAAAATAGACCCCCTAAACAGCATTTTTAGAAAAAGTGGTCAACATGAAAGTTGTAGATCTCGACGAGATCTACAATTTTCATGTTGACCACTTTTTCTAAAAATGCTGTTTAGAGGGTGTTTTTTTTCGTTTTTCCGGAGAGCGCGTTTTTTAGACAAAAACGCACTGCGTGTTTTTTCAGTGCCCCCTATATATATATATATATATATATATATATATATATATATATATATATATATATATATATATATATATATATATATATATATTTGTTATAACGTATCATGACGTACCCGTATCCTTGTTTTTAAATTTGTCATACCGCCGTACCGGGTACGTATCGTACCCGGTACCCGTAGCGGTGCTTCCTAGGTAATTTGCTTATTTATTGCTTAATTTGATCCGCCGCCTATCGATTTGTCATGCGTCATTGTGTAACACTCCAAATTACAACCGCATTTTACGGGTCCGGTCGAGCCCTACATTATGCAACTTATACAAAAAAGGATAAATAGTTAGCCAACCATCTCAGAGTGCGCAAAAGACAACTAAAGTGGAAGTTATAAAATTAAGGCAAAATGTTAAAATAGTTCCTAAACTTTACCTAAGATTTGATATCAGACCCAATACTTTTTTTTGTTTGATTTCAGTCCCCAAACTTTTTAATATGCCTGAAATAAGTCCTTCGATAACATTCTGTTATAAATTAACGGAAAAGCTACCCCACTCTGCGACAGCTCCTTCCATCATCTTCCAGCTGCCTTCTTCCAAGCCCGCCGCCCGCATGGCGGCCTCTAAAATCTTTGCATCCATCCCCTCCGTTAACAAGCTAGCTCCGTTCCAGCTTTGCCAATAAACTCTGCCCTCGATTTTGAGTGAGAGAGTAGCATTGGGAAGTACGGGAAAAGGTGCATGATTGTGAGTAGGGGAAAGCATGTGTTTTGTTGCAGGGGAGGGGATGTGGAGGGGTGGAGCAAAGCAACAATAGTGGTTGCGCCAGAGTTTGATCGGAAGAAAGTGATGGGGAAGAATTTGATGGGGAAGAATTTGATGGGGGAGGGAAGACATGGGTGTTGAAGGTCAGAAAGTGCCGGGAAGGAGGGGAAGGGGTGCAGGATTGAGAGCAGGGGAAGACATGTGTTTTGCAGAAGGGGAGGGGATGTGGAGGTTCCAGCAAAGCAGAGTGTTAGCTTCTATCACAGACTATCTGTCATCGCTTCTTTGAAATATCCAGGAAATCCATCATTTCGTGGCCCAAAAAGGACTTGAGAAGGTTCTAGGATTGAGAAGGTGGGTCAGAGGAATCGACGAAGAATCCAGGAAAGAGCGAAGGAAAAGTGAAGCGTGACGAGAATTAGAGACTTGAGATGTTAGAATGCGCTAAATCAATGGGTGTCGGAGCAGCTACAATTGCTTTAGCGGGAGCAGATGTCGGTATTGGAAACGTTTTTACTTTTTTGATTCATTCCGTGGCGCGAAATCCATAATTGGCTAAACAATTATTTGGTTATGCAATTTTGGGCTTTGCTCTCACCGAAGCTATTGCATTGTTTGCTCTCATTCGTCTTCCGATCGCAAAAAGGACGAAGTCTTTTAGAGTTGGCTGCAGAGTTTAGATAGTCGACAACATTGGCGTAGAACTCGGCGCTGACATCAAGGGTGGAGTTTGCGAAGCTAGAGCGGAGCTAGCTTGTTGAGGATGGAGGCTGAGATTTTGGAGGCGGCGAGCTCAGAAGAAGGCAGTTGGAAGATGATGGAAGGAGCTGTCGTAGAGTGGGGTAGTTTTTCCGTTAATTTATAACGGAATGTTATCGAAGGACTTATTTCATGCATATTAAAAAGTTTGGGGACTGAAATTAAACAATAAAAGTATTGGGACTAATATCAAATCTTGGGTAAAATTTAGGGACTATTTTAACATTTTTCCTAAAATTACAGTACTACTTACCCATGTCCACATCTAACAGCCCATGTGCAATACACTGTTTAATATACAAATTACATATACAATACTGTTCATTACATACATACAACTGTTCATTGCATACATACAACTGTTCATTGCATACATACAACTGTTCATTATACATACAAATGTTCATTACATACATACACCTGTTCATTACATACATACAACTGTTCATTATATACATTCAACTGTTCATTAGATACATACAACTGTTCATTACATACATACAATTGTTCATTACATTACATTAGGGCACGCAAATCCAATACATCACATGTAACAATATATGCATATCAATATACAACGGTAAGTAAAGATAATAAAACTATAACATCCAGCTTTTTTTCTTATTTGGCAATGAGCAGCTCTAAGCGCGCGCAAGTCCTTGCAACCAAACATAAGTAAGCAAAAAACGAGGGTTAGTCGTAGCTGACCAGAAACTGTGAAACAGTCTTTATCCCTGCGGGCATCCTAGCAGATCTCGGGGAGCACAAATCTCAGCAGATCAGCATGTCGCAATAAATATAATAAAGTGATAAACAGACAAATATGGTGAGGTGTCTCAAGCATCAAGCATGTCTCTATATTGAGCAACGAGTAAAGGAGGTTTACTACGCATATATAATCTAGATAATGAATGTGTTATACATGCACTCTACATGTAGTAGCGGACTGCTATGTCCTACACTACCGCAATCATAGTAAGCAACCAACATTCATCGCACACGAGGCCCAACAAGATACGCGAAAGTCATACTAATAGTACATATTATACGACCCAAGTCACAACATTAACGCACATTGGCGCTCTCTCGCTAAGTAAACGTGTCCTACCTACAAATACTTTTCATGTCAAACTACGAAGTTGCGGGTGCGGCAAAGTACACCTACATCAAACCTATGCCCATTCTCAAGTGGGGATTGTCGCCCTCGGGCTAATCATCAACTCCAAACAAACAATGTGCACACATGGCTCCTATAACCTAGGGTATCCAACCCCAAAAAACCGTCTGAGCATTTGCTGGTCCGAACGATTACGCTTCACACAGCCTCTCCCATGATCAATCAACATACAAGACGATTTACCTCATGCTGAACTGCATGGTGCGGATTTGGTTCAGCTTCTGCCCGTTGCTTAGTTCACCGTGGAATCGGTCACTTACCAAAAAAGTTTGTTTCCTACCAAACTACACTATCCAGGTGTAGCTTTACCTTAGCCCGTTCCCATTAATCAAAAACTTTAAATATGTTTACAAGAAAGTGCATTCTTAATCAAACATACGGTGCACCTAGTTCATGACAACAGAGCATAGGTTCTCTAACTATTAATCAATAATCATAGCCTCTCAACCCAAATCAATCATGTCTTGGTTGATATCTCATTGTTTGTATTCACAAATCACATCACATTTATTGCATGATCATCATCGATCACATTCACATCTTAACCCAACTCAATCATGTTTAGGTTGGTATCTTACCGTTTGTAGTCACAAATTGTCTTGCATTCATCAATGTGTCATGTATCCAACGTGATCTTAGCGGATCTACTCTAAGATTCACTACATAATCTATGATGGTGGTCCATTGCTATTTGGAATTACATGATCATGATATTCGACCCATAATTTCTATCATCACGTGTCACCACTATCCGCTACGGATCAATCCCAAAACGACATTATTATTCTTGATCATTACACATGTTCACCTACGATGGGGCCACCCACCATTTCATGAGCATCCTATGGTGAGTTGGATTCACCTCTCAAAATCACCATATGTATCCAATATTCTCACGATATTAAGTCTATCAATACCAATACACATTAATTTCCCGTCATAGTAACATTTCACAAATATGGATCCATCTAGTAATGGACTCACTAACGAAGACTTAATCCATATTCACCACATTCATCGTGCATTTAAGTTCCTCTACGGGGACTCGTACCAAATTGGCAAAACCCCTCAAATCCCTAAGCACTTTGGCACGACTATGAGTGTTTTCCCGATCTCATTCCCCAAGCGAACACAACGATGAGCAATACAGATAATTATCTGTTAGCGCAAACAATCAAGCATCACCGAATCAGGGCAATAACCATAATTAGGCTTCACACAATGTCTATCCCGGAATTGCACTCGGGTTTTTAATGCAAGAATGTCAGGGTCGCAATCCCATGCTCTGGTGATTCACAATGAACCGTGGTTACCTCGAGCTCTCTAATTAGAGATATCTGGTGTCACATTCACACAACATGCTAGAATAAAGCAAGCAAACTAACCGAGTCCTAAATCCGGAGAGAAAGAGACTATTACTTTCACTATTTCTTTCCATCCATGGAAGTCTCAAGTAAATGGGTGGAGAAGAAACGCAGCACAATTCCTTTTGTGTTGGCGGAGACGGCAAATGCACATTGATTTAAGCTTTCTATCCCTAGCAGTGTTATCTCCTTCGCCCACCAAGTTCTCTTTCTCTAAACCCTAATATCCAGTTTTCTCCAAAATTCACCAAAACACTAACAGACTAACTGGAACACCACTGTGGATTATGAAAAGGAAAATAAATACTCACTTGAACACTAACTCCGTGAATGGTGTCAACAGACAGCAAGTATTTAGCCCTCCTTCCAATATCTTCACCATGAACCAAATTTCGGAGAGGAAACTCCAACCTCTTTCAAGATCCTACCCCCATCCGCTAGAAAGGAGAGGGAGGGGTCTTCTCTAAAAGAAGAGATGTGCTTGAGAGGAATAGAGCCCTCATTATGTCGCTGGAAACGGATCGTTGATCGAAGCTCTCTAGCTTCGGCGGCACCTCCTTCTTCCTCCTCCAATCCCTAGCTCTCTCTTCTCCTAAATCCAAGTTTCTCCAAATGACGCAAATGAGCTCTAATTTTGACCCTCAACTGATCTAAGCAATGTTAGGGTTGATCCTAAGCCATTTGATCAAGAATCCCCCCCATCAAACGGCTTAAAACGACCCAAAACAAGTCTTTGCGGGCCCGTACATGCCCGTGTAAACAGGGTGTGCGGCCATCGGTACAGGCGAACTTGTTCCTTGGGTAGTACACACCCAGTTTACCCGCTCGTGTAAACAATGTGTGTAAAGCACATTTTTGCTCCGCAGCCTCCAAAACATCCCACAAACGGCCACGAACTTGCACAAACCCATTCCAACCCAAAAGGGTCCCATAAAGCCACAATCAAAGGGAAAATTTGGGCGTTACATATTATGCATACCAAGTTCTAACCTAAAGGCATCAAGGGTTTGGCTTTCAGAAAGGAATCCCTTGATCGTCCAGGAACATGAATCAAAGCCCTTACCACTGCTTCCGCTCCGATGGTGCTAAAATCACTGGAGTCCTCCCCAGTGCCAATCGCTGCTTACAGCTAACTCATCCCCCCCCCCCCGCCTCCATCTACTCTACACAGCTACCTGACCAGTATTTTGTCATCGATACCCTCAATCTTCTCCAAGCTGACACCGCCCACGTCCTGGCTGCCTCCAACAACCTCACGGTTACCCCCACCTGCCCTCATCGACCTTGCCACCAACTCCACGACCCCCAGTCCTCATCTCCAACCTCATCGGGCTTTCCCCTTTTCCCAGTCACTGCCATCCCCCTTTCCTCCTTCAGCAGCAACTCTCCTCTTTTGAAATTTTTGTAGAAAACTTTCTTTTTATCAAAAATCTTAAAATCCACAAAACCTTATGATGCAGGACGACGCGTAGGGTTTACGCGCCTGTCGGCTTTTTCTAGGAAACCCTAAAATGCATGCAATGATTAACTTAATTTTGTAAAGTTTTGAGCGAAATTTGCACGAACTTAAGAAATGAAGCAATTGAATTGTTTGTAAAGCACAAATTCGCTACTTTCTTTAAAATGAATTTTCTTAAATAAAATGGTTCAATTTTAAATCCGGGGAAGGAAGTTCGCAACTTTCGTTCCGTTCCCCTTGTCGTAGCAAAACGGAAATCGTGAACTCACAATACGTTTCCGTTTGGAGTTTTCGACGTAGCGTTTGCTGACGAAATTCGGGCGAAAACCCGGCAATGAGTCTAATTATCCTAAGGAGAAAACTTAGACACACACAAAGGAAGGATAGAACAAATTACCCACGGAAGAGGCGTCTTCCGTATTCCGAAGTCGATGGCGATCACGCGAGGAACTCCTCGTCACCTTCGTTCTTCGCTCCGAGGTCGGCCGCTATCGCATACGGGCACCAAGGAATTAAATCACTCCCTCACACGAGGTGGTTCCACGGAATCACTCAACAAGTAAGGAAGCCACAAACCTAACACACCTAAAATTCACTCGCTCTCACACTCAAGTGGTCCCACGAATTCTCAAACACTCGCGGTGGCTCCACGAAATCTCTAACACAAGGAAATAAACTCCTCACTTCCAATCCTAAATCACTCTATTTACTAACGCTAACACAAGGAGGTTCCACGAAAGCTCAATACACTGAAGCCCTCACTGTCCATGGCAGCCAATCAGCCAACTAAATTCCCCATTGCTATACCCGGCCAACAGGGTTCATGAACAATAATAGCAATCTCAATAAACCCACTCGGATACCAAAAGTTTACTCATCCTCCACTCCTAAACAGGAATTAAAGAAGCAGCAGACTTAACTTTCTACCACAACTGTTCATCTTCTTCTCTCTCGGAAGGTAGCTACAGCAAACTAAAATATTCTTCATCAATCACTCCTAATTCCTACAGGAAGCAAGCCACGACACCAAATTCCTAACCTACAGCTCTCAACCAGAGCTTCTCACACGCCTAACACCTACAGGAAATCACACAGAAATCCTCAATCGGGAGCAACACGCACAGCAAAAATCACTTTCAATATTCATCACCAACTAATTACAAACATCACAATCCCTTTTATAGGGTTACAACGACAGCAAAAACGAAATCAAAATAGGTAACTGACGGTTGAGGGCGGAACGGCCATGGCGGAACCTTTGGTGGTGCGGGATTGGCGCAGCCTCGTGGCCGGCGGTTGCTGATGGCGGTCGTGGGCGGCAGTTGGAAGAGGCGTGCGGGCTTTAGGCGCGTGCAGCGAAGATGTCGGGGAGGCCCGTGGCTGGGAACTGTTGATCCCGAGCCCTGATTTCGCGCGATCTGGAAGATGAACAGTGGCGTCTTCGTTCTGGACCGGGAGAGGAATATGAACCGGGGATTCTTCCTGTACTTGTAACCTAATATATATATATATATATATATATATATATATATATATATATATATTTGATTTATATATATAATTCACATATATATATATACATATACATATAAATTATATATATATGTGCTCTATTTGGAGAGCAACACAAACGCAACACAAATTTTCCAAACATGACGACGCGCGCAGGCGTGCATCAACATGACTACGCACACAGACGTGCGACAAGCTAAAAATTAACAACATAAAACTTGCAAAAATATAACATGCAATAAACATAAACTGAAAATGCGACGTCGGGCATTTTTTGGCGACCCGACCTAGGTTGGTCTCCACCAACTCTCCCCCTCTCGAAATCACTCATCTCTGGTGAGTGGTCCGAGAAGATCAACATCAATGCCAACGAACCAAGTATCTCTGAAAATCTGAAAATCAACATCAGTCGTGGTCACTGTCCAATGTGTGCTCGGAACTGGGATAGAATAATCTCCAGGTGTCTCATACTCAACCTGAAATTGGCAATGAAAATAGAAGAACTACGGTAGAAGTGTCAGTAGCGGAATGAAAATCAGGGTGTCCTGAATGTGGCTCCTCACTCTCACTCACCAACCCAGAAGAAACAAATGGAGGAGAAGGCAATGGAGATTCTAAAGACTCATGCGAGTAATCGTAGAATTAAGTCAGATTGGCTACGTTAAAAACAGGATTTGCTCCCCAAACGGAAGGCATCTCAAGTTCATACGCGTTCGCCCAATCCGATTTACTACTCGAAAGGGTCAAGTTCTACGATAGCTAGCTTCTTTACGGTACCAGAAGGTAACCGTTCCGGATCTAGCCGAACCATAATCAAGTCATCCATTTTAAAACTTGTAGCTCGTTTTATGCTTTTTAAATTTGAGTTGCATAAAAATCAAAGTACTATGCAATTTTCCGCTCAAAACATTTTTTATGCAAATCATGCAAATCCAATAAATGAACTACTAATTCGACTGACGTCACAAATCGATGGTTTCAAATACCAAGAGCAACTCCTGAGAGGGGTACATGATCAGGAGGCTCAGAGGGTGGGTCATAGGAGAATTCATCGCGGGGGCGATGAACACTCATATGCAAATCAGAGACATCAGTGATCAGATGTGTCAACATAGTGTGCGAACTGTCTATGCAAGTGCAAGTGACGAGATATAACATCAACAAATCAGTGAGTGCACCCTCAAACTCAACTGTGTCACTAAAGGTGGAAACATCCCAAATGTGCGGTGAACCCATATGTGGATCATCTGGTGGTTCACCCGGAGGGGTATAATAAAATTCGTCGCAAATGTGACGCGTGCAAACGTAGGCTCCAACAACAGATGGAGTGCTCTCAGATAAAAGTGCACGAAGTGTGACAACCGTAATAAATGTGCTAAGGAAGAGTGAGGCATCAGGAGGCTCACCGGGTGGGACATATGAAAACTCATCGCGAAGACGATGGTCTACAGTAAGTGGTACGTCCCATAACTCACCTAGAGTGTGAGTCACCAGACGGCTATGCCTAAGCACTATCAACATCAAGTGAGACAATGGAGCAGGTATCCATGTCTTAAAATTCGCAAGTGTACTATCCAGATAAATCACATCCACATAAGGACGAGGTGGCTCATCTGGAGGCTCAAGAGGAGGGTCGTCAAATGACCCATCAGTCGAGTGATGGTCCTTCATAAATGAACCATCAGAAGGGGTCATACTCCCGGAAAGTGTAGGAGTGACTACCTCGAGATCACTACTAAGCTCTCGGCTCTCTAACGTAATGTCGCTCAGTGCAACATCAGGTGTGGTGATGGGACTCGATGTGACATCGGGTGTAGTGATGTGACTCGGTGCGCCACTAGGTGAACTGTGCATGGAATCTATACTCAAAAGAGAGCTAATAGATCTAGAATCACGGGTAGGTTCACTAAGTGGAGTAAACTCACATGGGGTTTGACTCCACACATCCTGTATATGAATCTCAGATAGAATGGGTGATGTCTCCCTAGTGTGGGCAGTGGAATGCTCTTTCTGACCCTTAACGTCTAACATCATGTTTACCTTCGGAACACTAGGAGGATCACTAGGTATGACGTACTCGTGACGATAGTGGCCTCTATAGGTAGTTCGAGGGTAATCATAATGAGTGTCCCCAACATAATCATGACGTGCTCGTGGATAATCGTGAGTCCTACGAACGGGTGATGGTGGTCGCACATGTACAGACTCAGATTCCTCATATAAGGGTGACGTGTAGTATCGGTAACGAGCGTCATACTGAACTCTACCCTCATAGTATGGTGTCGAAGAACCAATATGATCCACTCGAGTACGAGGGTAAAATCGACTATAGTCATCGTACTGATCGTCCCTAACATAATGTGAACGTGTTGATGGGTCAACACGATCTCGGGGAGTGGTATATGGTGATCGAGTATAATCATCGAAATATCGTAAAGATCTCCGTGACGGGGTACTATAGGGGTGGGTATAAGTGAAGTCGTAATCCTCATATAAAGGATTTCTCCTAAAGGTAGACCTTTTCACATAGTGATGAGAAACATCGTAATGTGTACGGACAGAATGCTCATATCGAATTCGATGCGGCATTGACGCATGAGGGGGTATTTCTAAACTACTCACCCTACCTCTAAGATTTTCTAACCTTTCACGCATCTGGCAGGTACTCTCAGTTAAAGCCGTCATTTGGTGGGCGAAAGGTAAAAACCACGGTGGTGGTTCATTCCTGTCGTTCCCACGACTCGGTTGACCAAGCTCAACTCGATGCATTCTCTCACTATGCTGATGCATGCGAACACAAGTCAAATGCAAAGATAATGCTAAAAAAATTCATTTTTTTGTTTTTGAATTTTTTTTTTTTTAAATGATTTGTGGGTTCCTATTCTACGCAGGGCGGATCCCAAAACTTAGAAAAATTTCGGAACCTCCGCCTCTGATACCAATTTGATGCAGGACGACGCGTAGGGTTTACGCGCCTGTCGGCTTTTTCTAGGAAACCCTAAAATGCATGCAATGATTAACTTAATTTTGTAAAGTTTTGAGCGAAATTTGCACGAACTTAAGAAATGAAGCAATTGAATTGTTTGTAAAGCACAAATTCGCTACTTTCTTTAAAATGAATTTTCTTAAATAAAATGGTTCAATTTTAAATCCGGGGAAGGAAGTTCGCAACTTTCGTTCCGTTCCCCTTGTCGTAGCAAAACGGAAATCGTGAACTCACAATACGTTTCCGTTTGGAGTTTTCGACGTAGCGTTTGCTGACGAAATTCGGGCGAAAACCCGGCAATGAGTCTAATTATCCTAAGGAGAAAACTTAGACACACACAAAGGAAGGATAGAACAAATTACCCACGGAAGAGGCGTCTTCCGTATTCCGAAGTCGATGGCGATCACGCGAGGAACTCCTCGTCACCTTCGTTCTTCGCTCCGAGGTCGGCCGCTATCGCATACGGGCACCAAGGAATTAAATCACTCCCTCACACGAGGTGGTTCCACGGAATCACTCAACAAGTAAGGAAGCCACAAACCTAACACACCTAAAATTCACTCGCTCTCACACTCAAGTGGTCCCACGAATTCTCAAACACTCGCGGTGGCTCCACGAAATCTCTAACACAAGGAAATAAACTCCTCACTTCCAATCCTAAATCACTCTATTTACTAACGCTAACACAAGGAGGTTCCACGAAAGCTCAATACACTGAAGCCCTCACTGTCCATGGCAGCCAATCAGCCAACTAAATTCCCCATTGCTATACCCGGCCAACAGGGTTCATGAACAATAATAGCAATCTCAATAAACCCACTCGGATACCAAAAGTTTACTCATCCTCCACTCCTAAACAGGAATTAAAGAAGCAGCAGACTTAACTTTCTACCACAACTGTTCATCTTCTTCTCTCTCGGAAGGTAGCTACAGCAAACTAAAATATTCTTCATCAATCACTCCTAATTCCTACAGGAAGCAAGCCACGACACCAAATTCCTAACCTACAGCTCTCAACCAGAGCTTCTCACACGCCTAACACCTACAGGAAATCACACAGAAATCCTCAATCGGGAGCAACACGCACAGCAAAAATCACTTTCAATATTCATCACCAACTAATTACAAACATCACAATCCCTTTTATAGGGTTACAACGACAGCAAAAACGAAATCAAAATAGGTAACTGACGGTTGAGGGCGGAACGGCCATGGCGGAACCTTTGGTGGTGCGGGATTGGCGCAGCCTCGTGGCCGGCGGTTGCTGATGGCGGTCGTGGGCGGCAGTTGGAAGAGGCGTGCGGGCTTTAGGCGCGTGCAGCGAAGATGTCGGGGAGGCCCGTGGCTGGGAACTGTTGATCCCGAGCCCTGATTTCGCGCGATCTGGAAGATGAACAGTGGCGTCTTCGTTCTGGACCGGGAGAGGAATATGAACCGGGGATTCTTCCTGTACTTGTAACCTAATATATATATATATATATATATATATATATATATATATATTTGATTTATATATATAATTCACATATATATATATACATATACATATAAATTATATATATATGTGCTCTATTTGGAGAGCAACACAAACGCAACACAAATTTTCCAAACATGACGACGCGCGCAGGCGTGCATCAACATGACTACGCACACAGACGTGCGACAAGCTAAAAATTAACAACATAAAACTTGCAAAAATATAACATGCAATAAACATAAACTGAAAATGCGACGTCGGGCATTTTTTGGCGACCCGACCTAGGTTGGTCTCCACCAACTCTCCCCCTCTCGAAATCACTCATCTCTGGTGAGTGGTCCGAGAAGATCAACATCAATGCCAACGAACCAAGTATCTCTGAAAATCTGAAAATCAACATCAGTCGTGGTCACTGTCCAATGTGTGCTCGGAACTGGGATAGAATAATCTCCAGGTGTCTCATACTCAACCTGAAATTGGCAATGAAAATAGAAGAACTACGGTAGAAGTGTCAGTAGCGGAATGAAAATCAGGGTGTCCTGAATGTGGCTCCTCACTCTCACTCACCAACCCAGAAGAAACAAATGGAGGAGAAGGCAATGGAGATTCTAAAGACTCATGCGAGTAATCGTAGAATTAAGTCAGATTGGCTACGTTAAAAACAGGATTTGCTCCCCAAACGGAAGGCATCTCAAGTTCATACGCGTTCGCCCAATCCGATTTACTACTCGAAAGGGTCAAGTTCTACGATAGCTAGCTTCTTTACGGTACCAGAAGGTAACCGTTCCGGATCTAGCCGAACCATAATCAAGTCATCCATTTTAAAACTTGTAGCTCGTTTTATGCTTTTTAAATTTGAGTTGCATAAAAATCAAAGTACTATGCAATTTTCCGCTCAAAACATTTTTTATGCAAATCATGCAAATCCAATAAATGAACTACTAATTCGACTGACGTCACAAATCGATGGTTTCAAATACCAAGAGCAACTCCTGAGAGGGGTACATGATCAGGAGGCTCAGAGGGTGGGTCATAGGAGAATTCATCGCGGGGGCGATGAACACTCATATGCAAATCAGAGACATCAGTGATCAGATGTGTCAACATAGTGTGCGAACTGTCTATGCAAGTGCAAGTGACGAGATATAACATCAACAAATCAGTGAGTGCACCCTCAAACTCAACTGTGTCACTAAAGGTGGAAACATCCCAAATGTGCGGTGAACCCATATGTGGATCATCTGGTGGTTCACCCGGAGGGGTATAATAAAATTCGTCGCAAATGTGACGCGTGCAAACGTAGGCTCCAACAACAGATGGAGTGCTCTCAGATAAAAGTGCACGAAGTGTGACAACCGTAATAAATGTGCTAAGGAAGAGTGAGGCATCAGGAGGCTCACCGGGTGGGACATATGAAAACTCATCGCGAAGACGATGGTCTACAGTAAGTGGTACGTCCCATAACTCACCTAGAGTGTGAGTCACCAGACGGCTATGCCTAAGCACTATCAACATCAAGTGAGACAATGGAGCAGGTATCCATGTCTTAAAATTCGCAAGTGTACTATCCAGATAAATCACATCCACATAAGGACGAGGTGGCTCATCTGGAGGCTCAAGAGGAGGGTCGTCAAATGACCCATCAGTCGAGTGATGGTCCTTCATAAATGAACCATCAGAAGGGGTCATACTCCCGGAAAGTGTAGGAGTGACTACCTCGAGATCACTACTAAGCTCTCGGCTCTCTAACGTAATGTCGCTCAGTGCAACATCAGGTGTGGTGATGGGACTCGATGTGACATCGGGTGTAGTGATGTGACTCGGTGCGCCACTAGGTGAACTGTGCATGGAATCTATACTCAAAAGAGAGCTAATAGATCTAGAATCACGGGTAGGTTCACTAAGTGGAGTAAACTCACATGGGGTTTGACTCCACACATCCTGTATATGAATCTCAGATAGAATGGGTGATGTCTCCCTAGTGTGGGCAGTGGAATGCTCTTTCTGACCCTTAACGTCTAACATCATGTTTACCTTCGGAACACTAGGAGGATCACTAGGTATGACGTACTCGTGACGATAGTGGCCTCTATAGGTAGTTCGAGGGTAATCATAATGAGTGTCCCCAACATAATCATGACGTGCTCGTGGATAATCGTGAGTCCTACGAACGGGTGATGGTGGTCGCACATGTACAGACTCAGATTCCTCATATAAGGGTGACGTGTAGTATCGGTAACGAGCGTCATACTGAACTCTACCCTCATAGTATGGTGTCGAAGAACCAATATGATCCACTCGAGTACGAGGGTAAAATCGACTATAGTCATCGTACTGATCGTCCCTAACATAATGTGAACGTGTTGATGGGTCAACACGATCTCGGGGAGTGGTATATGGTGATCGAGTATAATCATCGAAATATCGTAAAGATCTCCGTGACGGGGTACTATAGGGGTGGGTATAAGTGAAGTCGTAATCCTCATATAAAGGATTTCTCCTAAAGGTAGACCTTTTCACATAGTGATGAGAAACATCGTAATGTGTACGGACAGAATGCTCATATCGAATTCGATGCGGCATTGACGCGTGAGGGGGTATTTCTAAACTACTCACCCTACCTCTAAGATTTTCTAACCTTTCACGCATCTGGCAGGTACTCTCAGTTAAAGCCGTCATTTGGTGGGCGAAAGGTAAAAACCATGGTGGTGGTTCATTCCTGTCGTTCCCACGACTCGGTTGACCAAGCTCAACTCGATGCATTCTCTCACTATGCTGATGCATGCGAACACAAGTCAAATGCAAAGATAATGCTAAAAAAATTCATTTTTTTGTTTTTGAATTTTTTTTTTTTTTAAATGATTTGTGGGTTCCTATTCTACGCAGGGCGGATCCCAAAACTTAGAAAAATTTCGGAACCTCCGCCTCTGATACCAATTTGATGCAGGACGACGCGTAGGGTTTACGCGCCTGTCGGCTTTTTCTAGGAAACCCTAAAATGCATGCAATGATTAACTTAATTTTGTAAAGTTTTGAGCGAAATTTGCACGAACTTAAGAAATGAAGCAATTGAATTGTTTGTAAAGCACAAATTCGCTACTTTCTTTAAAATGAATTTTCTTAAATAAAATGGTTCAATTTTAAATCCGGGGAAGGAAGTTCGCAACTTTCGTTCCGTTCCCCTTGTCGTAGCAAAACGGAAATCGTGAACTCACAATACGTTTCCGTTTGGAGTTTTCGACGTAGCGTTTGCTGACGAAATTCGGGCGAAAACCCGGCAATGAGTCTAATTATCCTAAGGAGAAAACTTAGACACACACAAAGGAAGGATAGAACAAATTACCCACGGAAGAGGCGTCTTCCGTATTCCGAAGTCGATGGCGATCACGCGAGGAACTCCTCGTCACCTTCGTTCTTCGCTCCGAGGTCGGCCGCTATCGCATACGGGCACCAAGGAATTAAATCACTCCCTCACACGAGGTGGTTCCACGGAATCACTCAACAAGTAAGGAAGCCACAAACCTAACACACCTAAAATTCACTCGCTCTCACACTCAAGTGGTCCCACGAATTCTCAAACACTCGCGGTGGCTCCACGAAATCTCTAACACAAGGAAATAAACTCCTCACTTCCAATCCTAAATCACTCTATTTACTAACGCTAACACAAGGAGGTTCCACGAAAGCTCAATACACTGAAGCCCTCACTGTCCATGGCAGCCAATCAGCCAACTAAATTCCCCATTGCTATACCCGGCCAACAGGGTTCATGAACAATAATAGCAATCTCAATAAACCCACTCGGATACCAAAAGTTTACTCATCCTCCACTCCTAAACAGGAATTAAAGAAGCAGCAGACTTAACTTTCTACCACAACTGTTCATCTTCTTCTCTCTCGGAAGGTAGCTACAGCAAACTAAAATATTCTTCATCAATCACTCCTAATTCCTACAGGAAGCAAGCCACGACACCAAATTCCTAACCTACAGCTCTCAACCAGAGCTTCTCACACGCCTAACACCTACAGGAAATCACACAGAAATCCTCAATCGGGAGCAACACGCACAGCAAAAATCACTTTCAATATTCATCACCAACTAATTACAAACATCACAATCCCTTTTATAGGGTTACAACGACAGCAAAAACGAAATCAAAATAGGTAACTGACGGTTGAGGGCGGAACGGCCATGGCGGAACCTTTGGTGGTGCGGGATTGGCGCAGCCTCGTGGCCGGCGGTTGCTGATGGCGGTCGTGGGCGGCAGTTGGAAGAGGCGTGCGGGCTTTAGGCGCGTGCAGCGAAGATGTCGGGGAGGCCCGTGGCTGGGAACTGTTGATCCCGAGCCCTGATTTCGCGCGATCTGGAAGATGAACAGTGGCGTCTTCGTTCTGGACCGGGAGAGGAATATGAACCGGGGATTCTTCCTGTACTTGTAACCTAATATATATATATATATATATATATATATATATATATATATATATATATATATATATATTTGATTTATATATATAATTCACATATATATATATACATATACATATAAATTATATATATATGTGCTCTATTTGGAGAGCAACACAAACGCAACACAAATTTTCCAAACATGACGACGCGCGCAGGCCTGCATCAACATGACTACGCACACAGACGTGCGACAAGCTAAAAATTAACAACATAAAACTTGCAAAAATATAACATGCAATAAACATAAACTGAAAATGCGACGTCGGGCATTTTTTGGCGACCCGACCTAGGTTGGTCTCCACCACCTTATCCTCAGGCCGTTGACCTCATCTGAACCCACGCAATGCTCCCATCCGCAGTCATCAATCACAAACGTTCTGCATCCACTTTGATATCTTGGTGAGTTTTTATTTCAGTTTTAATTTTCTACATTGTACCTACAATTAGCTATATTTTAGTAACATTTGGCTTTGAATACTTGCATCTATTTTTCAATAGGTGTGTAGTTTTATTTGACCTACAGTTTTTTTTTTAAAATTTTAGCACTCAACTAATATGCAATTTAATTTGAATTATTTCTAATCAATCGTTACTTTGTGCACATATTTTTTTAATTTTTGATTATTTAATTAATTGTGTATTTGGAATATTTTTATCTGGATTCATTTGCATCGCATTAATGTTATGGTTTGTCATTGGATAATTAACATTTGTACATACTTGCCTTAGGATTAGATCCTTCTATGTCGGAACCCTGTAGATTCCTTGTGCGTTAACTAGTATAGTGACTACAGATTCTGATTTAATAAAATAGGATCATTTTATAATTTTGTTCATGTTTGTGCATCTAATCAATTATTGTGGGATAAAAGGCTTGAGTGTTGTTGTTGTGCATCTAATCAACTAAAAAAGGCCAGCCCGGTGCACAAAGCATCCCCACGCAGCGAGGGTCCGGGGAAGGATCCCACCACAAGGGTGAAACATAGACAAACCTTACCTTGCATTTTTGCAAGAGTCTACTTCCAGGACTCGAACCTGTGACCTCAAGCTTGCACGGAAACACCTCAACCGGTGCGCCAAGGCTCCCCTTCTGTGCATCTAATCAACTATTTAGTAAATATTCATAAACAACATTTTCTTCAATAAGATTGTATTTGACCGTACATGATTCAAGTACTGGTGTCTTTAACAGAATTTGGATGAGATGATAATGACTTTATTTAGAAATATTATCAATGTGCATTATTCTTAATAAGAGGATAATTATAGTATTTATCAAACCCTAGAACTATGTATAAAACTCATTTCTTTGGTATATAGCTTAACTCGGCTCTTCCCCCCACCCCCCCCCCCCCCACCCCCCCCCCCCCCCCCCAAGCCACGACAAGCCAAGTTCATTATCTCAGATCCTTCCTCGACCCCATCCCTCTTCTGCAGCCAGAAACACCACGAGCCTTCCGCTGATCACCCCAACGATGACTTCAAACCCATCTACCCACAGCAGCCATCCGTTCATCTCATTCCCCAACACAGCTTGTGTCCTCTCTCTCCCGCTTTGACCCATCACGTCCACATACTAGTGAGAGCATCTTGTTATTGTGTTTTGGCGGTACGGTGTATCTCCCGAGAATAGCCAACACTCCATCAAAACTATTTCCAAATTCCTTATAGCATCTGCCACCCATGCCAACCTCAATCTATGTTCCACAGACCCATTTAAAACCCCATCTTTCGTAACCTTAAGTGTGTCCCCACTGACATAGATTCCTTATTCAATTGAAACTGCGCGTCTTCAATTTAGCATCTCATCGAAATTTCCGCAACGAAATGTTAAAAAAAATGGGCAGGACAAATTTTTTAGAGATACTTTGTGTAGTCTCCATGAGTCGGATGATGGAATGTCAATTTGGGTGAAATTGAAGCTCCATCAAACTCTATATCAACCTTCGATTATATCCCATGTTTTTTTACAGGAGTCCAATGCCATTTTCGGATTTAAATTTTGTTGAGCGGTTGAGAAGCAATAAACTCTTGTAGTTTTTTCAATTCATACGAGTTGTTTTCTCCTAAAATTGTATCTGGGCACATGACTCGGGTGTGCCTGTAAATAGTTGTGCTCCTGCTCGAGATGTTTTTCTATTTTTACCAGAATTCTTAATTCTTAACTCTAAAGAATATATCATCATCTTTCTTTCTTTTAAATAATATATCCAAGATAATTAAACTTATCATATATATATATATATATATATATATATATATATATATATATATATATATATATATATATATAAATAAAGATGATGATATATTCTTTAGGTATGTAGGTATTTCTTTTCATATTCTAATAGGTGGTTCTTTGATATGGGCAAAACTAACAAGCTTCAGCGTACATAGTAACACTATTGGTAGATAAATTGTTTTTAGTGTGGTTGTGAACAGAAAAGAGCAAAGGTGATGAAAATATTTAATAAGGATAGAACACTTCCACTAGTAGTCCTTCACCTTGTAGGTATAACCGTATGAGGTATGGCTGTAATACTCAATAACTAAAGGAGAAACTGAGGTGTGGCCGGCCAAGGAAAGAATTTAGGACCCGTTTGTTTCTCCACTCAATCATTGCCTGGCAACCGGAGCCTGCTTGGAACCCTGACAAACAGGTTCTCCAGTCATGTCTCCGTTCTGCGCGGCCAAAATGGACGAATGCCCGCCTTTTCAGGCCAGAGAACAGAGCTCCAGCCAGGGGTCACTTTGAGTGTTCGGTGAAAGCTGGTGCTGGTGCGAATAAACAGACAGGCCCTTGGTGATTTGGCGAGGTTCCAGCTGAAACGGTTGTGAAAATTGAGAGTAGATGAAAGAAATAAATAGAGAAAGGGAGATAGAGGCATGTGCAAACAAGATAGGGAAGGAATAAAATGGATGAGGTGAAATGATTCAAAATTCATGAAAAATAGCTGAAAATATACTTAAAATTCTCGCTCTTCAAGTTTCCTGCAAATCTGCAATATCCTTTCTTTTCTTTTGGTGCATATAGCTAGTGTACATTATTTGCTATAATCTTTCCTGATAGAATTTGTACTTCTAATCAAGCCTTGGTTTTGACCCCTTTTTAAACTTTATTTACCTTTTTGCGTTTGCAGCTCATAATGGTGGGTATGCTCCTTATCAGTGGCCCTGTTGTATATTTGAGGCAAAAGCGTCCGGCCATGATGTCGGGGGGCACCGGAGGAGCCGCTAGAATTCCTTCAAACTCTCCTAGATTTTAGAGCTTGGCTTCTGGTTTGTTATCTCTTTGAGACTGTGGTTAAAGCACGTCCCCGCGCATTTTGAGGGACCTGGCAGTTTCGTTTCGCAAAACATGTTATGCACTGAATTGCCTACGCATGCTAGGGACGGGCCACATCCGGCGCCGGCAACCGCAGCCTCAGGCACAGCCTGTGTTGATTGGTCTAATTGATTGTTCTATATGCCCATATATCATGCAGATCTTATGTTTTTTTTACTTATTTATCTCAAGGTTGTTTGAGGAATTTTTGGAACTGGTCTCTAGATACAAATTTTCGTCCGGGCAAGAGATCGTTTTGATCTCTCAGAAGATCATTTCGATCTCCTAATTTGCTCATGCACAAAAGAGGGGAAGTGAGTGATGTAGGTGATCAAAACAATGTCCTACCTGGATGGAAATTTAAATCCGGAACCAGATTTCAAATATTTTGCGGGTTGCGGGCTGTTACTACTGCTAGTATTTGACATATAGGCTAACATGCCTTTTTATTTTGTGAAACTAATTTTAGCCGTTTTATTCACTAGTTCATTTTATAGTTTTCAAGTACATTGCTCACCGAATGCTATGCAAAGTATAGAATATCAACATACGTATAGTATATTTTTAAAAAAATATAGGTGATCATGACTAAGGTTTCATTTGGGGCGACTTATTTTCATCGGTCAAGCAGTTACGACCGCATGAACCAGAACTTAATTAACTGCATGAATCGGACCGTAATTAAGGTCTGGTTCATGCGGTCGTAACTGCTTGACCGGTGAAAATAAACCCCTCTCAACGGAGCCTAAGTTTCGTTTCTTAGTGGCGGTCACAACCATAGTCATTCATATCCAACACATTTTCACCACAGCAAAGAATACAACAAACGGACCCTAGATGATGTCGCAGGTATGTGGTGCACAAGGGTGCCCATGCCCTGTCTTAATTTTGTGTCCAAGCTAGTAACAATACTGAAACGACCCCTTAATAATTGTAAACTAACCCCCAAAAATTTTCAGAAAAAAATTCCTCGAAAAGATGTAGAGACCAAGATCACACTTCCTGTATTCTTCCCCAACTCTAAGCTAGGAATTGCTCCAGCGAGAACATCCTAATAGAGAGATCCCCTGCTCAGTGTGCCCTTCCTGACTGATCTGCAATCCTGTCCAACCACCATCACAACCATTCAATTCGCACCCAAGCATCACAACCATTCAATTCGCACCCAAGCATTCGAAATCAAATTCATAACCATAAAGCAAGGGCATTTACCAAATCCCAAAACCAAACCGTGCTCTTGATTTAAATTAGGGGAAAAATTGAGATAAATCCAGGGGGAAAAATTCTAAGTTTTGCTGTAGTTTTTCGCAAGACATGCAAGACATAACATCGCAATTCCATCGATGCGAACTTGAGCGAAATAATAGAGGGACAGGCGAGGACTGATCTCAAACGATCCTCTCCAACTCTCTTGCATAGCTGAGCGTCTGGTTGATGAGCTGCATCGAAGGTATCTCCTTCCAAGGTTGAGCCTCTTTAGCTTTCTGGAAGTATACAAATCCATTCTTTATTTCCCATTCAGGATGTTCCTGAAATCAGACAAATGAATTGCAGGTTCTATCACTTTATTTGCACTGATGAAGGAATTTTTTAAAGAAGAAAATTTGCACAGAAATCATACGGCTGCACGAATCTATTTTGGGATTAAGAATTCGTTTGGCGCAGTAGTGGCGGTCGTAAATGCACAGGTAAAAACGTCATTCATTTGAACATAAAAGTGAATGAAGTTTCTTAGGTGGGCGTTAACAAATGACAATTAAAACCCCGGTGTTCATGACCGCCACCATCGTGCCAAACGGAGCCTAAATTGTCGAATAAAGCAATGAACCGACAATAACTGAAAAAAAAGAACGTCGCCGGTTGACATTGATTAAAGGTCAAAACTAGATTTCAATCCATTTTCACTATCCTTGAAATATTCTTGCTCCACTATACATACAATATCCATGCTATCATACAAGCTCAATCCAAGTCTGGCATATATCAGTCAGCTTCATCAGATTATGCATAATTACAAGAGCATCCCCCTCTATAATTTGAAATTACAAGAGCCTCCCCTACAAGTTTGGTCAGTTTACGAACTCCTCCCTTGTGTTAAAACTTCTAAATAATTTTTTTTATAAAAAAGTCCAAAATACCCTATCGTTTTTATTTTTAAAAAAAACATAGCCAGTTTTTTTATTTCCCACTCGACTGCAAGATAGGGGAGTTCCTGTAGTTACGCAAACTCGGAGTGGAGATCCCGGTTGTGTGTGTTCTCCCCGGTTGTGTGTGTTCACTTACTCTAGGTCTTCATTATTTTACACTAACATCCTATTTTAAAATTACAAAAAATGTCCCACTCCATTCGCACGCGCGCCTTCACTGGCACACGCGCAACTGGAGCTTCAATGTTTCAGGTGCAGGCAAAGACCACTAATCCTGATGCAGAGGATAGGGTGCGGGAAAAGTCGCAAAGACGACTAATCCGGATGCATGGGATGGGTATCATGTGCAATATTGATGGTATCAAGTGCTATATTAAGTGTGATCAAGTGTAGTATTTATATGCCAAATCTACTCAGCAAATATGATATATATTATATTTTTATAATGGCAGATTATGAGAAGACATTCCCTATAAAATTAGTGCAAAGTATCCAACCTCATCAATATAAGTCAAAAGTTCCTGATCAGAAGAAAACATCAGAATCTTCTTAGCATCAGCAACCGACAGGGAGTCGTAAGCTTTCTCGCTACAACCAGCTATCTCGTCCCTGCAAAATCCATCGAATTGTCATAAATATGGCTTAAAAAGGAATTGTGGGGGCGAGGAATATGAGAGGCTTTGTGTGGGCATACCTACCTGACAGTTTTTGCAAGAAGGTCCATGAAATATGCGTAGGTTTCGGGTTGCACAGTTTGCCTGGCGCTTAAAACTCGGTTGTAAGCGCCTTCCATAAAAGACTGTTCTAGCTCAACAGCATGTCTGATGCAAGGATTTTCAAGGGCAGCTGCTGGTAGCAGCTCTAACTCTCTGTGGAATTCAGATATTCGATTTTGGACGAGGAGCCTCAGAAGATTAAGGCCCAAAATCGGGTATTCCTCCGGCGATGGCGGAATGAGACCGCTATGCCAAAGTAAAGAAATGATTGCATGAGCTTGTTTGATTTTTTGAAGGAAAAAAAAGAATAAAAAGCAGTTTTTCTTATCAAAAAAAGACGAGGCAGGAAGAAGAGATAATTAAGCATACTGAAAGGGAATGTAATAATAAGAAAATCACATAATAAACCAAAAAAACATGGAAATTTTGAAAAGATTTTGATAATTAGAGGTCAACAAAATAAAGCAACGAAAGCTATAAAAAAATGTGGAAAAAGGTAATAAAAAGGACCCTACTGAGCATGTTTTCATCTGAGAACCATATAAAATAAAAGTGGCGCCTAGTATAGTTTATACACCTCAAATTTTGGCTTCTTACATTTTTCAATCTGATCTGATGCTTCTCATAGACAATAAATGTATGCAAGAGTATATACATGTAATTAACAGTGTTGTCGATATCGGCCCATATGATTTAATGGATCAAACGACATGATTTCAACGCATTTTGCAAAATATCGTATATTGGCCAACATGTCGGCTATCAGCCGATATATCGGCTATTTTTTAATATTATTCATTCAGCGCTTCTGGTTTAATAGACACAACAAAATTATCAAAACATCAATAATTAACATTGTCTGGGTTTGATTAATAAATCTTTTGTTGTCACACCAAATGTTAATTTGTTTATATATATGTAATTAAAATGATTATATTTATATATAATTAAGTATACAAATATTTAAATATTGAAACCTGATAAATGAAATATCTCCGATATATCCTCCGATGTACTAAAACGAACATTAAAATCTCAAATCAACGTATCCCTGGCATCCAACATCTGCAGGCTAGATAATAAAACATATAATACACAATATTGCATAGGAATTAACACCATATCATCATTACATGATCATTTTCTCCCTCACTACAACTGCTTGGGAATTATGAATCATCTTGCATTCATTTTTAGTAAGAGCTTCATGCCGTGTGAACTTTATTTTACGCAAATCCATTTTAATAACTCAGTTTTTAACCCTCCACGTAAATTTTACCTTCAAATTGTAAATGTGCATAATATATTTTCCATCAGTTTTACATGCTCAATCAACAAAGTTCTTTATAATCACATTTTTTCCCAAATAAGTGCTACCTACAACGCCCCTCTAATATATTGTAATCATTATGACGTAGGTCAGGTTGTGAAGAGGCTGTGCCGACACGCTAATGCAAACCTACATGAATGTGTGGAAAGAATGTGATCAAGCCCAACTTAAATGTTGCGTGCATGTTTTTAATTAATCCGAAAACAAAATAACAGCAATCATAATTATATAATTTTTAGCAATTCTACACAATGTGAATCTATAATTTTCAAAAGCACAAACAATATCACAAGCTTTCCCTCACAATTTGAATGAATAAGTGTTATAGACTTGAGAGAAATTAAACAAAAAGCACTAACAATCACAATGACAAAGCAAACATGAAATATCTTCTAATATTTAACATTGAAAATAACACACCACATTAAATCATTACACACGGGCATCAAGCTCCAATAGAGGAATGGTGGTGGCTTCACGAGATCGGCATAAAGAATTCATGGATGTGGGATTCACGAGAGAAATGGCTATGAGGACTTCCTGGACGAGAAGACTGGACTCGGCAAGGCTAGGCAGAGGGAGTGCGGTTTTCTCTAGACTGGAATGAGGTTGGGAGTGGACTTCCTGGATGAGACCTATAGCAGTGAGGAAGATGATGAACAATGCAACTAGGTCTGTTCACAGAGGGAAAGGAATGCGGTCATGAGTAGGAAATGACTGGAGTCAGATGCTGAGGGGAAGAAGACGATGTATCTAGGCTAGGGCTGGGACGAGTCGTGCAACTGGAGCTATTTGATCGGCCTTTATCGTCGATCGACCGAGATGTCAACTCTGAGCGACAATTCCTTGAGGCCAAGGCGGATGACTGGACTCGAAATCGCCAGGACTTGCGTGTAGAAGAGATGTGCGGGTGACTGAATTGAGCAGGGGCTTCGGCTCCAGACAAAGATGAGCAACATGGACGGTTACAATCACAGGGTTGATCCCATTATTCTGATTCCAGCGCTCATTTTAGCCACTGAGTATAAATTGAACGATTGTTTTATAAATGTTCCTTCAATTCCTCATAATATAATCTTTTTGCGCACTGCGCACAAGGCACTTTTCCACTAAAACCACCAAGCTTCAACTTTACAGCAAGATATGCCCTATTCATATTATTTTTGTAAAATATATTCATTGTACGTCAAATTATCACATCTAAGTAATCACCTGATCAACCAATAGTATCCACTGACAATTATCAGTTATCCACTAATAGTATATTAGTTATATTAATCCCAAAACCAAATTTTGAGTTGCATTTCAGGACTACATTATTTGCGCTACCAAAATACCTCACTTTGAATATCTTCTGAAAGCCATCTTTAATCCTAACAAAGGTATAAACATCATATCATCCTTCGTCATTCATAACCCATATTATGGGAAATTTTTTAACTCAAGATAAATTTCTAAAATCAGTACTTACTACACCAAGCATATTTTAATACTTTCACTGTGACCTAAAGAACATTTTTCTCCTTAACACCCAGTAAATTCACTCATGGATTTTGTTTCCTTCTTCCTAATCACTTACTATAAATCATTTTTTTGTTTTCAACACTAATATAAAAATGTTTTGGTGTGGCCTAAGTTTTTGAAATTTAAGGACAAAGGTTAAATATGAATACTGTAAATGCAGGTTGAGCGATACAAAAGATTCCATACACTCCAGTCTTTGTGGTATTCGGATTCTCACTCCTCAATCTTCCTCACTCACGTACCTGCAACGAAAATCACAAAGAGACAGATTGAGAGAGAACAATAAAATTTTCCTTTAAACTCTACACTTGAACTCAAGAATTTAAAACAACAAACCTCTATTGGTGCTTCCTTTATTTTAGGCTGTACAACACATGACACGGCCGGTCCGTGAGTTCAAGCTTTGTGACATTCTACCCATCAATTCATGTGACACTCTCGTCGCAGCCATGATGATGTTTAACTCGACCTTTTTCATTTCCACATCTAGTTGTGTAGCACGTGAACCATTATAGGCACAAGAGCTTTCACTTTTTGGGCCTTCTCCAACCTATGAACTGAGTTGAGGACTAATTATACACAGGCGGATCTATGTTAGGCCGAGTGTGGGCGGCCGACCACACTAAAATATTCTAGTTCTGACATTTTTAATCTTATTGTCAAGGGTCTTTATAAATGGTTATACATGTTAATATTATTGAACATAGAATTTTAATACATCATTAGTCAGGTTGGTTTAGTGGACCAAGGCTTCACATTCAAATTCTCCTCCTGAGGGGTTGTGTGTTTTATCTTTAGCTTTGAAAATTTTGTTTTATATAATATGTACTGTTTTTTTACTAATTTTAATAATAGAATTTATTGAATCGTTTGCAGATGTTTTTTACTAATTTTAATAATATAATTTATAAAACCCTTAATTGTTTTTTTGTAAAATAAAAAAAATTAAAACAAAATTCAGCATGCTTTGATTAATTAAACAATAAAGAATAAAACATTTTCTGAAAAGGAGTATTTAGATTTCAAGTGGCGAATAGAGATATTTTGAGCCCGGACAAAAATAATTTGTGCGTGAGCGGAGATAAATTGGGCGCGAATTGAGCAATGCTAATATAATATAGTCATTTTTATCATATGCGGTATTTTTTACTAATTTTAATAATGCAATCCATTGGCTCTCTAATTATTATATGTTAAATAAATTAAGATTATTGCATAAACATAACAACAACACTCAAGCCTTTATCCCACTATAGTGGGGTCGGCTATATGGATCCTTTGTCGCCACTGTGCCCGATCTTTTGTCATAATATCACTAATGTCTAAGTACAACATATCTTTCCTTACAGTTTCATTCCAAGTCTTTATTGGTCTACCCCTCCCTCGTTTAACATGCCTAGTGACTAGACTCTCACAACGCCTAACAGGCGCCTCTAATGGTCTCCTTGTACGTGTCCAAACCATCTTAGACTAGCTTCTAGCATCTTCTTTGCAATTGGTGCTACCCCTGTCTTATCCTTGATACTTTCATTCCTAATTTTATCCAATCTCGTGTTTCCACACATCCACCTAAGCATTCTCATCTCCACAACTCCCATTTTTTGCTCATGTACACAATTCACTGCCCAACACTCAGAACCATAGAGCATCATGGGTCTAATTGCAATACGGTAAAACTTGCCCTTAAGTTTTAGTGGTACTTTACGATCACATAAGATCCCTGACGCACCTCTCCACTTCAACCAACCTGCTTGGATTCTATGTTTCACATCTTTAACAATACCTTCGTCTTTTTGAACTATCGATCCAAGATATTTAAAACACTCACTACAGGAAATATCTTGATAACCTAACTTAATAACGAAGTTATCTGTCCTTCTTGTACTACTAAATTTAAGCTTCATATACTCTGTTTTTGCCCTACTCAACCTAAAACCCTTCTTTTATAAAGTATCTAGCCAAAATTCAAGTTTTATGTTTACACCCTCGCGCGTCTCATCAACCAAAACGATATCATCCGCAAACAATAAACACCAAGGTATTGCTTGTTGGATTCTGGTGAGCTCATCTAAAATATGGGTAAAGAGATAAGGGCTTAAAGTTGAAACTTGATGTAAGCCAACAGTGATAGGGAATTCATGTGTTAATCCTCCGGATTATTGCATAAACATATATTAAAAAATGCATTTTAAAGATGATATGTTAAATAACAGATTTTAAAGGAGAATTTAAGCATAATAGGTACTTTGGATTTAGAATGTCTATTTGTCATAGAATGTTTGTTTGTCACCAATGGTTATGATTGATACCAAGAAAAAAATTAGTTTTGAACAAAAAAATGAATGAAATTTCTTAGGTGAGGTCGAACGTTCACAAAAAATGGTTCAAAACCATTGTTCACGGCCGCTACCATCCAGCCAAAAGCAGCTTTATTATAATAAAATCTTCTTTATCATATTTGTTGATTGTTTTAATAGTTTAAAGTTTCACCCACACAGAGAATTAATCCTGCATCCGTCACTGATTATACATCAAGACGTTTTACCTCTCGCTCACCTTCAACATCATCTGAGTGAGCCTCAACGGGTACTTTCCGCTTCCTAATGATGGCTTCTACATCATATTTATTGAACCAAGATGATTCCCTCTTGTTCCTTATCGACCTTTATAAGAGTGAGTCGCTTAATTCAGGATGAGCAATCCCGTAATCTGCGTGGTCCGCACAAGGTGTCGGTGCTCCTGATCGTCGTCCCGCAATATCCTCGGATCTTCCTTGTATGGTAGGAACTGTCGCTTTAATTTTTGTCCATGGAATGACTTGCCCAATATCTTGAACTCAATCAAAAATCCAGTCATTGACATTGTCTGCCATTGCTCAAGGCTCAAGCCCATCCATAAACTGGAAGAAAACCCCTTTCTCACCCATTGAAGGAACTTAAAGCAACAACTCCTAGAACACCTTCACATAAGTGCAGATGTCTTCTTATACAAGCAAAAAAACCTCCCCTAGACTTCCACCTCTGTATTGAGTTCCACCACTTCTTGGCACATGGTCCCTGCCACAGCCAACATTTCATCCGCAGTCTTGAATTATTCCATCAGGCCTCCATAATCCATAGAATTCAACATTAAAAAACTCCACATTTCCCCTGGGAACTCCTCTCTTTTAGATTCTAACTCGACTATGCATCTAGACATTTCATCGACCTCCTCTCAAACATTCACCATGACAAACGCATCCGTGGTTATGCGACTTTGTAATGTCATCCCCATGTCCTGAGCCCTCTTCTCCATAATGAATTGGTAGTCAACTTGGACATAGTCCATGTCTTATGAACATTCCATCAAGCCCACCCAACTCTCAAAGACCAGGAACTAATACCACTTGTCATGGGGATACAAATTTCTCGCACTCAAACCTGTGCAGCCCTATGATTCTCGCTCCTGAGCCATCCTTCCACACTTACACACACGCAATGGAATGTACAAAGAGAGAGAAGAGAGTACACTCAAGGATGTTCTTTATACTCTATACTTGAACTTAAGATGGGATTACAAAAGAGAAAATTGTTACAAATTATGGAATTTTGCCCTTATATAGGCCTCAAAGTATTCTCCCACCAAATAATGTAAGGATCTAAACTCCACTACACATCCCTAGATCATTCTAAGTACTTCTCTAGTTTACGGAACTAGTTAACTCGTGGATACTCTACATTACTCTAGAATAATCTAGAGCAACCTAGAACTCTCTAAAATAACATATAGCCACAAGAAACATTCACGCACTTCAAGGAAAATCCATACCCACTAAAATTCTCTATCACCATAAGGCACTTCACTAGAATACTATAGAAATATCCGCAACTCTGGAAGCTCGCATACTGCTCTAGAAATTTCCACAAAATGCTAAGAATTCTCTGAAATTCATTGCCATCTTTAAGAATTTTATTCATCTTTCTAGAGACTTCTTCCCTTGAGTGAGCACAATTGTGTCACGAATACTTCATAAACTCGCAGCAAGTGACGCATGATACATTGTAACCATGATCAGACCATAGCCAGTCAATCATCACTTTGGAACCAGAGGAATATAAATTAGGTCATTTGGTCCCCCAAATCATGACATCATAATGCCTCTTACAGAATGGCACTTGATACTAATCCCCCCCCCCCGAAAAAGTAATAATAATCCTACTAGAATTTATCACTATTTTTTTTTTGATATACCAGTATGACTTCTTCCAAAATATGAAAAAACAATAAGCAAGTATTTGGATAACCCTGATAGAAGGTATAAAAAAGCCACTAGTAATTTCATAGTTTATATGGCAAAGGAAATTGTCCCCACTGATAATATAATAAAAATGTAAAACAGATTCACATGTAATCTGTTGCTTTCCTCTACCCACTGCCTCATATTCCTTCTTTATCAGTTAGTTTCACATGCGATTAGGAGTTATACTGCTGCCTATAACTGGGTAGCAGTTAGGAAGAAATAAGTCTTATCCATCTTTAATTTTCAAATTTCATTGCTTGTATAATTAAAGGAACTTTGAAGAGAGCATAATTATAATATTATTTTAGATTACTTGCATTTGATAAAGCTCTCATTGGATACCCTTTGTATACATTCCATATATTATTTAACTTGTTTCTCTGATTTCAGGATAAAGGAGTAAGAATTTGACAAAGTGTCAGCAGGAAGAAACAATCAGAAGCTCAAGAGCAACCCAGAGAAAAAGGTGGTCGATACGGCTAGATGATACGGATGTCTCAACCAGGCATGTCGAGCCTTTTTCACCTTTTTTCACGTCTTCTAATAAAGAGAAACATTGCTTTGTTGGAAAGTTTTTACACGAAAAGATGCGAGTTTTGGGAGACACTGCCTATGGACACAGTCGTGTCCTAAGGTTGTGTCAAGGCAAATTCTAGGAAATTATAAATACGAGTTTGTTTCGCTGAAATAACTCTCTTTCCTTTCTAGAAGTTTGTTGTTTGGAGTCATCGTAAGGCTGAAATTCACAATGTAAGCAGGATGCCAAGGAAGAGAGAATCGACGAAGGTTCTTTATTTCTTTATTTACGTCTTCTTTAGATTCCTCTTCTTTCTAGGTTCTCCTTTAATTATGTCTATGTAATTCAAATAGTGTACATGTTAGTTTAATTTTTGGGATGCATTAAAGTACTTTACTATTTTATCATTATCATAGTTAGAATTTTGTTCAATTTATCTGCAAGGTTTATTGTTGAATCGATATTTCATGATTATCGTTTTCATATCTAAGTGATTATATTTACATAGGACTTTGTGCAATGTTATATAAATAAATCATGCTTAGATAAAGAGAGCTGCATGTAATCCTGAAATAATAGGACACAGTAAATATCCCAGATTAAGGTCAAAGTTAATAGTGTGACTCATAAAATGATAAAACGATTTTTAGAGGTATCTACACAATGAGTTGAGTTCTCAAGTAGTTCAACCCAAAGTTAGATTTTGAAAGAGTGCGGAATAATATAGGAAACACCACAGTCTAGAATAGTATTCAATACTTAGGCTATGTTTGGCACTGTGGTGGCGGTCGTAAACGCATGGGTTAAACCGTCATTCGTTAAGGATCACCTAATAAACATCATCTGTTTGAACATAAAAGTGGATGAAGTTCCTAAGGTGGGCGTTAACGAAAGACAATTTGACCCCCCATGTTCATGACCGCCACCACCGTGCCAAACGGAGCCCTAATCTTAAAAGCATTTTAAAGGATTATAATCTAATACGTTTATAATTTTATATGGACAAATTAATATTTCCTCCAATTAAATTTCATAATTTAGGGTTTATCATTTTGTATCTTTTATATTTGTTATGTGCTATATTATGTTGTATGCTTGTTTACCTGCTTACCTCTTATATATATATATATATATATTAGACTTGGTCCAAGAGGGACATAAGTCATCATTTTTCTCTCCCTAACATGGTATCAGAGGGACAGACGCTCCGCTAGGGTTTTCTCGCTTCCGCCGCCTTTGTTCGTTTGTTCGTTCTTCTCCGCCGCGTTCGTTCTCCGCCGCGTTCGTTCTCCGTCGCGTTCGTCTCCGTCGCGTTCGTCTCCGCCGCGTTCGCTAGCCTGCGCCATCGTTCTCCCGTGCCCTAGACGGAGGCGCATCGTGTGTCGATGCCGCCTGCCGTCGCTGCTGCGGCCTGATACCGACGCCTACCGCTGGACGCCGATCCTTGCTGCTGCTTGATGCCGCCGCCTACTTGATCCATGTTGCTGCTGCTGCTTGATGCCTACCTGATCCCTGTTGCTTGCTGCTGCTGCTTGATGCCTACCTGATCCCTGTTGCTTGCTGCTGCTGCTTGATGCTGGTCCGACCTGCCACCGGTCCTCACTCTGCCGATTCTTGGTTGATGTCGATGTAGTCTTCCCATTGCACTGCTGCTACTATTGAAGATGTCGATCTCCTCTCCTCTGCTCTGCTGCACTGAGGTCGCCCGCTGTTGTGTGGCTGTCTCCGGGTACTGTTTATTGATGCCACCTGCTGTCTATTGAAGGTTCTTGTCCAAAGACCATGGGAGACTCAGCTAAAAGCATCACTCAGACACCTGTTCCCTCAGGGGATTCTACCAATACTTTTCCTTCCAATGCAAGGTTGGCTACCACTATCCTTACCTCCTCCAACTTTCAGTTGTGGAAAAAGGGGGTTACTATGTCTCTAGCAGGCATTCGACGTACTCACCACCTTACTAGACTTCCTACTCATGTCGTGGGAAGTGCTGAATACGACGATTGGTACAGTGATGATTGTCGTATCTTTGCGCTCCTTCTGAGTTCCATGGACCCATCAGTTCAGCAAATGTGCAAGAATTGTGATAGCACTAAGGAGTTGTGGGACACCCTGCATATGATGTTTTCTCAAGCTAACAACCTCTCTCGTCTTGGTGAACTCTTTCCCAAGATGGCTGAGCTACGACAAGGAGCTCGTCCTTTCACTGAGTACTTTGCCGAATGGAAGGTTCTTGCCGATGAAATCCTTGATCTTTGGGAGATCCCCTCTACTCGTGAAGGACATCAGGCTCAACGTGAGCATCTGGTTCTCATCTGGCTTCTGAACGGTCTTGATCCAAACTTCTCAACAACAAGAACCGAAATGTTTGCGAGTCCTTCTACTTTGCAGACTGCTATTGTTTACCATCGTCTGACTAAAGCGGGCTCTGCCTCTTCTCCAGCTGCTCTACATGTTTCCTCCAGCGAGTCAATTGCGCTGGCCTCTCGAGGGGGAAGGGGGAATAGCCGAGGCGGTCGGTCTGGTTCTGAACGTGGTCGGGAGATTGATACGCGACATTGTACTCATTGCGGACGTCGAGGACACACAAAGGATACGTGTTGGCTTGTGCATGGGAAGCCAGACTGGGCGGCCAAAACCTCGTCTTCTTCACCTCGTTCTGCTCACGTTGCCGACTCGACACCGGCAACCCCGGGTCCCCGCACTGTCCAGATCTCTGAGGAGGAGTATCGTCGCATGCAGGCATTTCCGATTACTTCTCCACCTCATAGTGTTGTTGTGGCCCAGACTATTCAACCTGCCTGCACTTCCCAGCGTCCAGTTCAGTGGCTGGCAGATTCTGGAGCTTCTGACCACCTGACTAGTTCTTCAGGTATCTTGCATTCATATCATCCCCATTGTGGGTCTTCCATTACTGTTGCAGATGGATCCACTGTCCCTATTATGGGCTTTGGAAGCTGCAATGTGACACCGGATATGCCTCTATCCTCGGTTGCTCATGTTCCTCAATCAGCCTACAACCTATTGTCTATTAGTAAGCTTACTCGTGATTTAAACTGCACTGCTATCTTCACATCTTCTGGTTGCATTTTTCAGGAACAGTCGACGAGTCGTATTATTGGTAGAGGAAAGCTGTGTGGTGGTGTTTATGTTCTAGATGAAGTTTCCCACATTGCTTGTTCTGCTGCTTCGGCCAAACCCTTGGACCTCCACTACCGTCATGGTCATCCTTCTATGCAGGTCATGCGTCGTTTGTATCCTGAGTTTGGGAACGTTTCCCATCTCAGCTGTGAGTCATGTTTGTTTGCTAAACTCCATAGAGTTAGCTATGTACCTCGTGTAGATGTTCGTGCTTCTGCACCTTTTGATTTACTTCATTCTGATGTCTGGGGACCGTGTCCTGTCCCTACGTTGTTAGGACACAGATATTATGTTACCTTTATTGATGATTTTTCTCGCATGACTTGGGTTTACTTAATGAAAAATCGCTCTGAATTACTATCTGTTTTTCAACATTTGTGGAATGAAATTTTCACTCAATTTTCGGTTCGTCTGAAATGTCTTCGTACCGATAATGGGAGGGAATACATGTCCCAGTCCATGTCTAGCTTCCTTTCCGACAAGGGTATCATACACCAAACCAGTTGCCCTGATACCCCCCAACAAAACGGGGTTGCCGAACGAAAAAATCGCCATCTTCTTGAGGTTACCCGGGCTATCCTCCATCATAAGCATGTTCCTAAACACTTTTGGGGAGATGTTGTCCTTACCGTTGCCTATCTCATTAATCATCTCCCTACTGATATTCTTCAGGGGGAGACACCTTATCACATCCTTTATCCCGACCACTCAGGGCCTCCTCTATCCTTCAAGGTCTTTGGGTGTGTTTGCTATGTTCGGGATGCTCGTCCCTCAGTTTCTAAACTTGATCCGCGCTCTTTGAAGTGTATCTTCCTTGGATACTCTCGGACTACCAAGGGATATCGCTGTTATTCTCCGGAACTTCACAAATATATTATTTCTTCAGATGTTGTCTTCCTCGAATCTGACTCTTATCGTACAACTAGCTCTCCCCTTCCCACTTCATCTCCTGATTTCTCTCTCGATGATATGCTTGTTCCTCATCCTGATTCTGCCCTCGTCTCTCCGACTGACATGTTGTGCCCCCTTTGGGGGCAAGTCTACTCTCGTCACACTTCTGACAGAACTGAAATACCACCATCTCAGCCTACCTCAACCATTGATGGCACAACTTCTATTCCTCAGATTGCACCTGCAAGTGAGGACCTAACCCAAACTGAAGTGTCTGCCGCTCTACCTCTGGCTAGTAACGAGCGTCCCATTGCTCTCCGAAAGGGAAGTCGGACTTGCCAGAATAGACCCCTCTATGTGAGCTCTTATCAGGGGTTGTCTGCTTCTCATACTGCACTTCACTTGACGTTGGCTCAGTACACCATTCCCTCAACGGTTGGGGATGCCAAAACTCATCCTGGCGGGATGGCTGCTATGCACGAGGAATTGACAGCACTTCAACTGAATAATACTTGGGAACTTGTGTCTTTGCCTCCAGGCAAGCGCGCTATTGGTTGCAAATGGATCTACTCTGTTAAAGCCAATGTTGATGGCTCTCTTGCTCGCTTGAAAGCCCGCCTCATTGCCAAAGGGTATGCCCAAACTTATGGCATGGATTATGAGGAAACGTTTGCACCTGTTGCCAAGATGTCCTCTATTCAGATCGTGATCTCTCTTGCAGCCACTCACCGGTGGCCTCTTCATCAGTTAGACATCAAGAATGCGTTCCTTCATGGGTCCTTGGAGGAAGAAGTGTATATGGAACAACCACCTGGGTTCGTTGCTGAGGGGGAGCGTAACAAGGTGTGTCGTCTCCTTGCCTCTTTATATGGGTTGAAACAATCCCCGCGCCAGTGGTTTGCTCGCTTTCGGTTTGTTGTCACCAAATTCGGGCTTACCAAGAGTATCAAAGACTCATCTCTCTTTTATCGGAACTCCTCAGCTGGTACTGTGCTCCTAATTGTGTACGTTGATGACATTGTTATCACGGGAAGTGATCCTAAAGGGATAACCGATCTCAAAGCGTTCTTACACTCCAACTTCCAAACCAAAGATCTGGGGTCGTTGCGATACTTCCTTGGGATTGAAGTTACTGATCATGACGACTCTATCTTTATTTCTCAACGTAAATATGCCCTCGATCTGTTATCTGATCTTGGAATGTCTGACTGCCGCTCTATGGATTCTCCCCTTGAACCAGGATAAAAGAGCCTTCATGCCGAAAGCAAATCTTTTGAATCGCCAGAGAAGTATCGTAGAGTAGTTGGAAAAGTTAACTACCTTACTATGACTCGTCCAGATATTGCTTGTGCTGTGAGTAAGGTCAGTCAGTTCATGGCCACCCCAACTATCTCTCAATGGGACTCTGTTCTCCCCATTGTTAGGTACATCAAGAAGGATCCTGGTCTAGGAATATCATACAAAAATCATGGTCATTCCAATATAGAGGCTTACTGTGACTCCGACTGGGCAGGTTGTTTAGCCACTCGGAAATCTACCACAGGATTTACTATCTTTATGGGAGGAAACCTTGTCTCCTGGAAGAGCAAGAAACAGACCACTGTCGCCAGATCTAGTGCTGAGGCAGAGTATCGAGCTATGTCACACACCGTTGCTGAGATCATGTGGATCAGACAGACCCTCTGTGAAATCGGATACCCTGTCCATGACTCATCGCTGTTATGGTGTGATAATCAAGCTGCAATACAGATAGCAACCAACCCTGTGTTTCATGAACGCACAAAGCACATCGAGGTTGACTGTCATTTCGTACGAGAGAAGTATGAAGAAGGTCTTATTTCCTTGAGCCATGTGAAGACTGGAGACCAAGTTGCTGATATTCTCACGAAAGGAGTTACTGGGGTCAGAATGAACTTTATATGTAACAAGTTAGGTCTGGGAAGTTCCCACGACCCAACTTGAGGGGGAGTGTTATGTGCTGTATTATGTTGTATGCTTGTTTACCTGCTTACCTCTTTTATATATATATATATATATATATATATATATATATTAGACTTGGTCCAAGAGGGACATAAGTCATCATTTTTCTCTCCCTAACAATATTGTTATATGTTTATTAATTAAATACTTGATAAGATAACAAGAGAAAAGCGAAATAGGGTAGTTAATGGCGAACTCTGGATAATATGAAATTAATATCACCTTATCAATATACTACCAACGATAAATGTGCTTGCCTAATCTAAATTAAAGTACGCATAATCTATCGATTTGTCTAAATGTGATCAAAGCATATCAAATTTCCATAAATTTAAATTACTATAACCCATTAATATAAAAATCAATTCTGATTTTAAGAAGCAAATTGGTATACATTCACAATGCACCTAACTAGGAGTAAGCCCATCAAAGTTAAAATTGATAAGCCTCGAGTGAACAATTAACAAAAAAAAATTCCTAACAATCAAATGAAAATTAAGAAAACTCACCATGTGTCGGTATAAAAAGGTTTTAATTGAAAGAAATCCCTCTCAAAGGCATCTTGGTTTTCAGTCTTGATGCTCAAAACAACAGCATGTTCATAAATCTCCCCTGCAAATTACAAAACAAACATAGGCAATGAGTGTCTTAAAAAGAACAGTCAAAGAATTATGGAACTGGAATTATCCACAGTATGCAATCAAATATTTGTTTTGCTATATACAATTTCGCAAGAAAATAAAGTATTGGTGTGCAATACATAAATACAGCCATACCAATATTTTCTTCAACTAATTAGACATTAAACCACCAAACTTTCTTGTGTCAATCATGGATTATTATTCTATCCAAAGAGATAGATCAAACAAATAAATATTTTATACATCAATAGATAGCAGGTAGAACACCACCATAAAGAACTTGAGATACTGAAAAGAGAGAATAATAAAATTATGTAAAGAGGGGTCAAAAGGAGAAATGCTTCTTTAAAAGTTGAGAAATACATAGCACTAATAATGATGGAATCGATCCTCAGGTCATCAAAAGAACTTTCACTCTTAACTAACTCATAAATAGTGGACGCATCATTAATGAGTGGTAGTTTATCTGGAAGCTCGGTAGAAAGTGTAGAGAAATTTGTCGTGAATAGAACAATCACCCAAACATATGTCGAAAAATATTGACACTACAAGTCAGCATTTGAATGTGTCCAATGTCTCTAAAGGTGGAAAACTCACACGGTGGTTCACTTAAAAGAATATAAGAAACCTCATCGCATGTGTGATGTGTAATACGATAGGCTTTTGAGAAATAAGGAATGCGCTCCAAAGTGCAAAAAAGATGGGCCCTACATGCACAATATTAGACTCCACATCCTCGAGGATGAATAAATAGGCTTCAAGATATAATTGGAAGAAATTTCAATTGTTATATACTTGAAGACAAGTCCCTTATTTGAGTCTCGTCCTCAATATAGCTAGGAGAAGGTACCAGACACTCTACGTTAATGTCGCTGCAGGAACATTAATGATGATCACACCATTATATTCCTCAGCTTGCACTATTGGGTCAGAGGTAAACACATTCTCACTAGTCATTACTCAAATATGGCTTCTTTGCAGTGCAATGGGGGGAGGACTCATACTAAGGAGGTAAGGGTGCAAATCCACTCAACTAACTCTAGCAGTTCTCAACATGTGTTTGTGCTAGGTGCATAGGTATCAAGTGAAGTGAACCCTAAAGAAATCTCACTACTCTTTTGTCAAGAGGATTCTATGATACCTTAAGGGTACACCAAATCTTGGCTTATGGTACCCTAGAAGTAATGATTTTGAGCTGACAGGATTTTCAGATGCAGACTTTAAAGGGTGCAAGGAAGACAAGAAAAGTACCTCAGGGACATGTCAACTCCTGGGGAGAAGACTAATCTCCTGTATCAGCAAGCGTGGCTATCTCAACAGCAGAATCAGAGTACATATCTGCTAGAAGCTGATGTGCTAAACTACTTTGGATACAACATCAACAGCAGGATTACAAAATCCAGCTAAATAGATCTCCTTTGTTTTGTGATTCATCAAGTGTCATCTCAATAGTGAAAAATCTTGTGTCACATAACAGGACTAAGAACATTGAGATCAGGTATCTGCATCACTTCATTATAGAGCATGTTGAGAAAACAGATATCTGTCTTGAGTTTGTCCCCACTGACAGACAAATGACAGACATCTTTACTAAGTCTCTAGATGAAGAAAAATTCAATTTCTTCAAAATTGAATTGGGTATGTTGAATCTAGAGTGATTTTCATGCTTAAGCCTTTGTTACATTTTATGTCCTTGCAAATTTACTGCTATTTCTACCCACGTTTAAATTTAAATCACCAGCATGCATGCAATAGCTGATAACTTTCACTACTGCTAAATTTATCATATTTCTAATCAATTCATTGTAAACTTGCGATATTGATTCTCCTTCTAATCATTCTGACTAAAAAGTCTATTTTCTTCCATTCAAGTAAAAAAGGCATCTTGCCAAACAATATTTTCTACATAGCAAAAGCATTAAGTATGCACGATATCTTTCATAGATGGAAGCGTAAAATTACAATAACTCAAACTTAATCTTAAACACTTCATTCAATCATATGTACTTGCTATCAGAAGTTCTTGAACAGCATTGGGCGTTTTCTCAAATGTTGGTGGCAGGCTTGGAAATCTTGTTAATAGAACCTGCAAATAAAGAAAATTCCATTAGAAACTTCCAAAGTCAGCAATTGAATTCTGGCTATTTTGTTGCATGAAAAGTTAAGCATTTTTTGTATCAACTTCATAGATGTTTCCAAAAACTAAGAAAACACCTACAAGGCCCCATCCGGACGATAGGAATTGAGGTGGCCAAATTAGAATTCGATCCCCAACCCAAAAAAAATCTATTCCCGCTATTTGGTTGGCCGAAAAACCCATCGGAATTAGAATTATATGAAGTCCAATGAAATTCATATATTGGGAGTTTGTCTCCCCACAATTCCGACCTAATGTGATAGGTATTCTTCTTTTATGAGGAAATTCAATATATGTCCTAAATAATAATAAAAACAATTAAATTTTATTATCATGGATAATATTGATATGAAGTCTTATAAAGTTGGGATTCACAAGTTACTGATTCTTCTAGGAAATACTCTAACTTTGAAGTCATGCCTTCACTCCCATATTACACAATAAATTCTCAATGGAGTTTTAACTTCTGATATACTATGAAATTTATCGTCATGTCCATATACCAAGTAATTAGGTACAATTTCTCGGATTTTCTTTTGATATCTTGCAGGCCAAATGATGATCATATGAATACAATTATGACATGCCACATACCAAGTGCATAATTTAGCTCAAAAAAAGTGTTATTTGATAGTTAGAAGTGGATATGTGAATGTATGTACCTGAAAGATAGAGCACCCATTATGGCATAGGTTGAAATAATAGCTATTCACCTTTACCCATCCTTACTCTATTACTCTCATTTGAATCCCTTGACCGAAACACTTGGTAGTCAATTATGCCACTACTTGAGAGTTGTATAACTTAACTTGGTACCTGAGGTTATGTTGGTGCTTGTCCTTGCAATATGGCTCCTTAAGTCTTATAAAGTGTTAAGAATGATCCATCCGACATGTTTAATAAAGAATCTTAAGCATATGTTTTACCTTTCAAGCAAGTACATGTTATATATCATTCATGCAAATGCTACATATATCGTGTTTACCCATTTTAATATAAATTAATTCACAATAGTCAGCACGGCTTGTTTAAGAATTCCTTGCACATATAACCACGGAATTCATTGAAATTAATCACCATTATCTAACATGTTTTTAGGATTGCTGGCTGTGGAAGAATCAATTTTTAAGGTGCTAACTAAAGTTTGATCCTTTTTATTTAGATTGCTTAGTTTGTGTTGATGAGAATCTTTAATTTTAGGTTATGTTTGATGGACATAGGGCATTTCTATTTTCAATGAATAAAACAAACAAAACAACACTCAAGCCTTTATCCCACTATAGTGGGGACTATTTTTAATGAATAATGTAAGAAATAATGATTCAATTATGTTGATCTAGATGAAATCTAAGGCTATATTTGGTTCGGCGATAGCGGGTGCATCCGGTGGGTCGAAACGCCCTTTTGGAACCGGAGGGGGAGAGGTGGGGGTCGAAACGGAGCGGATCGGGGTTGTTTCCTCCTTGCTGCGGAGCCGCCGCCGGCCGTTTGTTTGCCCGCCGGCCGGCAGCCGTTTGTTTGCCCGCCGTCCGGCGACATTTACTCCAAACGGAGGCGACGAAATGCCGAACCAAACGAAGCCTAAGTTTTGGATTATGAATACATCTTTTTATTTTGGTTACGCATGAGATCGATATGTTGGATAGTTTGGTAGCTCCTTTAAACAAAGTAAAGGGTTCATTTCCTTGAATTTTTTGTAGTGATATGAGATTTTAAAGTGATAAATATAAGATATGAATGAGTAATGTTACGATGACTATCATATCCACCAAATACGAACTTGCTGGGAAATTGGCTTGGCGACCCATGGCACGGAGCATGAAAACAAGAAGTAAATATGTCGACAACTTCATGAAAATCTAAATTAAATAATAAACAGTGTAAGCTACTTTTTATGAAATCTAGTGTTGGGAAGGGAAATGTTTTAAAGTAGCTTTCGAAATATTAAATTAAATGAGACTTTAATTTTGGTAAAACGGATAATTACAAAATGCAAATACAAAAAGAAACAGTTGATGAACCTTAATACTCATCTACATATTAAAGTAATGAGTTTAAATGGCAAATTTAAGTGCAAAGGACATTATTAAGGCATCAATCTATAAATATATTGAATATAACTTAAAGCTGAAATAATAAAAAACATGAAGAAATGACCCGTCTTGATCCACTTAGCAAACCCATCAACACTCGAAAGATAATAAAATATGGATTGCTTCATTCACTTGTGATAAACACATCCATCTATAAAGCAAATATAAGAAGGTCCGCCTCCAAAAGCTAACCCCTTCTACTATTTTCTAATATATTTGATCTCACTAACCTCCTTCCATGTGCAACTAGATTCTAACAGAAACCTGGGTCATAAATTCCACAAGCAGCAGGGCCTAAATACTGATAATCGGCCAAAATCCAAAACACATGAACCCTAAATCCCTAGAAAGATGAGCAAATCAGTATCCCAAACTTTCCGTGGATTTTAGAAAGAAAAAATATACAAAAGAAGGATACCTTGAGCTGGGAGAGGAGTTTTTTGCAATTGTCGAAATCTTTTCTGACTAGAGCAGCTTTAAAGCGGGCAAAGATCTGAGTTACTTCAACAAGTTGCGGATCCATAGAGTCCAGATATCACTCCTTTATCTTCCCTGGACAATTCCCTTGTCAAGATCCCAGACAGTAATTTACTCCAAAACACCTACCCGAAACCTAGCGGTGCTCTGCATAGAAAAAGATAGGAGAAAAGGAAGAAAACGTAGCCATTTAAACTAGCCATTTAAATGTAGAGATCAAGATCGCCTGATACTGTATTAAACGTAGAGATTTAGGCACCAACGGGAGGAGCTCTACTGGATCTAATGGAGAAACCCTAGCTGGAAGAAAACGTAGAGATCATGATCGCCTGATCCTCTCCCTTGCTGTCTACCGCTCCAGTAACGGAGAAAAGGAAGAAGGGAGGTGCTCTGGATGAAAAGGTGAGAACAGCTCTGCTACACCAACGGGAGGAGCTCTACTGGATCTAATGGAGAAACCCTAGCGGAAGAGTCAAAACACGATAGGAGAAAACACGGCGGGCTAAACCCTAGATCTATACTACAGGAATGAAAATAATACAGCCGGCACTTAGCAAATGGAGGTTTACCGGCTGCCGCCTGGATAAAAACGTCGACGGACGGATGAAGTCGCGCGCTAGCAATGTAGACTCCCGACGGAGGAGGAGGAAGCCAGGCGCGCTTGCAGGTTCTTGTTCGAGGAATACGAAGGGCACGCCGCGGCTAATCACCGGCGAGAGAGGGAGAAACCCTAAATCCTCGAGGAAGAAGGAATCGCGCGAGGGAGCGGCTGGTCGCGAACGTAACAAGAATCGCGAAATCAGACCTCGAGCTCGGAAATGGTTTGACGAAATTCCGAATTCAGGCTTTCATTCGGGTACCAGACTACCAGTGCTGTTTTAAAATGCCAAGTCAAATTGGAGATCTTAAAGTCTTAAAACGTATTTATAAAACTATAGTTTTAAAACTAAAATTTTTTTTTTGGGTTTAAATTATCTTTAGGTGAATTTTATTTATTTTATGTCATTTTTTCTAAATTTTTAAAAATAAAATTAAGTATTATGTTTATGTTTTTTTATAAATTTATGGATATATATATATATATATATATATATATATATTTTTTATATGAGTGAAATTGATTAAATAAAATTAAAAAATATTTCAAATCATCGTTTCGAAAAGAAGAATGGAAGTCTCTCTGGCATTTTCAAAACGAAGGAAAAAATAAGTTTTTAACCGATCGTTTTAAAATGACTACATTTTAGTTTTTCTCATACACCTCTTCTCCGGTCCGTTTAGAATGGATTGGAGTCAAACGAGATTCCAAACATAGCCTTAATTTCAATGTCAATTCCCATATTTCAGGCCTGCTGAACAGCAGGAATTGGAATTGATAAAGGGTGTTGATATTAACACTGTATTTTTAGTTATCCACACTAATGGCTAATCGCAAACATAATTTAAAAGATTGGCTATTCACAAGAAGTTTTCTATTAGCAAGCGATTTTTTAGGAAGTTCGCTATAAACAAGCATTCCGTTATTCTTCGTAAAACTTAAAATATACTGAAAAATTACAAGCCTCAAGTTCTTTTCTCCATTTCTATTGAAAACAAAATGATCGAACTCACTATCCTTATTTTTGTAAGCTATTACTAAGAAAATTTAACTAAAAAATGTTTTTAAGGCATGGGAAGGAGAGAAAGTTGATTTTCTGGAGCGGAAAGGCGGCGATGGAGATTTCAGAGGCGTTTCCAACAAGCCCTACATCGTTGAAGCCTGCCGAACAGGAGGATGGTAGTACATCCATGCGATGAGAGATTTAGCAGTGCGGTGTGGCTAAGTGAGTGAGGTGTTAATAAGAATTTTAAAATTCTAAAAAAATCATTTTTTTAGTGCGAATAGCCAAGAATGTGGTGCTAATATCAGCGCCCTTGATAAATGAAAGTCAATTTCGAATCCCTAATTCCGACGAAACGATATGTGCCTTATGTTAAGGGTGTTTATATTGACAGCCCGATTATTGCTATTGGTACCTCAAATATAATAGCAGTCTAATAAATCGATATTGGCAACTCCAAAAAAAATTTGGTTAGCCATACATTCACATTTAACTAAGTCAAAAAATATTAAAAAAAGTTAAAATATATATAAATAATTGTTTGTGAATCAAACAAGACCTTATAAAACATAAATCTAAAAAAAACTTAGAATAAGAATATATGTATATTGCAGCAAATTCCTTCTCAATTGTTTGCGTAAATTAAATTATAGTAGATCCAACCGTCTAGACGATCGAAATGAGGCAAGAAGAATAAGACTAGGGAAATAGAACAATAAAACTAAAATCTCATAATTTTGGGAATAATGAGAGTGAAAGGTACCAACTAGCGAAATAAGTCTAAAAATTTTAGGACTTCACTGTCAGCAGGATTTAATGGGCTTGGTTGCCATCTTTGTCAGAGGAGAAGAATCAGTAGTTCTTTGAAGAAAATTTTTGTATGTATACACAGTGACGGACGCAGAAATTTTTTTCAGTATGGACGGACTTAAAAATTGTTTGATTCATACTTTTAAACCACGCTAAAAACTATTTTTTTTAACAATATGGTATTAACCACAATTTAAACAGTGGCTGATACAGTTAATTTTTTAAAAATATGGTATTAGCCACAATTTATAGTTTAAGTCGTGGCTAATATAGATAATTTTAAAAAAAATAGGGTATTGCCCACGGTTTAAATCGTGGCTAATACTGTTAATTTAAAAAAAAAGTATTTGTCACGGTTTAAACCATGACAAATAGTATTAAATTTTATTTAAAAGAAATGAGAGTGAGCGGTCGCCCACCCTCGCCACGAGGTGGGTCCGCCCTTGCGTATACGCACGTATTTCTTGTGCACAAGCAAATTCGATCGCATAATCTTTATTTCAACGGTGCAGATTTTTTTGGACTGTAGTGCAATCATTGGTCAATACAACCGTATTAGACAAAATACGATCGTATATTTTAACGCATGATTACCACCGTTGAAATCAAAGATCAGACAGCCGTATTTGCTCGCGCACTGGCAGGAATACATGTGAATACGCAAAAAAAAAATTCTCCTCTCTTTGAGGCATTTTCTCGAGCATCATGGCCACAGTTTTGAGTAGACAATTTCTGAATCAAGGGCATCCACCAGAATCATGTTTGAAGAACTTGAATATGGGGAGGAGTAGGGTTGTAACGATTCAGTTTTCGATCAAAACTACTAGCTGAATCACCCACGTGTTGTTACAAAAATCTAAAATTGAACCAAACCATGCAGGCCATTGGAGTTGAACCGAACGGTTCAGTTCGGTTTGAACTGAATTGTTCGGTTCGGTTTGAACCGAACTGTTTGGTTCGATCCCGCGCGTCGGCCTCCTCGCGGCCGACCGGAGGCCAGAGCGTCGGCCGCCCCTCTTCTCCCCGGCCGCCTACGGTAAGGTCGGTCGCGAGATCGCCTACGGTAAGGACGACCGGGAGGCGCCGACCTCCAACGGGTCGGGCCTGTCGGCCGCTCCTCTTCTCCTCGGCAGCCTACGGTGAGGTCGGTCGAGGAGGCGTCGGCCCCCGAGGAGCCGGCCGCCCCTTTGCTCCCCGGCCGCCTACGGGGTGGCCGACCAGGGAGGCGTTGGCCGCCCCTTTTCTCCCCGGCCTCCTATGGGGAGGCTGGACGAGGAGGCGCCGACGCCCGAGGGGCCGGTCACCCCTTTTCTCCCCGGCTGCCTATGGGGAGGTCGGCCGCCCCTTTCTCCCGAGTCGCCTACGAGAAGGCCGGTCGGGGAGGCGCCGGCCCCTAAGGGACCGCCAGCCTCCCCCTTAGGCCGTCAGTCGTTTGGGCGGGCGGGGGGTCGCTCGGCCTCCTTGGGCCGACCATCCCCTTTGTCCGGCCGGGGACTTTGACCGATCCCAAAGGGTCGGCCGCCCCCTCTGACACCTCAGTAGGGGGCGGTCGCCGCCCGTAATCGCCCACAAAGTTGGCGGTGGGGGTGGTTATCGCGTGTGCAACCACCCATGTTACCCGTTGGGTCGTTCCCGAGTTCGGGCGGGTCTGTTTTGGACCCGAGGGCAGGCTCGGTATTTTCCTGAAAATGGTGATCCGTGTGCTCCAAACGGAGCGATCCAATTTATTTGGCTGGTGGTTACGAGGGGAAATTACCAGCTTGCCAATCTCCAGGTCTATAAATTTACATCTAATCCTTCTCATTTCTCTAACTTCGGAATCAGGATTTCTATCGGAATTCCTCTCTCTAACATTTTCTCACTCTTGCTTTCTCTCTCTCCCTTCACAGGTCCGTCGTCGTCGTGCTTGCCGCCAAGGCAAAGTTCGTCACTGACACGCTCGCCTCCAAGTCAAAGACCACTCGCGATCTCCTCTGCGCAATTCAGTGCTTGTTGGAAATCACTTGCTCATCGTCCATAGCCATCAACATCTTGAGCGCGTCGTCGGCAGAATACTCGTCGTATAAGCCTAATAGTCTGCCAGTGATTACCCAGAAGCATGCGCACATTCTCCTTCATGCTGAACATTGTATTTTTCACCCTCCCTCAAGTTGTAACGAGTTGCGACCTGTCGCCCTCACCTCTAACAGAGAAACACTGTAACCCTAAACCGATCTAGTTGAGTTCTTGTCGGCATAGTTTCGACTGTGGTTTTTCACCCTATTCAGAGGGTTTTTCGCGTAAAAAGACTTGTCTCGTTTGTGATCGATTTTCAGAACTGCTTGCGCACCCGACCACTCGGAGTGCTAAGATGATCTAGTAAGTCTAGTCTATCAGGAGCGCAGTTGCAAACCACAACAATTATATAAAATTAACTTGCATTATGTACTGCTAATAGCATATTTTTTGCATAATTATTTTAAATATTATTTACTACTACTAATAATCTACAAATTTTTATAATTACTATATTAAAAAGAAAAAAAAATCTTTGGTTAAACATTTATCATTTTGATTTTATAAAATTTTCAATTTCTTTAAATTTTTTTTTTAATTATTATTTTAAAAAATGTGATCTCATATCAGCAAATTTTATTACCAACAATAAAAAATGCGCTCTTGTGTCGCTTGCAAATCCCTGTGCACACGACAATAATGAGCGACAGACGGAGTATAGTGTTTGAGGGTTTGCGAGTGGTGGGAGCACTGTCACGTCAAGGCAATACTGTGGCCAGGGTATTGTCGTGTGGGGCACGGGTGGCCCCGCGTGCACTGTCACTTACCACGCATAAATAACTCATAAGAGTAGCCTATTTCATGCCATAAAATGACTTTCTTAGGCTCAAGCCCCTCGGGGTCCACTCCAAATATCCAGCACTTGACAATTCTTCGAGGTTGGCTGTAGGGGCGAAGCCCCATGCCTGTCACTCGTGTGTGTGTGTGTATCTTATACATATATACAAAGATTTATTGTTGTCCAATAAGAGTGTGCGGTGTAATGCTCGGTGTAACGCTCCCGACAATTCCTCCCAGAAAAAAAAACAATTTAGGCCTTCAGGACTTTGGCCTCCGCCACCGGCGGGTTCACCGGACTCCGACGAACCAGTCGACAGTGGCTCTGCTCGCTCGCTGCCGGACAACCCCCGACGAATTCGCCATAGTCTGGTGAACCTATCGGTGGGGTCCAGGCGGGATGTCGGCGAAGTCGCCGGTGGCGGAGGCTAAAACCTGGCCGCCCCCGGGCCGCATTTAATTTTTTTAAAATTTAAAAAATATTAATTTCTATTTAATAATTTAATAGTTTAACATTAAAAAAAGAATTATAATATTTTTATATTATTTTTTTAAAAAAATTATAATACTTTTGAATTTTAAAAAAAAATAATTAGGAGCAGACGAAATTCATAAAAAATGAGTACTGTCACACGGTACATGAGAAACGTTTTGATGCACTGTCACTTGTTATATATGATGAGATATGTGTGTGTATAAATATAGAGAATTGATATTAGCAGCCCATAAATGGCTATTAGCAGTCCACTTTTATTCACAGTCCATAGATTATAATCGTAGTACAAAATAAAACTCGCAGTCAAAACAAAGTTCTTAGATAAAATAAAAAAAATAAAAGTCCACCCGGAACGCCGTCTCCTTCGCGATCCCAACCTCATTTTGGGCGAGGTCGGCGGTGGGGAAACGGCGAGGTCGGCAGTGGAGTATTGGAGAGTGGGTTTCCGGGGCGGAGTTACTATTGGGTGCGCAGCAGCCTGTAGAGGGTTTGATCTTCTTTGGTGTGCGGATAATGGTTTATGGTGTGTGACTAACAATTTTCTATCGCGTCAGCCTCTGTAATCCCGATCAACATGACCGCGAAGCCGATCTAATCGCCCAGACGAGCGTTTCCTACCCGGAACGCCGTCTCCTTCGCGATCCCAACCTCGCCGGCCCCTGTTCGCCCCGGACGCCGCCTCCTCCTTAATCGACTTCGCCCTCCCCGAACGGCGGCTTCTCGTCTTTGCACCCGGACGCCGCCTCCTCCTCAAAAAAGCCGCCGCCGACGTCTTCTTCTCACATTGCCTTTTGATCTATGGACGATCGCAACGAGCGCTCTAAATCAACATTTTTGCGCATTTTAAAAATTTTGTTGTTTGAGATTTTATTTTTGTGTAATTGGACATTTATTTTTTTTATTTTATCTAAGAACTTTGTTTGGACTGCGAGTTTTATTTTGGACTAAGATTATAATTTATGCACTGTGAATAAAAGTAGACTGCGAATAGCCATTTATGAACTGCTAATATCAATTCTTTAAATATATACCTCCTAAGAAAATAATTGCTGGAAAATGTAAATTCAATATTTTAAGTTGAAATAGCATCCCTATCACCGTCATTAGCACAAACACCTGACGGGCCAGCTTCCCGCCTCCCGCCATTTCCACCATTTTTTCCCGCAGATCCTCCAAAGATGTCTTCACCGGGCGAAACGAAGCGCAGGCTGGATATGGATGAGCTTCTTGGCATGGGCTTCTCCGACGATCTCGCTTCGCAGGCCCTCGCCGCTACCGCCTCCTCCGCCGGCTGCCCTTCTGTTGAAGCCGCCGCCAACTGGATCCTCTCCCGAACGCCTCAATCCTCTCCTCCGAATCCTTCATCCCAATCAAATCTCTGGCGATTCCTCCTTCCCAGACCCGCGGATCTCCGGGAACCTCGTCCGCCCCCTCTTTCTTCTTCAACCCCTCCATCCAAACGCCTCAAGCCATCTCCATCCTCCCTCTCCCCTCTCTCCGACCGCATGCGTCCTTCAACCCTCGATCTCATACTCGGCCAAGATCACCTCCTCTCCCCCTCTTCCCTCCTCCACTCCGCCTTCTCCTTTTCCGGCGGCCCTCTCCCGTCGCTGCTCCTTTGGGGCCCTCCTGGCTCCGGAAAAACCTCTCTATCCCGCGCACTCGCGGCATCCCTCCCGTCTCACCGCTTCATCCCTCTCTCCGCCGTCACCGCCACCGTCACAGACCTCCGCCGCGCCATCGACGAAGCTCGCCGCTCCCGATCCCTTACACGCACCATCCTCTTCGTCGACGAGATTCACCGATTCTCCAAAACCCAGCAGGACGCCCTTCTCCCCGCGATCGAGGACGGATCCATCATCTTCCTCGGAGCCACCACCGAAAACCCATCCTTCCACCTTACAAACCCTCTTCTCTCCCGTCTCCGCGTCCTCGCCCTCCGCCCCCTCCAGCCCCACCACATTCGCTCCCTCCTCCTTCGCGCCGTTGACACCGATCGCGGCCTTCGCCTCTCTACCGACGGCGCCCCAATTTCCATCGACGACGAAGCCCTAAATTTCCTCTCCCGACATTGCGACGGAGACGCCCGAATTGCACTCAATTCGCTCGAGGCATCGGCATTCTTAGCCGTGAACCGAATCTCCGCGGCCGCCGCCGCCGCCGACAAACCACTCACCATCACAGCCACCGATGCGAAGGAGGCGATGCAGTGCAAGCACGTGTCCTACGACCGCGACGGCGACGAGCACTACAATCTAATCAGCGCGCTTCACAAGTCGATGAGAGGGGGCGACGCCGACGCGGCCATTTACTGGCTGGCAAGAATGCTGGAAGGAGGCGAGCAGCCCCTGTATATTGCCCGGAGACTTGTCCGGTTTGCCGGCGAGGACGTGGGACTTGCCGATCCGGCTGCTCTGGGCCACGCCGTCGCCTGCTACCAGGCCTGCCACTTCATCGGGATGCCCGAATGCGACGTGTGCTTGGCTCAGTGCGTCGCATACCTTTCCTTGGCGCCGAAGTCTGTGGCCGTTTATAAAGCTCTGAACGCTGCAAAAATGGCGGTGAGGGAATCGGTCGGCGGGAATGAGGGGGTTCCGCTGCATTTGAGGAACGCGCCGACGAAGATGATGAAGGAGATGGGATATGGTGATGGGTATCTGTATCCTCCGGATCACCCGCAGCTTTCTAAGGAGCAAAATTACATGCCGGAGTCACTCAAAGGAAGGAAATTTCTCCAATGGCCGCCTCTAGATGTACAACCACTTTGAGGTTTGATGAACTGGTATGTTTTTTGATGTTATAATAGTGAATTTTTTGTATTCTGGTGTAGAAATTGTGTTCTAATGTTGTGTCCACCTCTAGGATGTTTCTTCTTCGTCGGAATTTTGCTAAAAAATGAACTTTTCTGTGATCATAATGGAAAACTGTAAATTATAATGAAGAAAGGATCAACTTACTAAAAATTAAAAATCTGATCATTTTTTGCTTAAATTTGCAATGACAGAATTTATTTGGCTTTTTTGGCAGTTTGCACCCTCCAAATCATTCTTTTTGGCACTTTGCACCCCCAATTCATAAATATTGCATTTTGCACCCCCCATTTCATATTTTTTGGCACTTTGCATCCCAGGGTGTTTTCATGAAGGGCAAATTGGTCCGATTTATGATGGAAAAAAGGAATCATTTTTAGGTTGAAAATCAAGGTTCATATGTAAAAGATACATCTAATATATGCATGCAAGTAATTGTTACAATGTTGGATTTAGGTTTGGAAGATATGAATTAGAGATATGGAGCTTTAGGGTTTGTTTGTTTCGGTGGTGAGAGTTGGAGCGGTGGGAATGTGAGCGTTGACAATGGAGGGATGGCTATAGTCTCAAAGAGGTCAAAAATAACGTTTTGGAGCGATGAAGGTGGGAGTTGGTGGATTAGCAAATGGATTTTTTTAGCGTTGAAGGTGAAGCAAAAACGCCCAAACAAACAGATCAGTAGAAAGGAGGAAAATCATGTTAAATTTTGCTTTTTTAGATCGAAATAATGCAACAATCAAAAAGATCAATGGGAAAATATGAACTTCTTAACGGGTGGAACTAAATCCAGGTTATGAAAGAGTTAGCAATGTATTTAGGCCATATTTGAGAGAGCGGTGACGGCGGGTCTGGTGGAGAGAGTTTCAGTGAGAGATTGCGCTTCCACCCTTTGGTAAAAACATTGAAGTTCAAAATAGAGATTTTGATCTTTTTTGCTATACCGGATCCCAAAAATGATGTTGCCTAGACTTAATTTCTCCAGCAAGGTGAATCAAAAATGCCTCTGCAGAAAAAACAAACAAACAAACAAAGCTTTTAATCTTCTTTTTGTGGATCGATCAACGCTTATTGAGTTTGATAGATTAGATTTATTTTAGCTAGAGAGTCAACTGAATGCGCGCACAATCAAATTAGAGTCAACATCAGAGTTTTTATGTGGAAAATATGGAAATCCACTAGTAATATTCTCAGAGTACACGACCGTTTTAGCGAGGGTGACAGACCACCGGTCGTTTTACAATATTAGCAAAGAGTCTTCTGGTTGTTGTGCTAGTTGGAGATACAGTTTGGAGGAATTAGGTGCGGGCATGCATCCTGGAGAGCACAGCAGAGCACGCGTTGAAGAGCAGAGTGGGGGGGGGGGGCATGCATTGGAGAAAGGAGCGGAAGGAGGCACTGCAGAGCGGAATGCGGAGGCACACACTAGATAGCGGAATGTGGAGGCACACACTAGATAGCGGAGCACGGGGGTGCGCACTGGAAAGCATGACCCGCAATGAAGAGCGGAGTACGTTCTTTAGAGCGGAGCCGGAGGCATGAGTAAAACGCGGTGCATGCACCAAAGAGCAGAGTGCGGGGGAGTGCGTCAAAGACTTGGAGATTAAAGTGTAGGGGCGAGCACTGGAGAGTGGAAGGGGGGGGGCATGCATTGGAGAAAGGAGTGGAAGGGGGCACTGCAGAGCGGAATGCGGAGGCACACACTAGATAGCGGAGCACGGGGGTGCGCGCTGGAGAGCATGACCCTCAATGAAGAGCGGAGTACGTTCTTTCGAGTGGAGTACGTTCTTTCGAGCGGAGCCGGAGGCATGAGTAAAACGCGGTGCATGCACCAGAGAGCAGAGTGCGGGGGAGTGCGTCAAAGACTTTGAGATTAAAGTGTAGGGGCGAGCACTGGAGAGTGGAATACATTCATGTGCACGTGAGAGCGGAGCGCAAGGGTGCCGACACATTTCTTTAATAACCTGCATCGATGTTCTTGTGTTGTTTCAAGGAGATTGATATATCTTTACTATATATAAAAAAAATAGTTTTTGGTCATACCGCGTAACCATGACATACCATCCAATTAATCAGGATTCAGGACCGTCTGATCTGGTTAGCTCATAACATCTCAGCCGTTCGATCAAACAAATGAATTGGGACCGCCCGTCAAAATTTTCATAGGACTCCTACACCTATAATAGTAGGAGATTCTAAACCCCTAATTTTAATAGGGCTCCTTCCATATAATGTGAAATTATCATTTTAGTCTTCTAAATTTGAAAAAATATCTTAAAAAATTGCAAAACCCCTATCCCCCTGCAGATCAATCACAAATCTATTATGAAGCCACCGGTGGGCTGCTCCGAAGCCACTGTCTGGGTCGCCGGATCTCGGTGAACCTGACGGGGGTAGTCTGGCGATCCGGCCACCACCGACGGCCTTGACCGTGAGGTCCAGTCTTGGATCTCACGGTCAGGACCACCGCCGGACATATTCGCCGAGGTCCGACCTGCCAATGGGTTCTGAGCAGGACCCCGCCAGCGGGGCCTCGGGGAGGGGCTAAGGCGGGGTGCGGCAGGTGTTTTTTTCAAGGGTTAAATAGAGAATATTTTTTAATTTAGCTTCATTTTAACATATTTATTATTGGCATTTTTTTTCCATTATGCCATAGAATTTAAATCACGGATGAGTCAAAACAACTGAAAATTGTCAAAAAAAAAAAAAAAAAAAGCTACAGGAAATTATATTTTCAACCGCATAAAAATTCTAACTCATTTGGTTCAAAAAATTATATTTTATTATTATTATCATTATGATTAATATGAAATACCAAATAAAGGGAAGAAAATGAAATAAGGTGCGGGCGCCCCTGGCCACGTACTATTGTGCGGGACACGAAGGATCTGTGCACTGTCACTCGTATATTCATAAACATTATTGAAATATCTGCTCTTGATATCAGTGGAACACATATATGCCCCACTTACGTCCCTAAATTTATTATTATGTGCTGTAGTATATAAGAATCACACATCAGATTCCTTCACCATTACATTTTGATTAAGGCTTTGTTTGGCACGATGATGGCGGTCATGAACATGAGGATTAAATTGTCATTCGTTAACTCCCACGTAAGTTCATCCAATTTTATGTTCAAAGGGACGATGTTTGCTAGGTGATCCTTAACGAATGATGGTTTAACCCATGCGTTTATGACCGCCACCAGGCTTCATTTGGGGGACTTATTTTCACCGGTCAAGCGGTTACGACCGCATGAACGTTCATGCGGTTGTAACCGCTTGACTGGTGAAAATAAGTTAGGCTCCGTTTGGGGGGACTTATTTTCACCGGTCAAGCGGTCGCGACCGCATGAATCGGGACATAATTAAGTCCCGATTCATGCGGTCGCGACCGTTTGACCGGTGAAAATAAGTTCCCCCAAACGGAGCCTAAGCCTCCATTTGACACGGTGGCGGCGGTCATGAACATGGGGGGAGGGGTAAATTGTCATTCGTTATCGGCCACTTAAGGAACTTTGTCCACTTTTATGTTCAAATGAATGATATTTGTTAGGTGATTTTTAACAAATGACAGTTTAACTCATGCATTTATGACCGCTGCCACCACCGTGCCAAACGGAGCCTAAAACAATTGATATCGTGTTTGCTTTATAGTCTTTTTAACAGTGTTGTGCTTCATCACAATCACAACAGCTGCAGCTAGAGCAGCAACAGTAGCTACTTGCAGCTAGAGCAACTACAGTAACAACTTCTTTTAATAAACATTTTCTCTTCCTTCTAAAAATAGGGATATTCATACAAACAAGAAAAATGTTGAGACAACTACAGGTTCATATGCACATACATATATACACTCATTAAGAAAAAAAAAACTTAGAATTTTTTCTTTAAAAAAAGAGAGCCCCAAATGCAACATGCAATTTAGGGTACTTAGAGAGGAGGCCAGTAAAAGACCCTAAAAATATATTAAATAGCTTTTAGTTTGAAGGAAAATAAATAATGAAACTAAAATAATTTTAATGAGCATTACAATGTGCATATCCATTGGTGATTTTAAATTTCATAACCCAAATTATATTAGGGTGCTGTAATGCTGTTACTAGTAAATCCAATTTGATTTCTAGTAAATTATTACTATTAGCAAATCCTCATTTTTTAAAATGGATATTTGAAAATCATTTTGTTATTAGCAAAACAACATAAAATTTTTTTTAAAAAATAAATTTTGTTTAAAACATTCATTTTTCAAATATTCATTTTCAAAATTAAATTTTATTTAGAAATATATTTGATTTCTAATTCCTATAAAGGTGCGCTGTATATACAAGTTAAGTGTATATAAAAATATATACGCTTTTTGAAGTGCGTCTTATACGTACATTTTTCATGAGACGTGTTCAACATGAAAGTTGTAGATATTGAGATCTACAACTTTTATGTTGAACACTTCTTTATTTGAAGATATTTAGACTCCCAATTTGGCCCCAGAAAAAAGTCATGCCGAACATATGTACGGACGCCCGGGATCAGCGTGAATTTTTTCGGGGGCCAAATAGGGGGCTTAAACGGCTTCAAATGAAAGTGTTCAACATGAAAGTTGTAGATCTCGACGATATATACAACTTTCATGTTGAACACTTTTTGATTTGAAGCAGTTTAGACCCTCGATTTGAGTCCCGAAAAAAATCACGCCGAAAATCTGTATGGACGACTCATTCCGTGAGTATCTGTTTTCGGGCTTAAATTGGAGGCCTAAACAGTATCAAATTAAAAATGGTTAACATGAAAGTTGTAGATCTCGATGAAATCTACAACTTTCATGTTATCACTTTTTCAAATAAGAAACATTTGGAGCTCAGAATTCAAAAATGCAAAAAAAAATATAAAAAAAAACAAGAATTGTTTGCTAGTAGTATTTTTTGGGAAGAGAAAAAAATATAAAAAATGACTAAATTTGTTTTTTCTGATTTGCTAGTAACGAAAGTGGGCTTGCTAATAACATCACCCTTATATTAATCATAGTTACATATTGACTCTTTAAACATAAGCAGAGATCCAAATGCCAATATTTAAATTTCAAAAGTACATGTATTTCACAATTCTTTTTCTAACACACATAACTTCCATTAAATATACAAAAAAAAGGAAAACAAATGTTTTGAAATATTATTACTTTTAGACTACTCCCATGAGTTGGAAATATAGGTTCCACCCTTTTATCTTTTGAAATTACTAATACCTCTCATGTTGGACTGTTGAAATGTTCGTCATGACTGGGAATGACCTTACTTTATAGTGACTGAAAACAACAGAGATGACCGCACATCAGGGAGCCCGTCAAAGGCACCCCCCCCCCCCCCTCTAAAAAGGTCGAGGTCTAATGATTCCAAGGTAACTTAGGAAGGAGGTCGAAGGAGAAGTTAAAAGGGGGTGATATGGAGGCCTCCATTGTCCTCAAGCCAAATAAAGGGGGTGATATGGATGCCTCCATTGTTCTCAAGCCAAATTATATAACCATCTACCACCGAAGAACCATATGTATAAGGGTAGGGGGATACACCTTTTGGTCTCATCCTCTATTCTATGAGTTTACATTTTATAACATGCATACACAAAAATACCTTCCTAGCCCTCGTCTCCAAGAGAGTATTTTTGCGCATGTTATGAAATGTATGCAAACTCCTCTGTAATTTCGAAAGATATAGAGATGTAACGACCCTTCAGCAAGAAGAGTGCTTCATGTGCTTAATATATAAAGAATTTCTTCGTGCTTCCGAATCAATCGTGCGCGCCCTTCAGGACTAATATGGACGCACCCAGAACGGCCATCGATGAATGCTCGTGATTTGGATGCTCTCACTGCTGAACCCTTCAGCAAGAAGAGCAGTTTTCAGCTGGAAAATGATGATCTGGCTAATTGGCTAATAAACGGTCGGCGGGCGGCCAACTGATGCGGTCCATGAAGTCACCTTCTTTGTTGGTTCAGTTTTTATTTTGCTGTTAGCTTCATTTTCATATATAAACTTAATTTATACATTTTTTTATTTAAGTTTTTTTAAAAGAGTAATTTTAAATGTAAATCAATTTTAGCTATGTACAAATCAATATTATGTAGAAATTAATAATTTTAAGTGCAAATCATTTTTTTAAATATAAACTATGTGCAAACCAATCACTAGATTAGAGGCCGGTCATGAGAAAAGCAAAGGTGGATGATGACGATCTGCAAGTTTCGATAAAGAAGGAAGCCGATCAGAAAAAAGAAGAGCAACAGCCGCATCAAGCACAAAAACAGTTTTTTTAATTCATCGGCAAAGGCAAAGCGAAAAAAAAAGAAACTCCTTCCACCTCATCCGACATCCTTTTCGTCTCTCCTACATCCTCCACCACTCCGTCCGAGCTCTCACCTACTCGCTCCCTCACATCCACCTCCAGTGGTCTTTTCATTGCTACACAAAATAATGATTTGCACATAGCTAAAATTAATTTGCACTTAACATCTCACTTTTATTATTGAAATTGATTTGCAGATAACTAAAATTGATTTGCACTTGACAACACACTTTAAGGTGCCATCATCCCCTCAATATATATTGACTTTTGTATTCAGGGTGATAAAATTAGGCAATTGTTATTAGCACTACAGTTTTGGTTAGTCGCACATTATTTTCTCCTAATTTCTCGCGCCTTTTGAAAATACGCCTTTTACATACATTTTTAGGAAAAGTGTTCAACACGAAAGTTGTAGATCTCGACAAAATCTACAACTTTCGTGTTGAACACTTTTCCTAAAAATGCATGTACAATGCGTACTTTGAAAAATACACCCAGATCTCGTGCTTTTTGAAAATACGTCTTGTACATCCATTTTTAGGAAAAGTGTTCAACACAAAAGTTGTAGATCTTGACGAGATCTAGAACTTTCGTGTTGAACACTTTTCCTAAAAATGCACGTAAAAAGCGTATTTTCAAAAGCACGAGAAATTAGGAGAAAATAATGTGCGACTAACCAAAACTGTAGTGCTAATAACAATCGCCTAAAATTAATGAAAATGGAAGGGGGAACTCAATGCATCAATGTAAATATGTAATATAAAGCCAATAAACAACAATATAAGACCAGTAAAATATCGGTATTTGATAAAAGACGGGTAAAATACCGGTCTTTAGTTAAAAACCGGTCTTTTATACTTAGACATAATGTGGAGGTGGATGAAAAAATACCGGTTGAGACCGATTCGCCGGTCCCAGCCGGTCCTCCTTAAGAGGAGGAAAACCGGGACCGGTCCGAAACTGGTAGGTCAAAAGACCGATCTTCTAAAAGACGGGCCCCGAACCGGACCGGCAGTCCTAATGTGCACCCGTGGTATAAAACGAGTCCATATGCATGAAGAACAATTTCTCATATTTGAGCCAAACACAGCCACCGAACCCCAAAACGAGCTGGTGGCGACAGTCGGTGGTGGTCAGTAAAACGAGCTGGTCCCAAAATGACTATTTTGCCCTTCCCAGCCGCTATTGGTATACACGCGCCTGATTCCCAATCAGGAATTGGCGATTGCCCTACCTTGTCGACAATCAGTGACTAATCCCGGACAGCCGATTACCGAGTAGTACTCCAAGTTCCCGCACACAACTATTCCCGGCCGGCGTTGCTCCTGTTTCCTGCACCCTCAAACAAACCGCGGCTGGCGATCGCTACACGAGACCGAGTTACGAAACGCATCAGGGAAGACAAGCAAAGCGAATACTGTCACGCGGACACCGCTTGTTACTCAATAAAGTCAAGTAGAAACCCTTAAAAAATAGAAGAACCCGTCTTTTGGCCTACCAGTAATGAATAAGATGGCGTGGCGCCGGCGATGATGCATTGATGATGGGATAAATTTACAGCTAATTACATCAGATTAAAATAAATAAATAAAAATAAATGAGAGCAGTATATATCTAAATTCATGTATACTCACTGGTGGGAAATTGCAGAACTACACTAGGAAGGTTCTTCATACATACCTGGGCTGGCTGCTTATTTCGCAATTCAAGCATGCAAAAAAAATGAACGGTCGGGATCAATTTTACTTGTAATGCTGCGAAACATCCAGCACAAGTTTATCCATGAACTGGCATTTCTTGTCGAAACCCCACCCCGGATTGCTCTGCAAATAATTTAACCACAAATGTCAACGAACCCAATTTTCTATAATAATAAAAAAATAAATAAATAATAAAATGGACAAAATTTTCATTACAATGAACAGCATTTATCCTATAGTTATGCGGAAATATTTTAAAAAGCAGTTCTATTCAGGCTCCATTTGTTTGGGCGTTTCTTTGCTCCGTTTTGAGCAAACGTCGCCGGAAGGAGGAAAAACAAATGAACCTCCGGCGGCGTTTGCTCCGTTTCCACCCGCCCCCCTTGAGAAATGCCCCCAAAAAGCTCCGTTTGGAGCAGCCACCTCCCCCCTCCGGTTCGAACACTCCGTTTCCACCCGCCGGATCGACTCGCCACCGCCGAACCAAATGAAGCCTCAGTCTATAAGATCATATATTTCTTTCTTCCGCCTTGCTGGTACTTAGTGGAAGAATGGTTAAAACCTTCTATATATTTCTTGAATTACAAAATATTGGTATGAGTACAAATATATAAGAGAGGAGAGAAAAAGACAACGATACAAGTAATGTGAGACTTAAAGGCTTCGTTTGGGGGGACTTATTTTCACCGGTCAAGCGGTTACGACCGCATGAACCAGACCATATTTATGGTCTGGTTCATGCGGTCGTAACCGCTTGACCGGTGAAAATAAGTCCCCCCAAACGGAGCCTAAGTCAGAATCCTAAATGGGCAATAATAATGGGCCTATTTAACATCTTTTCTACCATTCTGTAATACTCCCCCGCAAGCTGGAGCGTACAAGTCGTAGGCACCAAGTTTGGATAAGAAGTGATGGTACATTTGTTGCGGTAGCGCCTTGGTGAGAAAGTCAGCAACTTGACGAACATGCTCCAGCTCTAACTTCTTTAATTGAACATTTTCACGGAAAAAGTGACGGTCAACTTCAATATGGTTGGTCCGCTCATGAAACACAGGATTCTCCGCAATATGGATTGCAGCCTGACTATCGCAAAACAAAGTTGCAGGTGAGGATAAGGTGACCCCCAAATCACCAAGAAGACCCTCAAAGCAGGTGAGTTCAGAAACAACAGCCGTCATTGCATGAACTCAGCTTCAGCAGAAGAGCGAGCAATCACAGACTGCTTCTTGCTACGCCAAGTGATAAGATTCCCTCCAAAGTACGTACAGAAACCCGTAGTAGAACGTCGATCATCCAGGGAGCCCGCACATTTTGCATCTGAATATGCAATAAGAGAGAGAAGAAGATGACTTATATATCAATCCTTGTCCAGAAGTTCTTTAAATATCCGAGGGTGCGTTCCACTGCCTGGAGATGAGAGATCTGAGGAGCATGCATGAACCAGCTAACCACTCAAACAACAAAAGAAATATAGGTCTTGTAACTGTCAGATATATCAATTTTCCTACAAGACGTGATAATACTCAGGGTTCGTAAGCAGAGAATCAGAGTCAGACTCATGAACACATAACTTGTGATTTGCATCCATCAGAGTTTCCACGGGTTTGTGCCCGGAGTAGCTAGCATCGTGGAGAAGATCAAGGCAGTACTTTCGTTGTGAAAGGACAAAACCACCGGGCCATCTTGCAACCTCAAGTTCAAGAAAGTACCTGAGAGCCCCCAGATTTTTTGTTTGGAAGAGGGAGTTTAAGTGTTGTTTGATTTGTTGTATCCCAGTGGAGTCATTGCTAGTAATCAAAATATTATTCACATAAACCAATAGAATGACAGTCAAAGCTGATTGATGACAAGTGAAGAGAGAGAAGTCCGCCGAGCTCCTCTTGAATCCAACTTCGCGAACAGCCTTACTGAATTTATCAAACCAAGCTATGAGAGATTGTTTGAAACCATAAATAGATTTCTGAAGATGACATACATGAGACTCCTCCGTGGTCTCAAATCCAGGAGGTTGGTTCATGTAGACCATTTCTCGAAGATCGCTATTTAAAAAGACATTTTTTATATCCAGCTGATGGAGAGGTCAGTGACAATAAACAACCAAGGAGATAAACACCCGAATAGAGTTCAACTTGGCGATGAGAGAGAAGGTTTCATCATAATCAAGTCTCTGTTGTTGAGAGAACCCCCAAGCCACAAGTCAGGCTTTCAGTCGGTCAACCGTCCCATCTGGAGCATGTTTGATAGCAAACACCCACTTGCAACTGACACACGATTGTCCAGGAGGAAGAGGAACCAGATCCCAAGTCTTGGTAGACTAAAGAGCGATCATTTCCTCTTCCATAGCCACACGCCACCCTGGATGAAGAAGAGCCTCCTGCACCGAGTTAGGAAAAGAGATGGAGGAGAGAGAGAGGGAGCAAACCTGCGAAGAGGTGGAGACAATCGATGGAGTGAAAGTGTGAAACATAGTTTGCCATGGGGTGAGCGGTAGATGTTGATGCTGGATCGTTAGTCTGCGAGATAGCACCGGTGGAGGAGGGCTGCTGTAAAGCTCCAGAGACCGGGGTACGATGAGTGTATACACAAAGAAGAGGCGATTTGGGTGGTTGAGGCGGAACAAGTGCCGAAGTGGAGTGGGAAGAAGGGGTGGTAGGGAAGACGTGACTGGAACGGTTGGACGGGGTATGGAAGGGGAGAGAAGAGGAGCAGATGCAGACGGTGAGTCATAGAATGGTTGTGCCTCACGAAAGGTGACATCGGTAGAAACAATAACTCTGTCAGTCGTCGGAGAATAACACAGATAGTCTTTTTGAGTCCGAGAGTACCCGATAAACATACATTTGCTGGCACGAGGGGCAAACTTATCCATGGTGGGACCAAATTTGTGAACATAGCAAGTACAGTCAAATACATGAGGCATGAGAGTGAACGGGGATTGGGACGGAAAGATGAGACTTAATGGAGTGGCAAAGTTGAGCACAGAGGATGACATGCAATTGATGAGGTGACATGCTACATATACAACAAAGCTCCAAAAACGAGTAGGAACCTGCATTTGAATCATGAGTGACCGAGTCACATCAAGAAGATGACGATTCTTGCGTTCTACACCATTCTGTTGAGTCGTATATGCACATGAGGTTTGAAGTATAATGCTGAATTCTGTGCATAGGTTCGCAAATGACCGGCTAGTGTATTCTCTCGCATTATCAGTGTGAATGATTTTTAAAGGAGAGAAAAACCGAGTACAAGTTTCCATAATAAAGGCACGAAAAGTAGTGGTCAATTCAACACGATCTCGAAGTAAGTATAACCAGGTTAAGCGAGAATAATCATCAATAAAAGTGACAAAATAACAATAGCCAAACATATTAGGGGATTTATAAGGTCCCCAAATATCCGAATGGACTAATGATAAAGGAGTAGTACTCCAAGCACAAGTAGGCTGAAAGGAAACACGATGTTGTTTGCCAAAGATACAAGATTCACAAGAAAACACATGCAATGAGACGTCCGGAAGAGCCTTTTTGAGAATCTGGAGGGGAGCATGCCCAAGACGATGATGTCAATCGGTAGTGGGGACAGCGGAGAGAGCAGAAGAAGGAACATCGAGGAGATAGAGCCCATTCGACAGCCGCCCCTTACCAATGATATTATGCGTTTTCCGATCTTGCACAACAAAGATAGAGGGTGAGAAGGTAACACAACAATTAAGGTCTTTAGTAAGACGGCTAACAAAAAGCAGGTTAAATGATGATCCTGGAACATGAAGAGCAGAAGTCAGAGAGAGTGGGTGTGAGGAGGATATCAACAGCGCCAGATACGGGGGTGGTATCACCATTAGCCACCGTAATGAATTTGGGGTGAGCAGTCATCGAATATTGCAGAGGGCGCTGCGAAGTAATATGGTGTGTGACTCCCGAATCCACAATCCAGTGGGAGCCCTATGAGAGACAAGATATACCTTCATTTGAAATAGATGTCACGGATCCAGAGGAGCGAGAGATCACCCCTTGTACTTGTTGGAGCTAAGTGCAAAGAACATTAATGTCATCCCGAGCAGAAGCAGCAGAGTCTGTGGTAGGAGAAGTGGAAGGAGCAGTCATAGCAGGAGCAGCAAGATGTAGAGGCAGACCATGTTTGCGATAGCAGGCGGCCTTAAAATGACCATCCCGGCCGCAATACGTGTACTTAAACGGAGATCTACCAGACTGGCCACGTCCCCTAGATATGTTGCGTCCTCCACGGGCTGAGGACCCCCGAGCTGACAGAGCAGGTGTAGAGTGTTGTAGGAGAGCTAGGGAGGGAGTAACAGGAGCATCCTAGGGCGGTGTGACCTTCAGAAGCATGGAGCACACATCAGACCGAGATGGAGTGGTAGTAGAGGAGATAATATGGGCCCGAACACTGTGCAGGTGAGAAGGAACACGGGATATCATCATCGCAATCACGACAGCTTATTTCTGAGCCCGTTGAGTAGTCAGATTTGTAGTAGGAGGCTAATGCTAGATCCAGGCCTCGACCAGAGTCTTGGCTTTAGCCACAAAGAAGATCATATCACCAGGAGCCCCATGATCAAGAGTTTGAAGATCCGAGATGATGTCGAACAAGTGTTGAAGACTATTCTGCCCAGAGTAAAAAGAGTGGAGCTCCTCCCACATGGCCTTTGCCATGTCATGATAAATAGTCATCCTATAGGGCTCGGTGTCCATGGAGTTGAGCAGCCATGACTGGACCTGACCATCATCCCGAAGCCACTCATCGGTGGGGGTGGTAGGAGTGACCCGGGTCAAGTGATGAAGAAGTCCTTTCGTCTGCAGTACTCGACGAACTGAGTGCACCCATTCCACGAAATTCCGCTTCTCACTGAGGGAGCTAGTAGTAATCCGGAGTTCATCGCGAAGCTCGGGAACCGGAGCCGCAACACGAGCAGGCAAAGCGGAGGTGGCATTAGAATTCTCAAAAGTCATGGGCCCGCAGCAGTTAGAGTGGGTCTCCGAACGGTTAGGAAACCAAGCTCACGACGACTAAGAGACCAAGCACACAAGCGGGTAGAGGAGAACCCGCAGCGGCTACGACAACAAACTACTAGCGGCAAGAGAGGCGGTTAAAGAGGAAAGCGCAGCAGTTACGAAGAAAGTTCGTTGCGGCAAGAGGAGACCACACCAGCGGGAAGGAGAGTCCGCAGCGGATAGAAATAGTCTGCAGCGGTAAGAAGGCAACCCATAGTGGCTAAGGAGGCAACTCGCAGCGGTTAAAGAAAGCAGATCAACGGCTAAGCAGAGCCGCAATTCTAGAAACACATATCCGAGACTTAGCGGGTAGGTAGAGAGACCGCAAGCTGCGAGAACATGCCGATAAAAAAAACACGCAGCGGCTAGAAAGCAACCCGCAACGACAAGACAAGATCATACAAGTGGTAGAAGGGAGGACCCGTAGCGGATAGAAACTACCCACAACGTTTACGAAGGAAACCCGCAGCAATTAAGAAGATAACCCGCAACGGTAAGAAGGAAACCCGCAGCGGTTAAGAAGATAACCCGCATCGGTTAAGGAGAGTAGACCAGAGCAGCGACTAAACAAAGAAACCACGGCTAGAAGAGCCCGCGGCTAGAAGAACCAGCGGGGAGGCGGACAGAAGCACGGGAGTGGGGTCCACATGTCAGAGAGAAGACAGTTATAAATGGGCGAAGGAGAGAAAGGAGAAGTGGAAGCCACGAGAGAGACCAGTAGAAGCCGATAGGCAAGAGGAAACCGCGCGGATAGCAGCGGTCCGAGCGGATAGCCGCGAGCACACAGCTTACCCGCTCAGAGGAGTGCGGATAAGTGTGTATAATAGTGGTCAGGAAGAAGGAATCCGCTTAGAGGAAGATCGCTTGCTCTGATACCATGTAGAAGAATGGTTCAAACTTTGCATATACTTCTTGAATTACAAATACAGGTATGAGTACAAATATATAGGAGAGATGAGATAAACAGACAACTATACAAAAATGTGGGACTAAGCCAGAATCCTACATGGGCCATAATAATGGGCCTATTCAACATTTTTCTAGTATTCTCTAACAGTACTCATCCTCCCCGTATTCAAACCGCTACACGTCTCTCCCTCGCCAACTATCTTTTAGGCTTCGTTTGGCACTGTGGTGGCGGTCGTAAATACATGGGTTAAACCGTCATTCGTATAGGTTCACCTAACAAACATCATCCGTCTGAACATAAAAGTGGATAAAGTTCCTTAGATGCGTTGACAAATGACGATTTAACCCCCATGTTCATAACCACCACCACCATGCCAAACGAGAGCCTTAGTCTCACTTTCATCTTCCGAAACAGGAAAACCGTAAAAGTCTTCTCAATCTCCTGAGATTTGAAAAACCTGAGGAGAAATAAAGTGAAAACAAACTTGAATTTGTTTGAACTCCTTTGGATAGAGAAAATAGAGGACCGATGAAATGTATGCGGAGTGGGAGGAAAGCTGGCGGCCCAAAGAAGACAGTTTTCGGCTCAGTGAAAGCTGGCCTTCAGTTCCCCGTGGACCATATCGATCGCAGCCTCAAGATGGGCCGCTATTCCCTGCGAATTGGCACAGGCGCCCCAGTCTACGCGGTGCTTGAATATTACGCTGCCGAGGTAAACCTCTTTTTTCATCCTATTCGATCTCTCAATCTCTATCGTTATAATTTGTGGCTCAAGATTTTGGAGTTGGCTGGAAATGCTGCGGGAGACAACAGGAACTGTATTATAGGAATGCATGTGCTCCTTGCGGTGAGGAACGATGAAGAACACACGTGAAGCTTCTTGGCGGTTGTCCATGGAGGGTACCTCCCAACATCAACCATGTCCTGCTTCCGAAGGTCAGTCAGTGAGCTGAACTCTCCGTGCAATAACTAAAACTCCCATCTTCTGCCAAGAAGCTGTGGAGCTTTCTGTGATGGCTCCGGGATTTTGATTTGGGGTGCCGTTATATCTCATGAAATGGAGCAAAATAAGAAATTTTAATCTTTTTTGTGTGTGTTTGTGTGTGTGTGTGTGGGGGGGGGGGGGGGGGGGTATGTTAATCTTCGTGCAGTGGCGATCGGAGCCGTTCATCTAGAGCGGCTCGCCGATCATAATATTTTTCTCTCGTTGCAATTTTATTTCAAGCTCTATTTTTGTATATTTTTTGTCGGAGCGTCGGCCAATCATAGTTGTTCATTGCTTCCTAGAAAGTTAAAAATAGAGGGCGAGGGCTCTCATTAGGGTCAGTGATGATTGGAGTTTAGAAGCCCAATTTTGATCACTTTGGTACCGAAGCCCACTCCGGGTGCGAAGCCCGGAATTATTCCCTCCTCCCTATCCCTTGGCCGGCCCATCCCAAGCCTTCCCTTGGCCAGCCTATCAAAATTTTCCCTTCTCCAATTGTAGCATAGCCACCCCTTTTCCCACTAAATCAGCCGGCCACATCCCTGCAAGGCTCTTCCCTTGGCCGGCCTCCCCACACCACCCCTCTGCCTCCATCTTTACCTCCCCTCCAACAGCCGGCTACCCCCATCCCACCCCTAACCAATCAGCCGGCCAATCATCCCTCCTTCTCGCCTCCATCATAGCTACAGCCGGCCACCAAACAACTACAAAACATCCCCCTCTTTCCCTTATTCTCACCTCCGACGATCACCAGAAAATATTTTCGGTCACCTCCGGTGATCTCCCACCTCTCTTTCATCATTTTCCTAACAATTGCCATTTTTCGGCGATCGCCGAAAAAAGTCTCCGGCAACCTCCACCACCATCGGCGACCTCCTCCAACCACCACCCTTCTCCACCACTTCCCATAACTACTCACTAACCCACCATTTCCACTCTCCTAAATTTTAGGAAATTAATTCCAAAAATTAAAGCTAACCACTTCCCCACTTTCCCCTCATCAAATGGGCCGCCCTCCTCCCACTTCCCCCTTAACTCCCTCATATTATTCAGCTCACTTCCCATCCAAATCCTCATCCCTGCATGAAAACAAACCCCCACCTCCTTCAAATAACCGACCCCCACTTCCTCCTAATTGGTTGACCGATCCCCCTCTCTCTGCCTTTTCCCCTACTCACACGGAGCCTCCAATACCCTTACAGCAGCCTAACTCCCCCACTTCCTCACTAAAACCAGCAGCCAACTCTTTTCCCCCGCCCTGCCCCTCTCTCAATCTCACGTGGAGCCACAACCATATTTTCCCCTCCCCCCACACTCCAACCAAACAAGCTTCAACCTACAGCCAAACCCAGCCCGGTAACCCACTTTTCTCCCCTCTACCAGCCCTCCCATTGTTGTTAGAACTTCTTGGCAGCAAACACCACATTCCAGCCCCTATACGGCCGCTGTCCAGGCCCCATTTCAGCCACCCTACAGCCTCGGCAAATCTTCAAGAAGAGCCTCCTGCCCTTCCCTCTTAATAAATGTTGTTAATCAAGGTGGGTTGTTCCTATTTTTTGCATTGGATCGTGTGTTAGCTCTCTACTGGTAGAGATAGTGGTTTGTAAGTCTTGTTTCAATTGTTTTCGTCTTGGCAATTTCTTATTTAAATAGTATTTGTTTTTGCGCATTCTCGTGCTTATACTCCACTCAAGTGTTTCCATATTTGAATGTTTTGACTCTTTGTGGGCAATCAAATTAATATAGTTTTATAAATATCAATTGTTGCAAGTAAATCGTCGGATCTCATGTATGGTTACATATAAGAGTTCATACATTTTATTTTTCACATCGCATAGGGCCGTTCTGCATCACCAAAACTCTCGTCACTCCCAAGCACACCAAAGATCCCGTCACTCCCGAGCACGCCAAAGCTCCCGTCGGTCCCGAGCACGCCAAAGCTCCCGTCGGTCCCGAGCACGCCAAAACTCATGTCGCTTCCGAGCATGCCAAAGCTCTCGTCACTCCCGAGCACGCCAAAGCACCCGTCGTTGTTGAGCACGCCAAAGCCCTCGTGCTCCCGAGCACGCCAAAGCTCCTGTCACACTCAAGCGCACCAAAGCTCTCGTCGCTTCCGAGCACACAAAAGCTCTTGTCACTCCTGATGCTTTCGAGTAAGTCAAAGCACTTGTGACTCCAGATCACGCTTCTGTGAGCTCTGGCAACTCCGACATTCTTCAAAATCTTATTGCAACGAGCGATAGTCTTTCACCCTCGAGCATTCTACTACTTTTAACTAGCGGTGATCTATCACCCTCGAGCATTCTACTACTTGTAACGAGCATTAGTCTGTCACCCTCGAGCATTTTACTGCCTGTAACACTCAGAGAACTAGTGAAATTTGGTCGACACCAAACCGTCCCCGTGGTTTTTTTAACCTTTCAGGGTTCTTTGTTAGCCGTTGGATTTTTCTATGACTGTTTCCGCGCTCGAGCCGCTCCCGGGCTAGGATGGTTCGCTTCGACCGATCTACGAGCGCTTCGAGTGACTAGCAACAAGGGTCATGGTCCTACAGATGCACACCATTGTAAAAGAGGTAGAGTTCCTAAAAATGGGTGAGTTCACCACGAGATTAAAATTAGGCTCTCGGTCATGATGTGGCTCGAGACGACGACAGGGGAAGAGTCGGAAAAGTCCATACTCAATAGCGGGTCAATAGGTATAGTGTCGAAGAATACTCCTCTAGACGAAATAAAAACTAGATCTAAAGGAAGTGTAGAGGGTTAATATACTGTCACAAATTTATTGGGTTGCACGTCCTCACACTCGTGACAATACTCACTAGTCAGACTATTGTCGCTCTCCACCTGTATTATACGGTAATGATCCAACTCGACTCCAAAAACAAGTGAGCATTGAGTCTCATCAAGATGAAATGAATCAAAATCAAGTGGCGGGTCTTTCATGTCAGTGGGAGCACTACTAGACACATCGGTGGCTTGACCTAAACCCTTAGACTCTATCCTATAAACTATTCTTAAGGCACTCAGGTGATCAAGATGAGCATCCATACGATCAAATTGATCAAGAATTAATCGCTGAAATTCGGCTTCCGACATCTCCGTTTTCAAAACACTAGGACAATCTCTACACGTGGTGTTATCCAAATGATGGTGACCTTTATAGAGCTTCTGATAATCATCTAAAGGGGCGTCCCTAACATAATCAAAATGTGCATGAGGGTAGACGTGATCCCTACGAACGAGTGGCGGCGAGCAAGGATGATCAATGCGATCGCATGAGGACCTCTCCACAGGAACTCTCTGGGGTCGAGCATATGCGAACTCTGACTCCTCAAATAGTGGAGAAGTGTAACAATGATGACCTGAATGGTACTCAACCCTACCATCATAAAGTCGTGGAGAGGCGTAATGATGATAACGTAAGGACCTCTCTACATGGTGATCGCCTCTAACATAATGGAATCGTGTTACAGGGTCGACATGATCTCCGGAAGTGGTGTGCCGCACAAAAGGATAATCACCGTAATAATAAGGGTGTCTCTCAAGTGAAGGCGAGGGGTAGCGATAATAGTACGTCATAGGACATAACCTATAGACTCAATAACTGTTTATCAAAAGAATGCTCACAATCCGACTCTGATACCATTTGACCGAGGACAAATCTATAGGTGGCGAACAAGTGATGCCCTAACCCGAGATGTAATACAATTAATCATGTCACGACTGCAATGAACCTAAACCCCGTCTAATGAAAGGTTGGATACGCAAGTGTGTAATTACCAAGCAACTCTAAGTGAGGTGTAAATAAATAGCTCTCATATATGTAGGATGCAAGCAATACACGACAGAGCGAACAAAAAAATAATAAAGGAGTAAATCGCATGCATATAATTATAAGGCAAGACAAAATTATTTCAGAAGCAAAGCAATGTTTGGTTTTCCTCGGCATGAGGGGCCAAAATAAGAGCGCGCGGCGAATAATTCTATTACGGTGCCGCCGTGGTCGCGCTTATCTAAGCTATTTTATATTTTTGTATGCGTTTTGGAGCCTCCATGTCTAAGCCCAGGGAGGGGGCGCTCTATGAACTATTTATATGTGAGGTGTGTGTGTGCAAACAAGAAAAAATAGTAAGAGTGTTTTTATTTTATGTCTTCTCATCTCTCTCTAATTCTCTCTCTCTCTACCCCTTTTCCTATTCCGGACCGATCGAAGCCCTAGCCGCCGAAGTCAATCGCGATACCCGCGATTTCCCATCCAGACGCTTCCATCACACGCCGCGAGGTCCACCGCCGTCATAGCTCGTCAGAGAGCTTTCCCCTCCTCCGCCGAGAACTTCCCACATCTTCCCCAGGTTACGCGCTCTCAATCAAGAGCCCGTAACAACTTGGTATCATAGGGACCGACTCTCCCCGACGCCGCCACGCCCGATCTGGCCTCTCCTCACCCCGCCGCGGCCTTCCCAGGCCACAACGGCGAATGCATCCCCGCCAGCTGTTCCGTCCAGCTTTCCTCTCCTCAGCAACCAGCCGCTAGTCGCTCCCCCACGGCCGTTCTCCTCGGCTCATCTTTCGACAGACGTTACCTCCTTGCGGCCTCGACCGGGCTGCTACCGTCTCCGGTCGGCCACGTCTCCAGCATTTCCGGCGTCGACAACCCACCATTTCCTCCGCCCGCGATGGCCGACCAGCCCTCTCTCTCTCAGATTTTTGAGTCTCTTGCCAAGATACTTACGAAGAACAATAACGCCCTCATTGCCGCCATCACCACCCAGCTAGCGGCTCATCGGTCGGCCCCACCAACACCGGGTTCCTCCAGGGAGGCGCCGATTCCGCCGACCCTACCGGAAATTTTTCCTCCGCGTCACAAGTGCGACGGGATGCCCCAATATTTGCGGCTGGATTTTCCAATATTCGACGGCCATGAAGATCCCTTGGCCTGGCTTTCTCGCTGCGAGCAGTTCTTCGCCTACCAACGCACACCTTATGACGAGTGGCTCAATATTACTGCCTTCCATCTGTTGGATCCTGCACAGCTCTGGTTCTCCCATCTGCAACAGGAGAAACCTCTCTTATCCCGGAACGACTTCAAGATGAACTGCACCCTCCGCTTCGGTCCGCCGCTCCACAGCAACCCCCTGGCGGACCTCATTTCCCTCTGACAGACCGGTCCGGTCGACGAGTACCTCGAGCAGTTTTAGGTCCACTGGGCCCGCATGACTGACGTTCTTCTGACACAGCAGGTGTCCTTCACCACAGGACTTCACGAGCGGCCTTGCATGGACGTGGAATCTCTGGGGCCCACAACTCTCACCACTGCGATGAACTTGGCTAGCGTTTGCGAGAAACGTCTACTCTTGGACCACCCTCTTCTCTATCGTCGGGACACTGATGGATCCAGTCGCCCTCAGCGGCCTCTGCCCTCGGCCTCCGTCAGTCCTCTCGGCCCGAAACGCGACACTGACCGCCCGACTGCTATTCGACGACTGTCCCCACAGGAGATGAGTGACTGTCATGCAAAGGGTCTTTGTTACAACTGCGACGAGACATTTTACCGGGGGCATCACTGCAAACGCCTATTCTGGTTAGAGGTGGACGATCCGTTGGCCGACCGAGATGCTGACACCGACACAGGCGGCCCACATCGACCGTCACTATAGACCAAGCTTGAGGACAAACTTGTTGCCGGACAGGGAAGGGATGTCACGGTGCCGCCGTGGTCGCGCTTATCTAAGCTATTTTATATTTTTGTACGCGTTTTGGAGCCTCCATGTCTAAGCCAAGGGAGGGGCGCTCTATGAACTATTTATGTGTGTGGTGTGTGTGTGCAAACTAGAAAAAATAGTAAGAGTGTTTTTATTTTAATTTTTCTCATCTCTCTCTAATTCTCTCTCTCTCTACCCCTTTTCCTATTCCGGACCGATCGAAGCCCTAGACACCGAAGTCAATCGCGATACCCGCGATCCCCCCCCCCCCCCGGACGCTTCCGCCGTCGCACGCCGCGAGGTCCACCGCCGCCATAGCTCGTCGGAGAGCTTTCCCCTCCTCCGCCGAGAACTTTCCACCTCTTCCCCGGATTACGCGCTCTCAATCAAGAGCCCGTAAAAAATTCCTACAAATCACACAATATCCCAAGAACAAACGACTACGATTCTTCAATCCAGACAGGTATGAAATCACATCATCATATATTAAAATTGAAGAAATTGTTCCATACAACGATAAAACAATACATATGAAAGGGAGGTCGTAGTGTGGAGATCCGGTGATTCACGAGAGCTTGGTGGTTGTTCTGGAGGAGACAACTATTGCATGGTGGTTGGAATCAATGTGTTGGAGCCTAGAGGTGGGGAGGACATGAATATGAGAATGCTAGCTGTTGGGAGTAATAAAGGAGGGGGGATCGGGAGGAGCCTGGGGAGAAATTTTGCGGCCAGAAAAAAACGTGCGTTGTTTAATTTAGTGGGATTCACGGCAAGGAAAAGGGGTGTTGTCCGCTTTAGTGGGATTCATGATAAATCAGGAGCTTTATGGGCTGTTTCACGACAAAATCAGAACAGGACTTCACGGGAGAGATGAATGTTGGTTATTCATGGGAAAGCAGAGTTGGCTCACAAAAAAAACCGGTCATTCACGAAAATTAGGAGATTCAGAGGCTGTGAGGGGGAAATATCAGGGGATACAAAATACAAACCTAAAAAATCGCACCTTAGGATTTCGCAACATCACAAACCGAAAGATTGCACCATTACGAAAATTTCTTTCTCCAAAATCAGTAATGAGATAGCTGCCCCCTACTAATATTATAATAAAAGAGCATAATGACACTGTGACAATGACTATGATTGACCAAGAGTGTCAAGTGCCCGATTTCACTAAATAACGACTGAAAATACAAAAATTATATATGAAACCATGCAAACAAAACTTCGGACGCATCCGCAGAGTCAGATCGTCGATCCGGATAAGCTAAATGTGGCAGATGGCCAATCGGCCCCGAACGGGCCCAAAACTCGCGCTTTACTGCGGGTTTGCGTCGACATTCCGCATCAATAACAAGCATTAATTCCAACACATTGGAACACAAATATTTTAAGCACGCAACAAATAAGTCCTGCAAATCAGATGATTTTACGGAAACAAAAACATATGGTATCACATCCATCAAGATATAGTTCATGCAGTGTTGTAGATGTAGGCCGACATGTCCGACATGTAGACCGACATAAAGGTTTTGGGGATAAAACGTCACAACATCGATATTTTAAGCAAAAATATCGTTTTTGAAAATATCACACGATATATCCGTTTAACCCGATATATCAGGCGATATTTCGCAACCGATATATCGTCGAGAGTGTTAAAAATATTGTTTTCATTTTTGAGGAGACCAAACACCGGTTAAGGTGTTACCGTGTGACCTTGAGGTCATGAGTTCGAGTCCTAGAAGCAGCCTCTTGCAAAAATGCAAGGTAAGATTTGCTTACATTTCACCCTTATTGTGGGATCCTTCCCCGGACCCCTGCTGCACGGGGATGCTTTGTGCACTGGGTTGTCCCTTTTGAAAAAACAAAGCAGAAATATTTTATTTTGTGTTTCATTTCGTGAACTTCTCTAAGTTTAGTGTTGATTAATTTCTCATCTCGCTCTCATTTGGTGAACTTTATCTCGTTTATTGCAGCCGGCGACTCTTTCTTGTGTAATTTATAAACATACACTATGTGTATATATGTTTATTATGTAATTTATAAACATACATTTTGTATTCAATTGTACATATTTATTAAAACTGTGTATATATATGAATAAATTTATTTAAATACTAAAATCTGACATTGTAAAATATCCCTGATATATCTCCCGCAATCTGACATTCAATATTTCAAACTCAAACCGACATGAACCCGACATCCGATATCTGCAACCTTGAGTTCAAGCATAAAATAGTAGTAAACAAGAACACCAAATTACGACTTACACATGCAGGCGTGGGCGATATCTGGCGCTGTAAGAGGAAGGAAGAAGGGCAAGTAAACCTTGGAGAAGCCCCAAAAGGGTGCAACTGGCATCGGTGAAGACGCGGAGGTGGAAGTCTACAGCGAGGAGGGATGTGGCAGTGGCGATTTACAACAAGGCAGACTGGGGAAGTGGTAGTTTGAGGCAGAAGGGCCAAGGGAAGGGGATACGGGATGGACCTGGGCAGTATCGAAAAGGATTATGGAGGGGAAACAGGATGCGGGTTGGTTGATTGGTTCTATGGGGACTGGATGGTAGGGGAGACGACATTGGACGTGGGGAGGGCAGGCGGTGGAGGGATAGGGTATAGAGGCGGCGGAGGTTAGAGAGGAAGGATGGGCGGGAAGGAGGCGGGTGTATTTACGATATAGGTTGGAGGGGCGAAGGTTGCGGCGCTTGCAGGCTGGAGCGGGATCAGTGGCAGTGGCTAGGGTGTAAAAGGGAGGAACAAAAAGTAAATTGCTAAGGAACCCAAATCGATCGCTTTACAGATGCTAGCATGCTATTAATAGATGAAAAATTGCTGGAAGAGATGATCATTTTGAGTCGAATAGTCGATTTTGTGTATTATTAGTTCTTGTTGTCACATTATGACCTCATTTTAATTATCAGTGTATTCTTCATTTCTTTCTATATGATGTTTGCGCAGAATGATGTTCAATGTGCCTTGTTGTATGGCTTTGGGGAGACTTTGCACCATGGTGCACCAGTCATCATTGACGGTATATCTATTGAGATGATGTTTAAAGATAATGTCAGACCCTAACATATCCTATAGGCCATTTAAGTTGTTGATTGATGCTGGTTATTACATCTAGATTTTGAAAATGTGAATAAACCACAGGAGAAGTGATAGGGGGTTCGGCAAGAAACTTGATGTGAAAATTCTAAGAGATTGGCTGCTCTAGAAAGATAGCTCATATTCAGCAGCCATAGCATACGGAAAGAAAAAAGAACACAGCACAAACCTGTAGAGAAATGACAGCGCGATCAGTGAACCTTTTTACTGAAGCAGGAATATTTTCTGGCAAAGTTTTTGCTACCCTTTCCAGCTCCTCCTGTTGCTGTTTTGCAGTGACTCTATCAGGACCAGAATACCTATCAACAAGCTCTTTCAAATGTGGCAATCTTTCCCTTAGGTCCTCAATAGCTTCCTGAGTAAGATAAATACGGTAATAGATTAGTTAGGAAAAGCCAAAAATTTAACGCAGTATTCATATACACTCCATGAAGTAACAGTCAAATAAAATTATTTAGTTCAAAAATAAGAAATTATGGAAATGTGTGCCTGTACTGACAGAAAGAGATAGGCATAAGCAAATCCAGTATCTTGATGTCAATTACTTTGCAATATATCCATTGTTCCTACTCCAATATGAAAAATAGACTTTTGATAGTGAAAGAAGGAATATAGAAATTGAAGTGACTGTATCATGATTTACTTTAAGGGAAAAAAATCAAACAGGTGAACACAACAATTCAAGTTGTTTTGTTGAAAAAAACAGTAGAAACAATGCTTGGGTTTGTTTAAATATTACCAAAGAAAATGTTTTAGTCCACAAACACTCATTTTGTTTTGGTCACTTCTCCCGGGAGTAAAAGTAAGCGCGTTTTTATTTTTATTTTTTTAATAACGTGTTACCTTGGTGGGATAAAAGCTTGAGTGTTGTTGCTGTAATAACGTGTTACCTTATCAAATAAAATATTGAACATAACATCAGTATGATTCGTATTCTCCACTTGAAAAAACCAATACATGGGGCTAAATACTAATTTGTAATTCTCATAACAGTAACCTTAACAAGAGCAACAATAATCACAAGCCAGATCGCCAAATAAAAAAAAACAGTACTGCCCAACGAGTTCACAAACTCTATCAGAAAAAAGTTTGTTATTTGGTTAATGAAAAGACATCCATCAAAAATCATAGATTTGAATTTTCTCTATGAGAATTTGAAATATAAATAATTATTATTTCAAAAAATATTAAGAGCTCTCCTCTTTATAGAAAGTAGAGGAGGAAAAAGAATGTATACATGGAGATGGAAGACTAAATACTGACGCAGGACGAATCTATAGGCGACGGAAAAACGACGACCTAATCCTACATGTTATGCAAAGCCCGACGGATTAATCACAAATTAGATAATAAGCATTAACATCACACACAAATAAATTCATAGTAAGGGAAAATAATTAATTAGGGTGAAACAAGCTTAAGCTTTCCTCCGCGTGAAAGGCCAAAGCAAGAGCACGCGGTGAATAAACCCTGCAAATCACAATATTTATCCAAAAAAAACTACCATACAAGAGATCCAAAATAAGTATACGAAAATCCAATATAAATATGCTGAAAATAGTAATCTAGTACAAAGAAATTTCACTAAATAGTGGGCTGACTAAGACACTGAGGAATCTAGAGCCGGAGATGCGTGTAAGACGATCCGAGGTGGAACCGGAGGCGTGGAAAATGGTGTAGGTGACTGTCCTCGACAGTAGGGGGTGAAATTAGACCAGAAATGAATAGATCCGGCCACGTGTGGGTAAATCCTAGCGAGGGATGGGTGGATATGATGTTTAGGAGCGGATCCGGGCTAGGGGAGGAAGGGAGGGTGAGGGGAAATGGTGGATTGGTGCTGCAAACGTCCGTCAAGATATGGATGTAGAGGCTGATTGGAGGTGGTTTCACAAAGAGGGAGGATTTGGGGGGGTGCGGTTTTGGGTTGTAGAGAGAGGAGAGGTTTCAGTGGGGGGCAAAGGGCTGGGCGGCGGCTGTAGGTAAGCCACCGGAAAGGAGAAGGGGGCGGTGGTTTGTGGATCGGGTGGGGGAAAGCTAGGGGAAGGGCCGGTGGTGGGTGTATAGGAGCGGATCAGGGTGGCTGCCGGATGGAACTACTGGACCGAGGAACAACTTGCTGTTTTGGGGATGTAGGGGCGGCGACAAGGGCCTATGGAGGGGGGAGAAGGTGGCTTAGGGTTAGGGAAGACTTGGGGAGGGAGATACCAACTTAGGAGTTATCATCTAGGGTTCCACAGAGTCAGCACCGTGGCGGGATCGCGGGAATCTGGAAATACGTTTCACCAAATTCTGCAATGACTCTAATCAGTCCATAAACTACCTATTTATAATAAAAGGAAAACTAGGGCATCTCACCATCAACGACTATGATTGGCCGGAGGTAGGGCCACAGAAATACATCAAAATAAAATGCAAAATAATGAAGTAATATATCAAATCGATTTGCAAAGTGAATCCAGACACATCTGCGGAGTCTGATCATCGATCCTGGCACGCAATATATGGAAAGTCGTCAATTGTCTCCAAACGGGCCCAAAACTCGTCCTCCATTGCAGGTCCACGTCTTTGCTCCGCATCAAATACAAAAAGGAGAAAAATGCAATGGCCCATATCCAGGCTTTCAGTCTTGGGCTTTAATACTCCCCCCCCCCTCCCCCCCTCAAGTTGAAGCATATATTTTGATCATTCCCAACTTGACATAAATATTCAAAGAAAGAAAGAAAGAAAATGACATAGGCCAACTCTTTATTTGAAAAACAAATGAAGCATATATTTATTTTTTGATAATTTCTTCTCTGAAGAAGTGACAATCAACTTCAATATATTTTTAGATATGTAGATAACAGTTTTATTACCACAAAACATCGGTAGAGGATAATAGTAGATTTCTCTTAAGTCTTTTAAAAGTGATCTCTGTTAGATATTGTATTTTGTAGATATAGCTTAGACTCACCTCAGGTGCTGGGATCACCCTCTCATATCTTATATATATATAAAGCAATATGCATATGTTTGAGGCACACCACACTTTATTTTTTGACCATTGGATTTACCTCAAACTAAAATCCTACCACTACATGAGAGAGAGGGGGAGGAGAGAGAGAGGGAGAGAGAAAGGGAGAGAGATGGCGGAAGTGAGAGGAAGAAGAGGCAGATGGCGTGAAGAGAGAGGGGGAGGAGAGAGAGAGGGAGAGACAGAGGGCGAAAACTTAACGTTTTTACGTCTAAATGTAAATATTTTTACAAAATAAAATTTGTGGTATTGATTAAAAAAAGTTTACGGTCATTTTGAGTACTCATATGTATATATTGCGGTCGATGCCCGCCTTGATGCGGGCGCAGCCCGCAACGACGCATCGAGCACGGGCGAAGCCCGCCTCGATGCGGCCTTCGGCCCGAGAGCATTGAGCACGGGCGCAGCCCGTGCGAAGATGCTCGTGTGTATATATATATACACACACTATTGTTGAGAAATACATTAATTCATTTTTCCTATCATGGTATCAGAGCTATAGGGTTTTCACGGGAGTCTATCGTGCGCCTCCTCTAGTTCGTTCTGACTCTCGATACCGCACTCTGATCTTGCGCCTCTCCCTTGTTCTGATCTCACGTCACGTTCTGATCCCGAACACCGCGTCTAATTCCGATACCTCAAGCCGTGCCTGGTTCCAACGTCGTGCCTGGTTCTGATCCCGCGCTCTGCTCCCCGTCTTTGTTTCCGCTAGAGCTTCTACTGTCGGAGCTATAACTGCTCTATATGATGTAACTGATCTGTCAAGGTTCTCACACACCATTCCTAGTTGGCCACCTACCGAGTGCTCTGCAACAACGAGTACTTACTCCTTCGTGGGTATAGAAAGAAGGTACAGGATGAATTTATATGAAATCTATCAGAGACAAAACAGAGCGCAATCAGAAAGAATCATGGTCAGAGATTTAGTGTTGAGAGCAGAGGAAATTTATGGGAGAACTTTGAGTCGAAGGAGAATCTTCAGGTGATCATTCTCATTCCTTCTTGTGTTCATGATAGTATCTTCATGTCTTTTCAATTGAATTGAAGGTGTTCCACCACTTATAAAAGAAATTTGAAGTTGAAAAGAGAAAATAAAGAAGATTTGGTGGTTTTCAAAGAGTATCCTACCTCCAGAGCTTGTGTGGGGAGATAGAAGGCCGATGAAGTGCTGAGAAAAGCCATTTATTATTAATTTTAATGGATTTTTCATCAGTGATGCCATAATTTTTAGTTGTTTAGGAATTTTTATTCATAGAAGTGTTTGTGATTTGTGTTAACTTGTGTTATGTGTATTTGGTGCTTGCTAACTACTTACTCAAAAGTTCAATCAAGCAAGAAAAAAAAATGCACATCTTGCCTGTGTGGTCATAAGATTTTTCCCACCAGAAAGGCCATGGAACAAACACCAACAACCACAGAGCTACCAGTGCCACTCCAAAAGTTCAATATTGAGACTTGAGAGAGCATATAACTAACAAATTAAAAAATTAGGTTCCCAAGTCATGATTAAGCATTGTAACCTATTTATAGAATGATCAACTATCTCACCCAGAAAAAAACTTTTTATGCTCAAATTCATGTTTTATTTACACTTTATCCACCGCATGCAAGCAAAATCAAAGAATTAGTAAGTGATCAACAAGATAATCTAAGAAGCTAAAGCACTTTTAATTCAGCTAATCAAAGAAACAAGACTACGCCCAAATAATAGTTTTATAGAAACATAACTACACAGTCTAAATATTAACAATATGAATTTCTTATACCCTTACAATGAAAATCATAATAAGTAAGAAAAATAACTAAGGGCCCATTAAATTGCTTACAATTAGAAGAAGAAGAAAAAAACATTTTCTTAAATAATGTATTTGTCAAACTCACTATTTAGTTTAAGCAGTTAGATATTAGGATCAAAGTCAAATTCCACAAACCTATTATCTTTGTAAATTTCAACTTCAAAATGAATGAAAATAAAATCATAATTTTCTAAAGGGGTAATTGACAAGATGCACCCTTGAAATGTAAAGTTTTGGCAAAATGTACCCCAAATAGTTAAATATTGGTATATTACAAAATGCACTCCCCCCCCCCCCCCCAAGTAGAAAAAAGCTGGAACTTTGCTCCCTGATGGGGGGGGGGGGGGGGGAGATTATTAGGACCGGGCTCCGTCCCTAAATCTCCGTCCGGGAGCGATAGCAATTTGCCGCGTGGAAGAGGTGACGGTGGTGATCAAAAACTAAAAACACTTGGGCATTTTGCTAGTCTTTCTCTAATTGGGACGTGCATTTTGCTATATTTAACAATTTGAGATACATTTTGCCAAAACCCATTAATTCGAGGTTCCATTTTCTAAACCATTATCCTCTATCCACAAAGAACCCTAAGCAGCAACTCCTACAAAAAAAAAAAAGTAAAGTGCTGGACAAAACAGTAGACTGATACCTCCCATTCTTCCTGGCTCTTCATCCCTGTATAAGCCATCAAGAAAGGTTTTGACACTGCTAAAGCCTCTTCAAGGGTCATAGGAGGCTTCTCATCTATATCTGGATTTCTGTCAAACTCCATTATATACTCAGGCTCGTACTCAATCTACAGTAAGACACAAGCATAATCAGGCTAGAAAGGAAGAGTGATCGAATAATCATGCAGTAAACATATTCAGCCTACCAAATTATTAGTATGCAGTGCGTCCAGATAAGCCTCATCCATTGGAGAAGGCAGCACGCGTAAACCAATCTCCTCAAATCCCTCAGTCAAGAGCTTCATCTTACTCTCGCCAAGCATCTTCTCCAGCTTCTCCCCATCAGCATCATCGCCCACGTAAAGATCAAACCCTTCATCGGAGTCACGGCGGCCTCTTCCGCCCCCAAACCTATCTCCTCTTCCTCTGCCTCTCCCTCTTCCGGCCATTCCTCTTCCGCCTCTCCCCCTCCCGCCGGCGCCGCTCGGCCCTCCGCGAGATAGAACTTCCATCGCCTTTTTCAAAGCCTCCTCGCTTCCAAGCTTCCGCTGGGTTGGCGACGATGGGGGACTTCTGTCTGTGGGCTGCGTTCTGTTGGGCAGGTGCCGATTCACCTCGACGGGACGGGGGTCAGATTCTGCGCTTCTGATGGGTTTACCCCTACCAGATCCGGAGAGAATGGGAGGCGGGAGGCTCCGGGGAAGGGCGGCGGACTCCCCGGAATCGGCGGGCGGAGAATCGGAACCCGGTCGTCTGAAAAAGATGGGTTGCTTCGGCTGGGAGTGATCGAGACCGGGGGACGAAGGGGGATGAGAGCCGCGGCCGCGGCCATGGCCGGGGGAGAACGAGGGCTTGATGGAAGGCGCTGAAGGCGTTAAAGGTGGGAGTCCGGGGGGAGAAGGGAACGGCGGGTGGCCTCGTCCATGTCCGAAGGAGGAGGAAAGTGAGTCTTCGCCGTCGGGTTGGCCAGGGACGCGGGTCTGCGGTGACGGAGTAGGCGGAAATCCGGCGCCTCGGCCCCTTCCTCTTCCTCCTCCGCCACCGTCGCCGCCACCGCCGGAGAAGGTGGATAAGGCGGCGGCTATGGGGCGGCGGGGAGAAGCGGCGAATCGGTTTAGGCCTCTCATGGATTCGGGAAATGGAGCAGTGGCAAGCTGAGTGGGCGAGTCCTCGCGGGTGATAAGCTCCGGTCCCTCTGGACTCGAGAAGTTTAGGTTGGGTTTGCCCGTGGAATAACCATTTCTGTTATTTGCAGAATACATATAATATTAGGAGGGAAATAAAGAAAATTGTTAGACACTACATTTTTGATTGGTTGCACACTTACACTGCAATTTTTTATAATTTAACTTTAAAATTATCCCTCAAAAAATATTAATGTCACCACACTAGCACATTTTTTACTAGCTTGAAAATTGAGTTTTGTTGCGGACTAACTCGATGTCCCGATCGGACCGGATTTACTTGGACCGTCTTAGTATGCGAGGCGGTCAAGCGCGCACTCAGTCAATGAAAATAGAAGATTGACACAGGATGTGATGACGTGGAAAAAAATCCCTCAACCAGGTAAAAAACCACGTGACTGGATCTGTGCCAGTCAAAATCCACTAGATATTTGCGGTTATAATGTGCAGGGAGAATCGGGGGCGACAGACCGCTTCCCGTTACAACTTGGGGGGTGAGAGAGAGACTTCCGTTCCCAATGGGCGACAGACCGCACCACGAGAGCGACTTGGGCACTGGAATCCGAGGAGTGGTTATGGTGCTTGGAAGTTTGGAGCGCGGCTTTGGCGCTTGTTCGCTTGCAGTGGTCGTCTTCCTCCCTCTTCCGTTCATTCCGGGACTTAGGCGTTTTCCTACTGGTGGCTCGAGGTGGTTGGAAAACGACTCGAGGGAGGAGTCCGGCAGAGCTATTGCCCGAGGAAGAAGATGATCGGGAGCAAAAAAGTGAATTATGAGGAGGCCATATGACTCCTTTTATAGCCTCATGGAGAGAATTATGGCGGGCCCCACCACTAACTTAGTGGGTTAGTGGGTGGTTACCCACCAGATCGGACGGCTAGGAGAGCCAACCATGATCGGACGGCGGGCAAACCGTCGACAGTGGTGGGGCAGGCGGGCGGCGGCGGCGGCCTGGACGGTGGTTAGGTCGGCGGCGGCGTGGTCGGCGGTCGTGGCTTGGCGGGCGGCCCGGCCGGCGGCGGCGACGGCCCGGCCGGCGGCGGCGATGGCCTGGACGGTGGTTAGGTCGGCGGCGGCCTGACCGGCCGCCGTGGCTTGGCGGGTGGCTAGGCCGGCGGCCGCGGCCAGGCAGGCGGCGGCGACGGCCCGGCCGGCGGCCGCGGCTAGGCAGGCGGCGGCGACGGCCCGGCCGACGGCCGCGGCCTGACAGGCGACGGCGACAGCCCGGCTGGCGACGGCGATTTCCCCCTAAAGGGGGCGGTTTTTTGGTGGAGAGAGAGGGAGTAGGCCCTCCCCCCATGTTTCCTTCATTATTGGGAGTTCATGGGAGGTGGGGTTGACTAGTCAACCCTATGATCTTTCATTTTGGGAGGAGATCATGGGGGAATCCTCCTTATAAGTTGTAACACCTCTATCCGTCACATAGCATATATCAGAAGGTCCGGCCGGTGCCCGTCGTCATATACTACGGACAGACCGGTTGGTTACTTATTGAAACCATTCAACCAATCACAACGTCCTACACAGCACCTAGCGGAAGCAATTATTAAGTTGCACAGTTAATAACCTTGCTATCATGAATGTCCACTGAATCAAAACATAGGAATGTTGAATACACACAACGACTGGCCTTAAGGCCTTACAGGAGTTTGCTTAAATTAAAAGTGTCTTCCAAACCCCGGCACGCAGGCCGGTCACACATGAGTACAAAAATCAAAACACTCGACAATTGGCCTTCGAGGGCCGGCACAGCAACTTGGGCTTTAGCCCACTATTTACCGCTCGGCTCCGCGGCACCTGCAAGCAACAATCCACCGCACGGTGGTAAACAAAGGCAACGGTCAGCTATGCTGACCAAATTATAACGATTCCGCTCCCAAACCGGGGCGACAAAGCTTCTTCCCTACACTTGTTAGCAAAACAAGCAACATAGCGAAATAAGCATCACATCACAGGTGCACGCTCACACGGCCGTACATCCCGTGCTTTCAGGGCACTTACTCGGCGAAGCCAGTCCGAAACCCGTCTGGTCCTTGACTCCACCACCACCCCCTGGGTGGCTGGCAACCTCGTGAGCATTTAGTCCTTTCGGCCGTAGCCTAGACTCGATCTCCAAACCTCGGTAAGTCCCACGTAAAATTTTAGGTCGCTTTAACCGAGCAGATGGAGCGGGTAGGGGTCCACCAGCCTGTTGCTCACCCCGCCGTTGCCATTTGGCCTTTGACGCGGGCTAAGCTTCCCCAGTCCCAAATATCGTTCAAAACACAGTACAGAGCCCCGCTATGTACCCGGTTGGCTCCCAGGCCACCGATATGACAGAAATGCGTTTCCGTCAAGATTTTCGGGTGCACCTCGAGGTTAATCCCCAAGATTCCCTGATGCATTCTACCGCATAGCAACCCGAAAACAATCAAAAACGCTCGGAGTCTTCTCCGGCTAAAGTATGCACAACAAATCATCACCGATCCAGACCAACACGTCCGGGTAGGCTTCACACATCATGCCTATGTCCGTACTATGATTCCGAACTCTAACAAGGGGGACTTTACATATCTACCCCAAGGAATACCGCAATCTCGCCGCACACTCGCGGGAGAAGGGTTTTCCCATGCAAAGGAAGAAGAACTTCACATGCTCAAGAAGAAAATCGTTACCCTTGCGTTTTCCCTCGGCGCCATGGAAATCCACCCAGATGAAAAGCACCGCAATCTCCTTGCCTCCGCGGATCCGAAGACGGCTCGCGATTTGGAGCTCCGAAGCTCCGCCGGTGATCGGATCTTGGCCTTCTTCCTCCTCCTTGCTCTCCCTTCTCTCTACCTTTTTAGAGAGATAAAACTCAAAGGGAATGAGGGTTTGTAACCCTATTTTCGGGTTTAAACCGCCAGAACCAACTCCCCACCGTCAGATCCCATCAAGAGAAAACGAACGGTCACGATCCGAACTCAAAATAAGAAAACCTAGGCCGAACACGGACTGCGACATGCCCGTGTCCAGGGCCGTGTCGCCCATTCGCCGTCTCGCCCGACGTTTCAACCAGCACACGACATTTGACACGGCCTCCGACACGTCCGTTTCACATGTGACACGGCCGTGTCAAGACCCGTGTCACGCCGTGTGCACTGCCAACAATAATTTCCCTAGGAGGACACGGCCTGCGACACGGCACCCGACATGCCCGTATCACATATGACACGCCCGTGTTTGTGCCCGTGTCATGGCCCGTGTGCATACTCAGAAAATTCCTAGCATGACACGCCCTGGGACACGCCCTGGGACACGCCCGTGTCCCAGGCCGTGTACCTCAACTCGACGATCGCCGATCGCCAAAACGTCGACCCCACGACCCGAGGTCGATCACGCCCATGACACGCCCGTGACACGCCCGTGACACGCCCGTGTCACGCCCGTGACACCTGCTCCAAAACCCAGACTTGGCTTAAAACGTCACCCGTCCCTCTTTTGAGTTTCGGGGTGTTACAACTCTCCCCCTCTTAAAAGAATTTCGTCCACGAAATTACTAAAGGAGAAAAAACAGAAACTCTCAGCGGTACCCAAGCGGAACAACTCCGGGTACACAACCAGCATAGGTTGCTCTCACTCCTAGGAAAGCTCCTCGCTAACGCAATTGTCCCACCGGACTACGACCAACCTGATCTACTTGAGACAAAATCGCTCGACTTCACAGTCTCCAAAACGGACGGGTTTGACATTAGTCTTCAACCCATCGTCCACCGCTACTTGATCGCCCGTGACCAAGTCCGAAGACTCTTGCGCCGCCTCCCCAAACCACTCCAGAAATCTCAAGTGGTCTAAGGTACACCGGGCTCAGCTTCCCCAAGCGTCACTCCGCGAAACACTCTTGAACGACTAAAACTTCCAATACGCCATCTGATAACTCCACATTCCGATACGTGGTGTTAAAGCACTTAGTTTGCCTCTCCTGCGCAATTAGCAAAAGTTCTCATATGGTTCGCACCAAAGGGGTAGTGTTTACCACCTCTTGCTTTAAATACAACTTCGTGTCATCCGTCTCTAGCCACGACAATGGCATGCGACAACTTCAACCTTATAGGGCCTCGAAGGGCGCCATTTATATGCTCGCTCGGTAGTTAAAGTTGTACGCAAACTTTACCAAAACAGATGGCCTTCCCACTGCTTCCCGAAGTCCAGAACGCACATGCGAAGTACGTCCTCCAACGTCCTGTTGACCCACTCGGTCTGCTCATCCATTCACGGATGTAAGACTGGACTAGACTACAACTTAGTGTCCAGCACTTTCTGTAACCACCTCTAAACATTGGACGTAAAACGCCCATCTCGATCGCTCACGATGTTGCGGGGCACACTGTGCGGTCTAACTATGTTATCCATAGGCATCTTTGCCGGTTACACCATCGGATCATCCTTCCTATGCGGAAAGAAGTTCGACACTTGTGTTAACCAAACCACGATCACCCAAAAGACGTCGTTTCCCTACCGCGACCTTGGCAAGCCATGCCCAAAGTTCAACGGTATGCCGTCGAGCTTCCACTCCAGAATAGGCAAGGATTTCAAGAATCCTCCAGGCTTTTGGCACTCCGCCCTTACGAAGGCGCAAGCTTGACACTTTGTCATATATAGTGCCACACCCTTCTAGGGTCCTGGCCGCCAGAGCAACTTCCTCAAATTTTGGCACAACTTCGTGCCTCCCAAGTGAGTTGAGTACTTGGTATAACGTATCATAATTCCACCCATAGATTACCCATGCTTGGGCCGCACGAACGATTGTCTTTCCTTGGTAACCCACCTTCAACCGTCGATTTGGGATTTTGACCCACCGAGCCGCACCCATGATTTCCTTCAAACTGCTTCCCAAACTATAGTCTGCCAAATACAATCAGCCAGGTCATACTGGACTTCCGACCAGTTCAATTACGCTTCGATTCTAGTCTGCTTGTCAACGCAAGAGATAGTTAACATCTCCAACTCCCGGGTCAAACTCTCAACATGAACCTACAACTAGTTGGCTTGGGCGGGAGCCCTGCGTCTCAACGCATCCGCAACTACATTGCCTTACAACGGGCACAAAATAACTTTCGAACGTAAAGTCCCCCAGGAACTCCATCCATTTTTGCTGCCTCAATTTCCGACCCTTTTGGTCCAACCGATATATCATACTCCTATGATCGGTACAAACATCGACTTATGCGTCGTACGAATAATGCCTCCACAGCTTAAGCGCAAAGCACACGGCCGCTAACTCCAGATGGTGGACCGGGCAATACCCCTCGCGCTCTTTCAACTAATGCGAGCCATAAGCCATAACATTATCATGCTGCAGCAGCACACAATCCAAACCACTGCCCAAGGCAGTGTCGTAGATCTCACAACTTTTGGTTCCACTCGGCGAACTTAACACTGGCGCCGTGGTTGACCAACTCTTTAACCCTTTAAAGTTTGGATGCACTCGCGAATCAAAACAACCTTTTAAGCTTTTCCCTGACAACGTTGTGAGGGGTAAATCTATCCGCGAGAAGTCCTGTACGAAACGCCTGCGGTAGCTGACCACACCAGAAACTCTGGACTTACGCTATCGAGACAACACAGGCCACCCTCGTATTGAGACTAACAACGCTGGATCCACGCTCACCCACTCTACCAACTATAGGACCGAGGAGCGCTACGAGGATAACCCAAGACTCGTGTTCGGAGAACTTGGTGTATACATGGTTCCTCCTTAGCATCCACAAAACCAAAAGTAGTAATTCAGAAGTGATACCCTTCACACTTCAATTACCCCAATGTGTCGTCGATGAAGACGGTCACAAAATGGACTAGGTACTCCATGAACGTTGTAACGACCCCATCCGTTAGATGACGTATAGTAGAAGGTCCGGCCGGGGCCCCACACTATATGCCACCAATAGACGGTGAGGTCACATGATAATACCAAACCAAACACGAATCCTAACTCAGAGCATTCTAGCGGAAGCTTTAAGTTGTAATTTGAACTCTAACCAGGAATGTCCAATATATAAACCACCTTTATATATAACCACGGAATGTACACAAATACATAGAGTTTGGCCTTAAGGCCTTACAGTTCCTCTTTTCACATCGTATGGTTTACAAACCTCGGCGCGCAGGCCGGCCATACATGAGTAAAAGAAAATAAGCAAAAACATTCGCTTAGCCTTCAAGGGCTAGCCGCAGCAGCAGCAGCAACAGCAGTAGGGCTTCAGCCCTTCACTTACCACTTGGCTCTCCAGCACCTGCATGGGAACAATCCACCCAACCGGTGGCAAACAATGCAACGGTCAGCATTCAGCTGACCCAATTATAACAATCCTACCCCTTTCTCGGGGCATGAGCATTCTTTCCCTGCAAAGCATGGCATCATCAAATAGCAATTATGTGCGCGCAGGCACATTCAAGCCATCACAACCATCGGCCACACGGCCCGACAGTCCGTGCACTCAGGGCACATTCTTGGTGTACCGGAATACCAGGGTCAACACCACCGTCCATACGGTATTTGAGCATTCTAGTCTTTCCGGCGCGCGGGCCTAAGACTCTCATTAGGCGCTCCAACAAAACCTATAACCAGGCTTCCAAGTCGGACGGACCTAACGCAGGTACGGATCAGCCACCCCCCGTTGCTCAAGTCGCCGTGCCACCTCGAATACGGAAGTATCCATGGCTATTTATAGGCGCGGGTCGGTTTCACCTTTCCTGTTTGGCAATCTGCCTTTTCATCGAGTTACAGCCCAACGGCTCAACCGCTCATAAAGTGGCAACGCACGGCCACAAGAGTTGCATCCAACCCTCTTCATTTCCTGGACATCATCCAGTACTTCCTGCTGCACCAAGCAACAGGTAGGCACAAGGCAACACAAGCCATAATCACGGAGCCTTCTCCGATATGCAAACAAGCATCACCAATCCAGACCATGTCCAGATGGGCTTCACACAGCATGCCTAGAGCCGTACTCCAATTCCGGCCTCTAACAAGGGGGACTTCACATATCTACCCCAAGGGACACCACAACCCACCGCACACTCGCGGGGAAGGGTTTTCCCTATGCAATGCAGAAAAGAAGGACTTCACATGTCCAAGGAGGGAGATCGTTACCCTTGTCGATCTCTTGGGAGCCATTGCAAACTAGCCGGTGAGAAAGAACCGCAGCAGCTTTGCCTTCACAACGCCGGCTTCGGATCACGAATCGGACCACGGGAGCTCCGCCGGTGGCTTGCTCTCCTCCTCCTTCTTCTTCCTCCTCTCTCTTTCTCTCTTCCTTAAGCAAAATGAAGAATGACTTCTTCATCATTCCTTGACGAATTTTATCCAGCCAGGAATCACCTGAGCCCTTGGATCCAAAGAGAGAATTTAAACGGCCACGATTTTCCCCAAAACTTACTTTTTTGGCTGACACGGCCTGTGACACGCCCGTGTCACAGGCCGTGTACCCTTAAGCGGCACACGCGGTATTCGAACCGACTGAGATTTACCAGAACACGGTCATCGACACGCCCGTGTCGAACCTGACACGCCCGTGTCATTCCTGAGACACGCCCGTGTCACCCCTGCCTCATCGAGCTGCAAGCAGTACACGGGTAGGCACACGGCATTGGACACGCCCGTGTCCACCCTGACACGCCCGTGTTCAAGGCTTGGTTCAAGGCCATATAATTTTCTGACTCGAACAGGCCATTTTCGAATTTTATTGAGTGACACGCCCTGGGACACACCCGTGTCCATGGCCGTGTCCCAGGCTCGACGATCGTCGACTATCGATCGTCGACTAACCTGAACACGCCCTGGGACACGCCCGTGTCCCAGGCCGTGTACCCCCGACACGCCCTGGGACACGCCCGTGTCCCAGGCCGTGTCAAACAGCCTCCAACCCAAAACTATTTGCAAACACATTTTGAGATTTCTGGGGTGTTACAATCCTCCCCCCTTAACAAAATTTCGTCCCGAAATTTGCACGGTAAGGACATAAGAACCAAAAATGCTAAAACTTGAGAATTCTGATATAACAAAAGTACACGGTCTACAGTTTATACAAACAGCTCGGGAAATTCAGCTCGCATGGTCTGCTCTCGCTCCCATGTTAGCTCTTCACGGCCACAATTGTCCCATCGGACATTGACCATCCCGATCACTTTGTTCCGCAACTGTTTCTCGGCTCGATCCTCGATCCGAATGGGTCTAACCCTCGTCGTTAGCCCATACTCGACCGGTACCCGATCATTCTCCACTACTTGAGCTGGATCCTTCACCGCCTTACGAAGGACTGAGATGTGAAATACATCATGTAATCCACCCAAGTCTGCTGAAAGTGCTAGTCGATAAGCAGCTTCCCCAACCCGCTCCACCACCTCAAACAGACCAAGATACCTCGGACTTAGCTTTTTCAAACGCCGAATCCTGGACACACCTTTGAAGGGTTTGATCTTCAAATATACCCAATCACCCACCGCGAACTCCACGTTCCGGTGTTTGGCATTGTAGTACTTTGCTTGACGATCTTGGGCTATCAATAGCCTCTCCCGAATAGAGCGTATGAGCGAGGTAGCTTCTTCGACTTCCTTTTTCCCACTCAGCTTAGATTCGCCTGATTCTGCCCAAGCTAACGGTGTACGGCATTTCCGACCATATAACGCCTCAAATGGTGCCATACCAATACTTGCTTGGTAGCTATTATTATAGGCAAATTCGACAAGAAATATATAATCTTCCCATCTCTTACCAAAGTCTAGGGCGCACATGCGGAGCATATCCTCCATCGTCCTGTTGGTTCGTTCAGTCTGGCCATCCGTTTGGGGATGAAAGGCCGTACTAAACGCTAATTTTGTACCCAACATTTGATGAACTAGCCGCCAATCATTCGATGTGAACCGCCCATCACGGTCACTAACGATGCTCCGAGGAACACCGTGCAGTCGAACAACCTGCTCCACATAAAGCTTGGCCAAGGTTTCCACTGAATCGTCTCTTCTGTTTGGAAGGAAGTGCGCCACTTTTGTCAACCGGTCCATAATCACCCAGATTGAATCATGACCGCGTTGAGATCTCGGCAACCCGTGCACGAAATCCATCGAAATATCATCGAACTTCCACTCCGGAATAGGTAACGACTTCAGGAAACCGCCAGGCTTCTGGCATTCTGCTTTCACCAACGCACAGGTATTGCATTCAGCCACATAACGTGCGACATTTTTCTTTAGTCCGGGCCACCAGAACAGCTTTTTCAGATCTCTGTACATCTTTGTGCTCCCTGGGTGAACTGAGTACTTTGCAAAGTGAGCTTCGTACATCAACTCTTCCCTCAATTTACCCACACTCGGGACGCACACTCGACCATTTCTTCGTAACAAACCGTTATCCCAAGAGAATTGGTCATCCGGCCCATCTTTTGCATAGCGCTGGAGACTTTCATCAAGCTCCGTTGCTCGCCGAACTCTGTCCGTAAGGTCATATTGCACCTCCGTCCAGTTCAAGCATGCATCGGTCGACGAACCCTTGTCAACACAAGATATCTCCAATGCTTCCAATTCCTGGATTAAACGCTGATCATGCCTCTGCAACCAGCTTGCCCGTACCGGAGTCTTCCGACTCAAAGCATCAGCGACCACATTTCGCTTCCCGGGAGTATAGTGAATCTCGAAGGTGTAGTCCCCAAGGAACTCCATCCATCTTCGTTGTCGCATATTCAGATCCTTCTGATCCAACAAATACTTTAGGCTTTTATGATCTGTATAGATATCCACTTTAACGCCATATAGATAGTGCCGCCACAACTTGAGCGCAAAGATTACCGCCGCCAACTCCAAATCATGGACGGGGTAATTCCGCTCATGCACTTTCAACTGGCGCGAGCCATAAGCAATCACTTTACCAAACTGCAGAAGAACGCAGCCTAAGCCGCTCCCGGAAGCATCACTATAGATCTCATACCCATCGGTACCACATGGCGATGTCAACACAGGCGCCGTGGTCAAACGACTCTTCAAGTCTTCAAAAGCTCGCGCGCACTCCGACGTCCAAATGAACTTTTGATCTTTTCTCGTCAGCGTGGTCAGAGGTAAAGCAATCCGTGAGAAGTTTTCCACAAACCGTCTATAGTAGCCCGCAAGTCCAAGGAAGCTCCTGACCTCGGCCACTGAAGACATCACTGGCCAATCTCGAATGACACTTATCTTCAACGGATCCACCGCGATACCTTCTCCGCTTACCACATGGCCTAAAAAGGCTACTGAAGAGAGCCAGAACTCACACTTTGAGAACTTGGCATAAAGCTTATTCCTCCGCAGGGTATGCAAGACCAACCGCAAATGGTTTGCATGATCCTCTTCCGACTGAGAGTATACTAAGATGTCATCGATAAACACAATAACGAACAAATCCAAGTACTCTCGGAACGTTCGATGCATTAGGTCCATAAATACCGAAGGCGCATTACATAGGCCAAACGGCATTACCGTGAACTCATAATGACCGTAGCGTGTTCCAAACGCCGTCTTGGGAATGTCACCTTCCCTAATCCTCAGCTGATAATATCCCGATTTCAAATCCAATTTGGAATAGACCGTTGATCCTGCCAGCTGATCAAAGAGGTCATCAATCCGCGGAATCGGATATTTGTTTTTCTCCGTCAGCTTATTCAATTCGCGGTAGTCAATACATAACCGTAAGCTACCGTCTTTCTTTTTCACAAATAGAACAGGCGCGCTGCTCCGAGAGCCAGTCCATACCAAAGATCACATCAAACTCCGATAACGGTAGCACAGCTGCACTCAAACCGAAATCCCGACTTCCTATTTGCACATCCACATCGCAAGCCCTATCCGCAAGCATCACACAGCCATTCGGCAACAGCACCCTTGTACTATCCACCGTTACATGACTTGGTACCCCAATTCGAGATACGAAATCCTCAGACAGAAAAGAATGCGAAGCACCCGTATCAAACAGGGCTCTCGCCAAATTATTCCGAATCAGGACAAAGCCTGCAGCACACACATCATGCACAAGCTATACATAACCAAAAACAATAACACTTAAGCAAGTAAACTAAATCAACTCGTACCTGTGACGACGTCACTTTGCTTAATCGCTTCCTGTTGGCCAAGCTGATAGATTCGGGGCTGTGCCTGAGACGCAGAGGAATCAACCACCGCTTTGCCCTTCTCAGCATAAGACGCACCCGTCTTCTTGTCTCCTTTGGGCTGCACAACCCGACAGTCACGAGCGATATGCCCCACCCGGCCACAGTTATAGCATGTACGAGAATCCGGCCGTGATGTCGCTCCCGACACCACGGTCATAGTCACTTGCCCAGATGGCTTGGACCTCTTGCCCCCTTTCTTCTGGTAAAACGATTTGCTCGGGCGAGGTGCTTGAAACTCTGGCTTCGACGCAACCAAGCCCTTATTCCCTTGCACCCGCCTCATGTCCTTCTCCAACGCGCACGCAGTATCAACCAACGCCTGAAACCCTTGGTTCACTGAACTCGAAAGCAGGAATCGCAATTCATCCCGCAATCCTTCATAGAACCGATTCGTTTTCCTTTGGTCATCCGCAAAGATTGTACCCGCATATCGTCCCAACCTGGTAAACTCATGCAAGTAGATATCCACGCTATCTTCCCCTTGCTTTAACCGTTGGAACTCATTTTCCATAGCAATGCGTTGCGCCGCTGGGACATGTTTCGCCAGAAATATCCGAGAGAACTCCTCAATCGACACTTGCGTTAATTGCCTGCCCGCCAAATGGTGTACCTCAAACTCGTCCCACCACAAACGCGCCTCTCCTTCAAGCATGAAGGTGGCCAAGGTGACCTTTAGAGTTTCCTCCGCCCTGATCGCTGTCATTATCCGCTTGACACGCGATAACCAATCCTCTGCCTGCGTTGGGGATCCCATTCCCGTAAACGTAGGAGGACTGAAGCTCATGAATTGCTTCAACTGTCGGTCAGCTGCTCGTGGATCTACAGCCTCAACCAGCTCGGGTCTTACATCAACACGAACTGGCACTACTGCCAGCTGCGCTTGCCCGGTCGGCTGAATCATGGCAAATAGTGCCTCAGCAACTAAGCGAACAGTTTCCGCAGATGGAGGAGGTATTGGCACCTCAGCTGGTTCCGCACTCTCATCAGAGCGCTGGGGCTCAGACTGCCCAGCACCACTACGCGTCACCTATAGGTGGACAAGACACATATTAGTGAACGTATGCAAGCAAAACAACACAAAAAGGAACGCGCAGATTCCTCAAACAAGATTTTGTACATTCCTTAGTGGACATTCCAGAGTTCATTAGCGTTACAGCAGGGCGCATAAACACGCGCTCGCCACCCCATAAAAGAATTCGTCCACGAATTCGATAGAGGAAGACCGAACGAAGCTGATACCAAAATGTAACGACCCCATCCGTTAGATGACGTATAGTAGAAGGTCCGGCCGGGGCCCCATACTATATGCCACCAACAGACGGTGAGGTCACAGGATAATACCAAACCAAACACGAATCCTAACTCAGAGCATTCTAGCAGAAGCTTTAAGTTGTAATTTGAACTCTAACCAGGAATGTCCAATATATAAACCACCTTTATATATAACCACGGAATGTACACAAATACATAGAGTTTGGCCTTAAGGCCTTACAGTTCCTCTTTTCACATCGTATGGTTTACAAACCTCGGCGCGCAGGCCGGCCATACATGTGTAAAAGAAAATAAGCAAAAACATTCGCTTAGCCTTCAAGGGCTAGCCGCAGCAGCAGCAGCAACAGCAGTAGGGCTTCAGCCCTTCACCTACCACTTGGCTCTCCAGCACCTGCATGGGAACAATCCACCCAACCGGTGGCAAACAATGCAACGGTCAGCATTCAGCTGACCCAATTATAACAATCCTACCCCTTTCTCGGGGCATGAGCATTCTTTCCCTACAAAGCATGGCATCATCAAATAGCAACTATGTGCGCGCAGGCACATTCAAGCCATCACAACCATCGGCCACACGACCCGACAGTCCGTGCACTCAGGGCACATTCTTGGTGTACCGGAATACCAGGGTCAACACCACCGTCCATACGGTATTTGAGCATTCTAGTCTTTCCGGCGCGCGGGCCTAAGACTCTCATTAGGCGCTCCAACAAAACCTATAACCAGGCTTCCAAGTCGGACGGACCTAACGCAGGTACGGATCAGCCACCCCCCGTTGCTCAAGTCGCCGTGCCACCTCGAATACGGAAGTATCCATGGCTATTTATAGGCGCGGGTCGGTTTCACCTTTCCTGTTTGGCAATCTGCCTTTTCATCGAGTTACAGCCCAACGGCTCAACCGCTCATAAAGTGGCAACGCACGGCCACAAGAGTTGCATCCAACCCTCTTCATTTCCTGGACATCATCCAGTACTTCCTGCTGCACCAAGCAACAGGTAGGCACAAGGCAACACAAGCCATAATCACGGAGCCTTCTCCGATATGCAAACAAGCATCACCAATCCAGACCATGTCCAGATGGGCTTCACACAGCATGCCTAGAGCCGTACTCCAATTCCGGCCTCTAACAAGGGGGACTTCACATATCTACCCCAAGGGACACCACAACCCACCGCACACTCGCGGGGAAGGGTTTTCCCTATGCAATGCAGAAAAGAAGGACTTCACATGTCCAAGGAGGGAGATCGTTACCCTTGTCGATCTCTTGGGAGCCATTGCAAACTAGCCGGTGAGAAAGAACCGCAGCAGCTTTGCCTTCACAGCGCCGGCTTCGGATCACGAATCGGACCACGGGAGCTCCGCCGGTGGCTTGCTCTCCTCCTCCTTCTTCTTCCTCCTCTCTCTTTCTCTCTTCCTTAAGCAAAATGAAGAATGACTTCTTCATCATTCCTTGACGAATTTCATCCAGCCAGGAATCACCTGAGCCCTTGGATCCAAAGAGAGAATTTAAACGGCCACGATTTGCCCCAAAACTTACTTTTTTGGCTGACACGGCCTGTGACACGCCCGTGTCACAGGTCGTGTACCCTTAAGCGGCACACGCGGTATTCGAACCGACTGAGATTTACCAGAACACGGTCATCGACACGCCCGTGTCGAACCTGACACGCCCGTGTCATTCCTGAGACACGCCCGTGTCACCCCTGCCTCATCGAGCTACAAGCAGTACACGGGTAGGCACACGGCATTGGACACGCCCGTGTCCACCCTGACACGCCCGTGTTCAAGGCTTGGTTCAAGGCCGTGTAATTTTTTGACTCGAACAGGCCATTTTCGAATTTTATTGAGTGACACGCCCTGGGACACGCCCGTGTCCATGGCCGTGTCCCAGGCTCGACGATCGTCGACTATCGATCGTCGACTAACCTGAACATGCCCTGGGACACGCCCGTGTCCCAGGCCGTGTACCCCCGACACGCCCTGGGACACGCCCGTGTCCCAGGCCGTGTCAAACAGCCTCCAACCCAAAACTGTTTGCAAACATATTTTGAGATTTCTGGGGTGTTACAAACGTTCCGTTCATCCGGTCTATGAACACTGATGCCACATTTGACTGCCAAAATGGCACGACCGTAGACTTAGATTGCTCATTCCTCGGGCTTAACACCGTCTTTGCGATAACACTTATCCTTATTCTCAGATGAGGGTAACCGGACTTACGATCCACTACTGAGCCCACCGAAGACCCGACTACCTGATTAAAAGATCATCGATCATTTGGATCGAGTACTTGTCCTATTTCTGCAAACTTATACAACTCTCTGCAACAGATACAAAATTGCAAGCTCCCGTCCTTCTTCTTGGTAAAAAGGACCGGTGCGCTCCAAGGCAGCGAGCTTGGACGCACATACCCTTGCTCCATCAACTTTTCTAGTTGAACCTTTAACTCCGCTATCACCTTAGGCATCAACCTATAAGGAGAGCGTGACACGGGTTTGGCACCTGACACAACTCAATCGTGAAATCGATCTCTCGCTACGGTGGGACTCCAGGGAGATTGTTCAGGAACACCTCGGGATACTCATAAACCACTGGGATACTCCCCAGAGTGGACTTAGACGTTACAGCCTCCACTAACGTGAAGAACAGCTTTGCACCAGCACACACTGTCTTGACCACCGGGAGGGCAGACGTCAGTGTCCTGCTCGATCCCTTCAGTTCCGCAAACGTTGTCTCCTGCCCAACACCCAGCTAGGTCTCTTTAGGGTTGCAAATGATAAAAGCCTTCTACTCCGAAAGTCATTCCATACCAAAGATGACATCGAACTCCACTAGCGACAACAACGACGCTAACAAGTCGAGTTCTTGACTTTCAATAAGACTCTTACCGCACAGACTGTATCTCCGCGCGCATTAGACGACCACTGGGCAATAACCCATCTAAATTGTTCCTTTACCATCGAAGGGAAAACTCTGATGCGCGATACAGATTCTTCGGATAACAGGAATGCGAAGTTCCCGTATCGAAACTATGCTCTCTCCGGATTACCAAGATTCCAAAACAAAGCCTAGAACTTCCAGTTCTAAGTTACCGCGCATAAGGCATCCGGCATAAGGAACTAGTTTGCTAACAAGAAAAACCATACCTGACATCCCGACGGTCGGCCACATGTCCTCCTGCTGGCCAAGGGTGTTCACTCCCGGTTGGGCTGGAGTAAACAGCGATGTGGTGGACGTCACCGCTGTTGAAACCGAAAAATCGGTCCCTGTGGAGTCCGACCCTTACGGAAGGGTGATCGCACACTTACTTCTCTACTCACAAGCCCAAGGGTCAAGGGAGAGGGACCGGGAACAGACCCAAGGCTTCAGCACGGAGGTCCCACCACACACCCGGAAGATCTTAGAGCGCTTCCCCTCCTTAGTCAAGTGCTGAAGCTAAGGTACCTCAGAAAGCGCTAGAAGACCGGGCACAAAAAAGCGTGCCTTCTGAGGTACCCCTTGGGTCCTATTTATAGGAAAAGATGGCCTGAAAATACCCAACCTTCACTGTTTTCGAGGACTATAGGCAATCCAAAGGGGATAACATGGTAAAAACATCCCACAACTGAAGGGCGAGCCGGCCCTGAGAAGAGCTCACTGAGTGGGGGCGGCGAGTACGGGAGCGAGAAGGCTCCCCTGCGCCGAGGTGAGGAGCGGCGGATGAACTCGCCTCTCGCAGCGCCGCGAACCTGACTCGCCTTGCCTCAAGCCTGGGAAGGTCGGGCCTGAAGCCCCTGCTTGCCGATGACGGTCATGTTGGTACTCGCCGACCCCGTGGCTCTAGACGAGCATGTACTCGGCCAGGCCCACGATGAACGACCTCCTCTCGTCGGGCTCAGCTCCACGGTCTTCGAGCTCGGTCCGACGATTGCCGAGCACGTACTCGGCATGCTGGGCTCGGCATACCCTGCTGAACTCACCTGAGGCTCGGGGGCAGTCTGGGCCGGCCGGATCGGCTCCTGTTAGCCCACTCGCTGGATACGGGGTTGTACACAATCCCCGCTCTTTGCGAGGTTGGCACAAACTCGGAAAGAAACATCCAACCCACCAGGATCCTGCGAGTGCGATAGGAGCCGAAAGGAATCTCTTGGTAGGACCCACCGATGGCTATATATACATGCCCTGCCTGCTCGACTGACCCCCGCCCCTCTCTTTACTTAAGCCCTGCCGAGATGCCACTCCCGAAAGAAGTCATGGAACGACTCGCGAAATCGCGCGGGGAGACCGCCCTTCGTGCCGCAGCCCTGACGGATCTGAGCGCCCCGGCCCGCCATTTTGCTGAATTCGGCTCGGCCAAGAGGGCGAGGCCCTTTCCTCCCGAGGCCGAGCACATCTTTGCTGACCTAAAGAACACTTTGGCCCATGGCTCCGACTCTTCCAACCGTTCTGCCCTGGCCCCTCATGACAAAGACTTTGTGGATCTTACCGCCGAACAGGACCAAGGCGGCGAGGTCTCCACACCAAGGGTCGAGAGTCTACCTGCCAAGGGGCCCGGGTCATCCCCTGACCCGCGCCCGCGAGACTCGCCTCCTGTCACCAAAATCGTGGAGCCAGACTCGCGGGGGTCAGTATCGCCGGCTCGCCTTCACTCTCAACATCCCTCCTCTGCTCCTGCGGCTACTGGGGTGGATGTCGAGCATACATCCTCTCCTGCTTCCCCCCAGGATACTGAAGGTATGCCCCCGACCTCCTTATTTTGCGTCTGATTCTAACTGGCGCTCGCTCCTCCCACTCGCTATCTTGACTTCCCTGTGCAGGCCTCCCGGACCCAGCCGCGACTGATAACTCCGCCGAACGGGCCGTTTACTCTCCTCTTCCATCGCCGCGCGCCTTGGACGTCTTCCTGGACTCGGAGGTGGACAGCCCCGAACGGTCGAGGCGAAGCCAACTGGTCCTGAAGAAGCTAGTGCGCGAGCTCCATGAGCTGAAGAAAGACAACTCCAGGCTGCAGGACGAGTGCACGCAGCTTGCCGGCGAGGCGAGGATCAGCTCGGCGTACGCGGCGACATCTTCCTCCATACTTTTTGACGAGATTGACGAGAACCTGCGAGCGGCGAACAGGAACCTGGGGCAGCTTCGACAACTTTTTGCGCAGCGGCTGGCGGCATCGGGTCGACGAGACCGGGGTAATTGAGGACGGCTCTCTTGCGAGCCGACCGGTACTCGCCCCCACTGTCGCCTGGTCTATGCACGCGCTTTTCTGCTTTTCTTTGTTCTGGACAATTTATTTTTGAATGCTAAATAAAGTATATAAATTTTATCATGCGAGCACGTCTTTTCTTCTTCGAGCGGTGCGTGCCTTTTCGGATTCCTTAGCTAGGCTCGCCTAGGTCAGCGAGTAGAGAGCGACGAGACGGGATACGCGAAGCAGGGTATGCGAGCCGGACTGGTCAGTCGGTTTCGCTTCCCCTTCTTTTTCTATAAATAGGGATCCCCACCTACCCCCGGCTACGCCTTTATTGCCTTCTCATTCCTTCCTTTCCTTGCCCTCCCTACCTACTGCTCGCGTGCTTTCGTCCCCTCAGCGAGTATGGGTAAAGGAAACCCCGACTCCGAGGGCCGCTCCAAGTGCGCCCAGAACTTCGCGGACCACTATTTCTTCGAGGGGAACACAACGGCGAGCGAGCTCGCCGAGTTTGTGGCGGATTACGTCCCTGCCGGCTTTGTGGCCCGCCTCTCGGCGGAGCATGCGGCCATTAACTCGTTCTTTGAGGACGAGCTCGCCTTCCCCATCTCGCACTTTGAGGTGGGGTTGCGCCTGCCGCTCTGGCCGGAGGTCCGCCAGGTACTCAAGTACTACATCGCTGTGCCCGCGCAGCTCAACCCCAACGCCATCGCCATGATAGTGGGGTTTGCCTGCTACCTCCGCCGAGAGCGGATCGAGTTCAACCTCACCGTCTTCCGCAAGCTCTTCTCCTACAAAGCCAACGTCGACGGGGTCGCCTTCTTCGGCGGCACATCCATAAAGATCCGCGAGGTCGCCAACAAAAATCACAACTGGATGTCGAAGATCGCCTTCATCCGGGGCGACCTCGGCAATATTCCCTTCTCGCCCTTGCAGAAAAGCGAGGAGGTGTACCGGCCGCCGTCCGTGTCTGGTAATGACGCCGAGCTCCATAAGTTTTTCCTGTACAAGGACTTCGAGGTCATCTTCCTCCGTCGCGGCCTTGAATCCCTGCCGCCTATCCTTCCTGGTGAAGGTTCGCCTCGCCCACCTTCCGCTCGCCATTTGGCCCAACCGATCAGAACCTTATTTTTCGGCTAAGTCTTTTTTGCAGGGGAGCGACTGATCCCGGTGAACCCTCCCTTCGCCGACCCTAGAGTGTTTTCGGACCCGCTCGAGCGGGCCCGGGCCGCGGCTGAGGCGTGTCGGGAAGAGAAGGTCAGGGGAAAGCCCTTCAGCAAGAGGCGGCTGGAGCTTGGGGGGCCGAGCTCGGTCCACCGCCCCTCGGCCCCTAAAAAGGCGAGGGTGGTCTTGCGAGGCCTTCCACAGCAGCCCGCGTCGCCCGTCAAGTTCATGAGCTCGCCGGAGGTTTTTTCCGACGAAGCCCCGGCGAGCCCACTGAAGGAGACATCATCCCCCCGCGGGAAGAGGCGCGGGTCCTCCTCTCCTCCTTCCGTCGAGGAGGTTGCCTCCAGTGGCTCGGGAGCCCCAAAGGACCACCCCCACTTCGGGAAGGGGGGAAGGAGCAAGGATGCGGCCGGCGAGCCGATGCTGCTCTGGGATGAGGGGGCCCATCGTGTCTCCGTCTCTACTCGCGCTCCTTCCTGGGGAGCTCGCCGGCCTCCCACGGGCCACGCGTTTGCCCTTGGCTTCAGCCTCTTTGGCCGGGAGGGCGCCGATGCCTACAAGAACCTGACTCCTCAGCAGATAGGCCACGAGGGCCTGCAGGCGCATCTGAGGGCCTTCGAAATTCACCATATGATGGTCCGCCGCGGCTTCCAGCTCAGCCAACTCCTGATCAAAGCCGAGCAGGAGCGCGACCTGGCGGCGGAGAAAGCTGCTGACGCGGAGCGGCGATTCGGCATTGCCGAGCGCTTACTCGACGAGGCTTCGGGCGGGCTGGTAAGAGTCGACCAACTCTCGTTTTAACTTGAAAAATATTTTACCGAGAGTTTGACCCTCTTGCTTTTCAGGATGCCGAGTCCGCCAAGGTGCTGCAAGCCCGTGCCAGTGAGTTGGAGGGCGAGACTGCCCTGTTGCGGCTCCGCCTCACGGATCAGGAGGCCAGCTCGCGCGAGCAGGAGGCCTTTGCTGCTCGGTCGGCGACCGAGGTGGAGGCGTTAAAGGAGCAGAACCGCTGTCTCCAAGGCGAGGTCCGCCGGCTGACGGAAGCCCTCTTCCCCCCAGACAGTGCTGAGCCGCCTTTTCCCTACAAGCGGCCCCGGGTTTTCGGCGAGGGGGAGGTTATGGAGTGGCTGCGAGTCAACTCGATCGAGTCAGCCGAATGCCTCCTGAATGCCATGAAGGGATCGGGGATTTTGGCCGAGGGCTGCGAGGAGGTGGCGGTCCGAGATCTTCTGCCGAGCCTGTTACCGCCGTCTCCGTCCAGCGAGAAGGAGGAGAGCTTTGGCTCCCTCTTTGATGGGGCGAAGGGCAAGGAAAAATCGCTCGGAGGCGAGGAGGAGGATCGCCATTCGGGAGAGGAGGGCGAGAGCTGACCGAATCCCCCCCCCCTTTCTTTTTTTCTACTGTCTTCTTGTAATCATCCCCCCTCTTTTCCTGTAATCTCGCCGGGGCGAGCCCTTCCCCTTTTTGCGAACATAATGAAAAGAATTTTAATTCTAACTCTTTTTTACCTTCAGCGCTAGAATGCACGTGAGTTAGGATTCGCGCTCGACGAGAGGCCTTGAGCATTGGCGGCGACCAGACTCGCGACTTCTCGGCCTACTCGCCGTGTGACCTTTGCGAGAGCGGCCGCCGCAGGCGTCCGCCTATCATCCGGGAAAAGATCTTCTGCCGAGCAGACCCCTGCGAGTCCAGGCTCGTGCGGAAGGCATAGTTTTCCTTCGACTAGGTGGGGCAAAAGATCCTTTCTAGTAAGACAACCAAGGGAAACATGACCCCTTGGACTCCCTGGTTGTTGAACATCCTCAGGGCTCAGCCCCAGGGTCATAGCGACGTCTATCGAGACCCCGACCCTGCCAGCTTGGAGGGAGCCTGGCAACGGGAGAATCGAGACCTAACCCCAGAGCGAGAATGCTTAGAATATTTTCCTCTCCGGGTGTTACCACTAGGCCTGTCAGCTAGATGGGAGCCTGAGGGCGGGTGTTGAACATCCTCCGGGCTCAGCTCCAGGGTCATGACGACGTCCATCGAGACCACGACCCTACCAGCTTGGAGGGAGCCTGGCAGCGGGAGAATCGAGACCTAACCCCAGAGCGAGAACACTTAGATTATTTTCCTCTCCCGGGTGCTACCACCAGGCCTGTCAGCTAGATGGGAGCCTGAGGGCGGGTGTTGAACATCCTCCGGGCTCAGCTCCAGGGTCATGACGACGTCCATCGAGACCCCGGCCTTGCCAGCTTGGAGGGAGCCTGGCAGCGGGAGAATCGAGACCTAACCCCAGAGCGAGAACACTTAGATTATTTTCCTCTCCCGGGTGTTACCACCAGGCCTGTCAGCTAGATGGGAGCCTGAGGGCGGGTGTTGAACATCCTCCGGGCTCAGCTCCAGGGTCATGATGATGTCCATCGAGACCCCGGCCCTGCCAGCTTGGAGGGAGCCTGACAGCGGGAGAATCGAGACCTAACCCCAGAGCGAGAACACTTAGAATATTTTCCTCTCCCGGGTGCTACCACCAGGCCTTTCAGCTAGATGGGAGCCTGAGGGCGGGTGTTGAACATCCTCCGGGCTCAGCTCCAGGGTCATGACGACGTCCATCGAGACCCCGACCCTGCCAGCTTGGAGGGAGCCTAGCAGCGGGAGAATCGAGACCTAACCCCAGAGCGAGAACACTTAGATTATTTTCCTCTCCCGGGTGCTACCACCAGGCCTGTCAGCTAGATGGGAGCCTGAGGGCGGGTGTTGAACATCCTCTGGGCTCAGCTCTAGGGTCATGACGACGTCCATCGAGACCCCGGCCCTGCCAGCTTGGAGGGAGCCTGGCAGCGGGAGAATCGAGACCTAACCCCAGAGCGAGAACACTTAGAATATTTTCCTCTCCCGGGTGCTACCACCAGGCCTGTCAGCTAGATGGGAGCCTAAGGGCGGGTGTTGAACATCCTCCGGGCTCAGCTCCAGGATTATGACGACGTCCATCGAGACCCCGGCCCTGCCAGCTTGGAGGGAGCCTGGCAGCGGGAGAATCGAGACCTAACCCCAAAGCGAGAACACTTAGAATATTTTCCTCTCCCGGGTGCTACCACCAGGCCTGTCAGCTAGATGGGAGCCTGAGGGCGGGTGTTGAACATCCTCCGGGCTCAGCTCTAGGGTCATGACGACATCCATCGAGACCCCAGCCCTGCCAGCTTGGAGGGAGCCTGGCAGCGGGAGAATCGAGACCTAACCCCAGAGCGAGAACACTTAGAATATTTTCCTCTCCCGGGTGCTACCACCAGGCCTGTCAGCTAGATTGGAGCCTGAGGGCGGGTGTTGAACATCCTTTGGGCTCAGCTCCAGGGTCATGACGACGTCCATCGAGACCCCGGCCCTGCCAGCTTGGAGGGAGCCTGACAGCGGGAGAATCGAGACCTAACCCCAGAGCGAGAACACTTAGATTATTTTCCTCTCCAGGGTGCTACCACCAGGCCTGTCAGCTAGATGGGAGCCTGAGGGCGGGTGTCGAACATCCTCCGGGCTCAGCTCCAGGGTCATGACGACGTCCATCGAGACCCCAGCCCTGCCAGCTTGGAGGGAGACTGGCAGCGGAATAATCGATACCTAGCCCCAGAGCGAGAACACTTAGAATATTTTCCTCTCCCGGGTGCTACCACCAGGCCTGTCAGCTAGATGGGAGACTGAGGGCGGGTGTTGAACATCCTCCGGGCTCAGCTCCAGGGTCATGACGACGTCCATCGAGACCCCGGCCCTGCCAGCTTGGAGGGAGCCTGACAGCGGGAGAATCGAGACCTAACCCCAGAGCGAGAACACTTAGAATATTTTCCTCTCCCGGGTGCTACCACCAGGCCTATCAGCTAGATGGGAGCCTGAGGGCGGGTGTTGAACATCCTCCGGGCTCAGCTCCAGGGTCATGACGATGTCCATCGAGACACCGGCCCTGCCAGCTTGGAGGGAGCCTGGCAGCGGGAGAATCGAGACCTAACCCCAGTGCGAGAACACTTAGATTATTTTCCTCTCCCGGGTGCTACCACCAGGCCTGTCAGCTAGATGGGAGCCTGAGGGCGGGTGTTGAACATCCTCCGGGCTCAACTCCAGGGTCATGACGACATCCATCGAGACCCCGGCCCTGCCAACTTGGAGGGAGCCTGGCAGCGGGAGAATCGAGACCTAACCCAAGAGTGAGAACACTTAGAATATTTTCCTCTCCCGAGTGCTACCACCAGGCCTGTCAGCTAGATGGGAGCCTGAGGGCGGGTGTTAAACATCCTCCGGGCTCAGCTCCAGGGTCATGATGACGTCCATCGAGACCCCGGCCCTGCCAGCTTGGAGGGAGCCTAGCAGCGGGAGAATCGAGACCTAACCCCAGAACGAGAACACTTAAAATATTTTCCTCTCCCGGGTGCTACCACCAGGCCTGTCAGCTAGATGGGAGCCTGAGGGCGGGTGTTGAACATCCTCCGGGCTCAGCTCCAGGGTCATGACGACGTCCATCGAGACCCCGACCCTGCCAGCTTGGAGGGAGCCTGGCAGCGGGAGAATCGAGACCTAACCCCAGAGCGAGAACACTTAGAATATTTTCCTCTCCTGGGTGCTACCACCAGGCCTGTCAGCTAGATGGGAGCCTGAGGGCGGGTGTTGAACATCCTCCGGGCTAAGCTCCAGGGTCATGACGACGTCCATCGAGACCCCGGCCCTGCCAGCTTGGAGGGAGCCTGGCAGCGGGAGAATCGAGACCTAACCCCAGAGCGAGAACACTTAGATTATTTTCCTCTCCCGGGTGTTTTTGATGCTCTTCCATGGAAGTTCCGCCACATCGCATGTCATTGTTACGATTATCGTAAAAAAGGAGTTAAATACATTGCATTGAAAAAAGCTGAGGCACGTACAAACATTCAGGGATAGAAGCGTTTCAGGTCGTCGCCGCTCCAGGTGTGGCTCAAAGTCTCGCCTTCCACATTTTGGAGGTGGTATCCTCCCGATTTTAATGTCTCCTTTACGATGTAGGGCCCCTCCCAGTTTGGATGGAGCTTTCCCACGGCCGCCGATCTTCCTGCCACATCTACCTTCTTTAGAACCAGGTCGCCTTCCACGAACTGTTTGACCCGGACATGCTTGTCGAAATACTTAGCCATTCTCCGCTTGACTTCCTCCTGCCGAACCGCGGAGAGGTCGCGCACTTCCTCTATCAAGTCCAAAGAGAGCCATTGTTCTCCCTCATTCTTATCTCTCCACTCCTCCCTTCCAGCTTCTCAGCGACCCTGGGAGTACGGATCTCGAGTTCAATGGGGAGCACCGCCTCGCTTCCGTGAGATAGTTTAAATGGCGTCTCCCCCGTGGCGGTGTTGGGGGTAGTCCTCAGGTCCCAGAGGACCGAGGGGAGTTACTCTACCCAATTCCCCTTCAAATTCTCCACCTTCTTCTTCAGGAGGTTCACAATAATCTTGTTGGCCACCTCTACCTGCCCGTTGCTCCTTGGGTGGTGGACAGAGGCGAACCTGAGATCGATCCCGAGCTCTCCACAGAACTTAATGAACTCATTACTGGCGAATTGTGGTCCGTTGTCGGTGACGATGGCTTGGGGCATCCCATGCCTGCAGATGATCTCCCCCCATACGAAATTTCGAATGATCTGCGAGGTTACCTTGGCCAAAGCCTTCACCTCCATCCACTTGGAGAAATAATCGATCATTACCAGCAAGAATCTCCTCTGCCCGCTTGCCTGGGGGAAGGGACCTACCAGGTCCATTCCCCAAATTGCAAAAGGCCAAGGGGCCGTGATACTCCTGAGTCGCTGAGCTGGTTGCAGTTGGAGGGGGGCAAACAGTTGACACTTATGGCATTTTTTGACAAATTCTAAAGCATCATGCCCCAGGGTAGGCCAGAAGTAGCCCTGCCTGATGATCCTTCTCTCCAGGGTCCGACCTCCCGAATGACTCCCACATTCCTCGACACCTCCCCCTCCGCCACGCAACGGGCTAGTAATCCCGAAAGGGTCTTGCGGTAAAGTTGCCCGTCGCACAAAAGGTAATATGCTGACTTGTACTTGAGCTTCTTTCTATCCATCCCTTCTGGGTATTCTCCTGTGGACAGGTAGGTAGTGAATGGGTCCATCCATGTGGACCGCCGATCTATCTCCATCAACTCTTCTTCCTCCAGGGAGGGGTGGAAAAGGTCCGTGATAGTGCCCCCCACCCGAGGGCCGCGCTTGGCGAGGTGGTCGACTTGTTCATTTTCCTCCCGTGACACATGCTGAACGGAGAAGGTCTGGAACCCCCCGATAATTCCCTTAATCTTGGCCAGATATCGTTGCAGGGTGGGTTCCCTTGCCTCGAACTCCCCGTTGATCTGGGAGGCTACTACCATAGAGTCAGTGAAGACCTTCACATCATGCACCCCCAATTCCTTGGCCAGGCGTAGCCCTGCGATTACCGTCTCGTACTCGGCCTGGTTGTTGGTTATGGAGAAATGTATCACCACCGTTTGCTCGATCCGGGTCCCTTGGGGACTCTCCAAGACGACCCCGACCCCCAAGGAGTGTTTCCCTGAAGCCCCATCCACCATCACCTTCCAAGGGACGGGGTAAGTGAGTTTGTCTTCTGCTACTTGACCACATAGTCAGCCAGGAAGTCAGTCATTGCTTGCGCCTTAATTGCGAGCCGAGGGACAAAGGAGATGTCACACTCGCTCAACTCTACCGACCACTTGGCGAGTCTTCCTGAATGCTCCACTCCCTCGAAGATGCTGCGGAGGGGGTGGTCGGTTACCACCTGGATGGAGTGTGCCTGGAAGTAGGGCCTGAGTCTCCGGGCCGAGATGATTAGAGCGAAGGCCAACTTCTCCAAGATGGGGTAGCAGAGTTCCGCCTTCCTCAGAACCCTACTCACATAGTAGATGGGCAGCTGCTTTCTCCCCTCTTCCCGAACTAAGACAGAACTTACGGCCTCCGCCCCGACCCCTAAATACAAAAACAAGTCCTCCCCCTCCTTTGGCCCTTGGAGCAAGGGGGCCTGAGTCAACTGCCTCTTCAAGGCCTGGAATGCCTCCTCGCACTCCGGGGTCCATTCGAACTTCCGACCTCCCCTCAAGGTCTTGAAGAAGGGAGAACACCTCTCCCCGGCCAGGGAGAGGAACCTGCTCAGTCCTGCCAGCTTCCCTGTCAGCCGTTGTACCTCCTTCGCATCCCGAGGTGGCCCCAACTCCATAATCGCCCGGACTTTGTCAGGGTTGGGTTCGACTCCGGCTGGGGTGAGGAGATGACCCAGAAATTTGCCTTTGCTCGCCCCGAAGATGCACTTCAGAGGATTCAACCTCATCTTGTATTTACGCAAGGTGCCGAAGGTCTCCTCCAGATCCTGGAGGTGAGAATCGACCTCCCGGCTTTTTACCATCAGGTCGTCCATGTACACTTCCAAGTTCCTTCCCCTCTGCCCCTGGAATACACGGTCCATCATCTTCTGGTATGTTGCCCCTGCATTCTTTAACCCAAAAGGCATCATCTTGTAGCAGTAGCACTCATCTCCCGTAATGAACGAGACATTCTTTATGTCAGGAGGGTGCATCCTGATTTGATGATAACCTGAAAAAGCATCTAAAAAACTCATTACAGAAAAACCAACGGCTGAATCTACCAGCGCGTCGATTCTAGGCAAGGGGTAACAATCCTTAGGACATGATTTATTAAGTAGTGAAAAATCTACACACATCCTCCACCGGCCGTCCCCTTTTTTCACCATTACAACATTCGAGACCCAGCCGGGGTATTGAATTTCGGAAACGAAGCCGGCCTTAAGGAGCTTGGCGACTTCCTCTCTGATGGGTTCGGCCAGTTTGTCCGTGACGGACCTCCTCTTCTGCTGGATGGGGCGAGCCTCCGGGTGTAGATTGAGGCGGTGGCAGATGACGTCGGCATCAATCCCAGGCATCTCTGCTGCGCTCCAGGCGAAGACATCCACATTCTTTTGGATGCACTCCAGCATCCTGCCTTGATCTTCCGGGGTCAGCCCCCCGCTGATGCGGACCTTCTCCACCCTGCCATCCTGGGTGAGGACTTCCATCTCCACTACCTCCTCGGCAGCCTCCAACCGGGACTACTCCTCCCACTCTGCGGTGTCCTCCCCTCTTGGCGTAAGGACCTCCCCTCCTCCTGGGATCATCGCCCCAACTGACCCCTCTGGGAGTATCTCCTCGCGTGCTTCCCCTTCCATCCCTCCTTCCTCCCCGCCTTCTTCTCCGGCCTCCCGCCCTTCCATCTCCTCCATCCTTCTCCCCATCCCCTCGGCCTCCTCCTGCCAAGAAATTGAATTCACCGCGGTCACATAGCATTCCCGAGCCGCCTTGGGGTCACCACGAACCCGGACCTGGATCCCGTCCACATTAAACTTAAGACATTGATGGAAGGAGGAGGGGACGCATCGGAAGGCGCTGATGAGGGGCCTCCCAAAAATGGCATTGTAGCTGCTGGGGGCCTCTACTATGACGAATTGACAGTTCCGGGACTGTCCCCCCAAGCTGACATGGAGTCCCACTCCCCCCTTTACTTCTTTCCTCTCCCCTGAAAAACCGAAGAGGGGCCCATCGGAGGCCAGCACCCTCTTGGCTTCCACTTGCATGACATCGAAAGGCTTCTTGAAGATGATGTTGACGGAGCTCCCATTGTCAATGAGGATCCGGGAGACTGTGAAATTTTCGATGGCTGTCTGGATGACCAGCGCATCGCAGAAGGGGTCATCATGACCCGTCATATCCTCCCTTGAGAAGGTGATCCTCTCTTCCGGGGGTGGAGTCTGAGATGTGGAGCCGATGCTCATTCGGTACATGGTGTGGAGGCTTGCCTTCCGGGAAGCCTCGACTCCCACCCCCCATGGATCACTCTGATCCCTCCTCGGGTCCCCACATCGGCCCGGTCTTTGCAACGATCCCCCTCCACCTGAGGCCGGACTTCCTCAATCCGCACCTCCTGATGATTCCGCCGCTGCCGCTGCTGCTCCCTGTTCTCCCTCACCTCGAGGAACTCCGGACACGTGACCGTCGTGTGCCCCTCCTCTTGATGGTAGTCGCAATAGGGCAGGTCTATCCTGACCTCCCTCCTCCTCTTTAGTTGCCCTCTCCTTCGCCCCCCAGGGCGATAGCCATGGCCTCCTCCTGGTCGGGAAGAGGCGGTCTCTGGCCCTGCCTCCCTCCCTGAGGGTAAAACTGGCCATGCCCACCTTGGCGGTTGTCTCCCCCCTGATAGCCCCTCCGTGGCCCTTGATCCTGCCACTCCGGCCTCCAACCCAATCGGTTGTTCGGCTCCTGACGCCCCCACCTTTGCTGCTGCGGCTGCTGTTCTCTCTATCGGGGCTCGACCCTTCTCTCCTCCTGGGCCCGACCTCCCCTTGGCTTCTCCTCCTCCACGACCCACCTAGCCAACCTCCGAGCGAACTCTGGATGTGCCGCCTCCATGTCGGCCTCCCTTGCCGCCCTTTCCAAGAGTGCTTTGAAAGACACCGGAGGCGTCCTCTTCAACTCCATGGCGAAGAACCCGGGCTGGAGACCCAGGGTGAAGGCTACCATCATGGTATGCCCTGGCATCTCTTGTACCTGGGACAGTTCTTCCTGAAACCTGTCCAGGTAACTTCCCAGGGTCTCCCCTACTTTCTGCCTGACACGGAACAGGGACTCGACCTCCCTCTTCCTCTTCTTTGAGGTGGTGAATCTCAACATGAATCCCCTGCGCAAATCCTCGAAGCAGTAGATGGAACCGGTCGGGAGCTGATGAAACCACTCCCTCGCTTTCTCCCTGAGGGTGATGGCGAAGAGCCTACACTTGAAGCCATCCGACATCTGTCGGATTGACACCACGTCTTCGAACCACTGGACGTGCTGGATCGGATCTCCCTTCCCTGAGTAGTAGGACATCTCCGGCTCTCAGAACCCTTCTGGAACTGGGGCTGACGAAACGAACTCGCTGAAGGGACTTCCTCCTTCGGCTGGGCGAGTTGGGAACTCCCTCCCTACCGTCTCGCCGAATAGGTACTCGCCTGCCGAGCCTGGGAAGAGGACTCGCCCCCTCGGCTCGCGCTCCCCCTCGCTCGCGACCTCCTTCCCCGTGCGCCTGAGGGGCGCATCGTTGCCTAGCGCTGGATCGGCGACCACGGAAACCACTGGCGTCGTGCTCTCGGCTCGTATGCCGAGTGCGACCCTGACGAGCCCGAGCACCTCCTCCCTGAGCTCCGCGGACATCCCCGCCATCGCAGGAGGGGGAGGGGGTGGCGAGTTCGCCCTGCCTGAACCTTGCCCCTCGTCTCTTGCCATCAGTCCTGTGGAAGATTTTTTGTGATGACCACGCTCCACGCTCACCGCACCAAAGTGTTGAAGCCGAAAAATCGGTCCCTGTGGAGTCCGACCCTTGCGGAAGGGGTGATCGCACACTTACTTCTCTACTCACAAGCCCAAGGGTCAAGGGGGAGGGACCGGGAACAGACCCAAGGCTTCAGCACGGAGGTCCCACCACACACCCGGAAGATCTTAGAGCGCTAGAAGACCGGGCACAAAAAAGCGTGCCTTCTGAGGTACCCCTTGGGTCCTATTTATAGGAAAAGATGGCCTGCAAATACCCAACCTTCACTGTTTTCGAGGACTATAGGCAATCCAAAGGGGGTAACATGGTAAAAACATCCCACAACTGAAGGGCGAGCCGGCCCTGAGAAGAGCTCACTGAGTGGGGGCGGCGAGTACGGGAGCGAGAAGGCTCCCCCTGCGCCGAGGCGAGGAGCGGCGGATGAACTCGCCTCTCGCAGCGCCGCGGACCTGACTCGCCTCGCCTCAAGCCTGGGAAGGTCGGGCCTGAATCCCCTGCTTGCCGATGACGGTCATGTTGGTACTCGCCGACCCCGTGGCTCTAGACGATCATGTACTCGGCCGGGCCCACGATGAACGGCCTCCTCTCGTCGGGCTCAGCTCCACGGTCTTCGAGCTCGGCCCGACGATTGCCGAGCATGTACTCGGCATGCTGGGCTCGACATACCCTGCTGAACTCACCTTAGGCTCGGGGGCGGTCTGGGCCGGCCGGATCGGCTCCTGTTAGCCCACTCACTGGATACGGGGTTGTACAACCGCCTTGCCTTTCTCTACAGATATCTCCCCCAGCTTCTTTTCGGACATTAGGCGTCCACTTCGACAATCCCGGGCATAGTGCCCCGACTTTCCACAAGCAAAGCATGCATCCGGGGTTTGGACTGTAGTCGCTACGGATGTGCTATAGGAAGGGACTAGATCCGACCTCCTAGCCTTCTTATGCCACCTACGGTACCCAGATTTTGAGGTTGGCATTTTGAACATCGTGTCCTTTACACCAGAGGCTTCAACTTCTCCTGCCACAGCTTTCGTTGTCTTCTGAGCATCCACCCAACACTCTCTGGCAAAGTGCCCTTTCTTGCCACAAGAATAACAATTGTAAGTGGTTTGGCTAGTAGATGATCTAGCCTCTTTACTCAGCGTCTTTCGATAGACAGTCCTTATAGGATCTATAGGGTTTGGTACCCTATCCACTGGTACTTGGTGAGTTTTCCCCAACTCCACCTCCAAAGCTCTGGCCGATTCCACCAAAGCTCGGAATCCCAATAATTTTGGTCCTAGTAGTAGGATACGCAAATCGCTGCGCAGACCGTTATAAAATCAATCAACTATAGATTGCTCGCTTTCCCATTCAAAGCCTGGGTAGCGCCTTATCATAAGGAACGTCTGCAAATACGCGTCAACTGAATGCGCTCCCTGCACCACAGTCATGCTCATCTGCTGCCCTAATTGACCTCCAAATGTCCTTTGCTCCAACATACCGCCCGATGTTGGGGCCAATACAGGGACAAAGGGTTGCACATTACTCCCATATTGTGCATTGGTCACAGCGAACACCGCTTCAACCACCCTTCTTATGGTTTCCAAAGATGTATGGGTATCAAAAATGTTACTTGGTGTAGTACTTTGCTCAGCAAACGTGTGTTCAGACTGCCACGCTCCACTTCCGGACACCTATAGCCGTTCAAAACACCATAAGTGACTGAACAAAATTGCAAAAAGCACTTATAGGAACACGCAGGTTCCTCAAACATGTGTATTTTCATTCCTAAGTGGACATTCATGGGTTCTTTTCATATTATAACGGTGACGCAAACACATGTGCTCACCACCCCTTAAAGTGAATTCGCCCACGAATTCATTTAAGCTTGACCAAAACCAGTAGTCTGATACCAATTAATAACACCCCTATCCGTCACATAGCATATAGCAGTAGGTCTGGCCGGGGCCTGACACCATATACTACGGACAGACCGGTTGGTTACTTATTGAAACCATTCAACCAATCACAACGTCCTACACAGCACCTAGCAGAAGCAATTATTAAGTTGCACAGTTAAGAACCTTGCTATCATGAATGTCCACTGAACCAAAACATAGGAATGTTGAATACACACAACGACTGGCCTTAAAGCCTTACAAGAGTTTGCTTAAATTAAAAGTGTCTTCCAAACCTCGGCACGCAGGCCGGTCACACATGAGTACAAAAATGAAAACACTCGACAATTGGCCTTCGAGGGCCGGCACAGCAACTTTGGCTTTAGCCCGCTATTTACCGCTCGGCTCCGCATCACCTGCAAGCAACAATCCACCGCACGGTGGTAAACAAAGGCAACAGTCAGCTATGCTGACAAAATTATAATGACTCCGCCCCCAAACCGGGGCGGCAAAGCTTCTTCCCTACATTTGTTAGCAAAACAAGCAACATAGAGAAATAAGCATCACATCACAGGTGCACGCTCACACGGCTGTACACCCCGTGCTCTCAGGGCACTTACTCGGCGAAGCCAGTCCGAACCCCGTCCGGTCCTTGACTCCACCACCACCCCCAGGGTGGCAACCTCGTGAGCATTTAGTCCTTTCGGCCGTAGCCTAGACTCGATCTCCAAACCTCGGTAAGTCCCACGTAAAACTTTAGGTCACTTTAACCGAGCAGATAGAGCGGGTAGGGGTCCACCAGCCCGTTGCTCACCCCGCTGTTGCCATTTGGCCTTTGACGCGGGCTAAGCTTCCTGATACGCCCTAAACAGATGTATGTATTACACGCAAGTGCACGTGCCGGATCAAGTAATAAAGAGTGATAAAAGTTTGTTTCCACGGAGAGGCGGTGAATTTAGTGCTCGCAAGTACTAGTTATTCCTTTTCTTTAAATCCAAATCAAATAAAATAGAGATTTGTTCAATACTATGATTAGCCTATGAATGAAATTAGACTATGATTCGCTAAGAAAAAGTACTTAGATATAGAAGAGATAATCTTGTATTATGATTTCCGAAGTCTAGTGTGACGAACCTTATGAAGATGACTTTGTGATAGTGAGTGATGACACGTCTTGCAATGATTTTAAAATTGAATATCCGTACCTCTCGGTATCGAAAATTCCTAGCCTCTATTTCCCCCTTGGGAGAGACAAGTATTGCTTAAAGATCGAAAACCAAAGTTGCTAATACCAAGGGAAAATCTCTTTCTCCTTTCAAATACTATACAGGATCTATAACACACTTACGCAACTCCTCTCTCGAATTATGAAGCATAGTAAAATGACGAAACCTTGGCCAAAAGTTTTCAAGTAAAGATTATAGATTCGGTAAAGACATACATCAATCATTCACAAAGAAAAATTTAAAATTTCATCAACACAAAAGACAAGGTACTTTCACAATACAAGATTAAAAGAGTTTAGTTCATGACGGCGGAGAAACCACACATAACGGTTGGAGAGATCTTACAAATCATATTGAAAATTAACAATTAAGCGACCTAGGAATCCTTCGCTGAAGTCGCTCCCTTGATCAGCCCAGAAAATCTCCTCTTTTTCTCTAGCCGCTCCCTTGAAGGATGGGGAACCTTGAAAACCCTAGATGAATAACTCTCTCTCTCTTCAAGATGATGAATGAATAATTTCAGAATAATCTTCCATAAAAAACGTCCAGCCCTTTCCCCAAAGGATGCATCTTTCTATTTTTGCAAAAGGCGCAATTTGTTTGAATTTCGAAATTTAAAATTCGTCCAGAGGTTGCAACCTTTTTTCGGAGGTTGCAACCTTTTCTGCAGGACAGCATATTTGACAAAATCCTTCTTCCAATTCGTTCTCTTTGGCTTCTCTTGCACAAATACCTAGGAAAAAGACCAATTTAGACATAAATAAAATAAAAATGAATTAACTTACATTTAGACTTTAACTAAACGGTTTTCTTCCGGATCATTGAGTGAAAAGGTCCAAAACTTGGGCTAGATAACTTCTTTTTGAGAAGTTATCACACCTCCACACTTGAACCTTTGCTAGTCCCTAGCAAAGAAGATTCTAGTTTCTGAATTGGGTGAGGTGATAGTTAACAAAGAACTCACATGATCCTTTTTCTCAAAGATAACTTAAAAAGGTCTAGTCCAGAGTACCGATTAAACCATTTGAGGATTTGCCGATCATTCAATGTTCAAAGCATTTGAGAATTCGTTAGTTTGATGGAGAAAAATCTCAATTAAAATTTCTAGTGAGGTGTGTGCTACCCTTTAAAGTCGTTCACTTCCCTCCAATTTCCCGTCGAACTTCCTTTAATGTCTAAGAAGGGGTGAGAGTAACCGAGTCTTTGAGTTAACCTCCACAAAATTTAGTAGTTAGGTATGAAGAGACATCGTGAATTTTGGCATGGTTAGAAATGTGTATGGATGGCAGAAGGTGTCTCCCTAGTCTCCTTAGATGAAAAATTCTTAGCGACTCTTCAAACTATGAGGTTTATTTTCTCTTCCTCTTTTTTTGTAGTCCGTAGTTGGGATCATTCCAAGTAGGTGTACACACACTTGGGCCACATATCACTACGACTCATCATTTTTTTTATAATCACAGTTGGGATCATTCTAGGTATGAATGCACATACCTAGGCCACATATCACTATGACATATTCTCATATATATAGTTTTTTTAAGAGAGTCCATAGTTGGGATCATTCCAAGTGGGTGTAAACACACTTGGGCCACATATCACTACGACTCACATATTTTATTTTAACAAACACTCGTAAATGAAGAGCACACTAAGAATCATCAAATAGCCGACTAGGGGAGACATGCATAAAAGTTCAACGATCTAGCTCAAAGGGATACAATTGGTGGTCAATGCCTTGGTTTACATATCCAACTCGGTTCTTGCTCACCCTCCATTATTATTTTTAGAAGTTCGTATAGGTCTATTTTTAATAAGATCCCTTTTTAAAGGATAATGTGAGAAAATGAACTATTAAAAGAGATGTGACTCATCTTGCTAACTTCAAGTCAAAATGATGTGAACCATGAGTGTCGGCTATCCTCGTACATTAAAATTAGCATGGACTGCATGATTCGTTATTGATCTCGAGAACTAGGATCAAAATAATTATATTTTCACTCCTCACCCAATTGGTAGGGGTCATATTACCCCCACCTCCACACTTTTGCCCTTTGCTAGTCCCTAGCAAAGCGACCTCACTTCTCATAACGATAAATATGAGTGGTTTGATTTAAAAGAGAACGTGCATAAGGGAAAATATAATGCAACCAATAAAAACACAAAATATTGAAATCTAGAAACTCCCTTGATGTTTGGGTGGCTGAAAAATAGTCCAAAACTGCATCCTTGTGTTCCTTAAACTCTGTTGATTCATGATGGTTCATTGCTCCTATCCGTGTGGTGAAACCTGTAAGGCACTCAAACCACAGACTAGACAAATATTTAATAAACAGATAAAGGAGCCCATTTCATATCAACAAATTCAGGACATCATTAAAAGAGCATGACACTAAAGGTAGTCCAAATGATAATTCAAAATAAGTGATATGCAACAGTAGTTATGTAATGATCATCCAGTCTGCTTATCATATCTATGTATAGGGAAAATGATGTAAACAAAAAGTGAAGCAATACCCTAAGTAGATAGAGTAATATCCAGAGTGAATTAACCATCCTGCATGTCAAAATGTCAACAACAATATATCCAGAATAGCACACATCAAAATATCCAAACAGTCCTACACATCAAAGCATATCCATCAAAATACCAAATAAAGAAAGGAAAATAAAATCATGTCAGCACCCTAAACATCAAAATGTCAGATCAGAAATGAGGAGAACTACTCTTCGCCTTTGCTATCCCCTGACTGCTCTTTGTCTTCATCTTGCTCATCTTCGGTCTCAGTCTCGGCATCTAAGTCGGATACAGTTGCAGCAATTTTGGCTGGGTCGGCTCGTGTCCAATCACTCTGAAGCAGATATCCCTCGGAATCGAACTGAGACTGAAGCTGGTACGAGGGTGTCTCCATCGGGATTCCGGCCGCATGCATCAGTTTTTCCTGGTTCTGACGGATGTCCTCAAATCGAGATTCAAAGTACACATGTTGGCATCTGAGGTAGGCCTTTATATACTCGGCGTTCTCGGTTGCTAAGCCATGTTCCCCCTCATGCTATGATCTTCCAATCACCAACTTCATGGGGGCAGACGATGTGGGTTTTGCAGATGTCTTAGGTTCCTCACCTCACAGCTTGCTCAGCTTCACTTTTTTCTCTCCCGTTTCAGCGGCCACCTTAATGTTAACCTCTACAACTCTTTCTGTCAGATGTTTTCTGACCTTTCTAATCAAATCACCATCCCCTTGTTGTACCCCAGCCATGCGACAAAACTCCGTAATGGTGGTGGGGAACCAAAGATGCCGCACATTCTCTTCTTTAATTTTTTGTGTTAATTGATCGTAGATGAGTTTCCCAACATTGATCCCTAGCCCTTTTATAATACTGTAGATAAGTGTGATGCGATCGAAGGAAACATAGTTTAAGTGGCGAGTGGGCAAAATACTGGCATTGACGAACAGTAACCACGCCTTGGCCTCCCTCGATAGGCTAGTGGACCTCAAAACGTTCTGGGATCGACGCGACCACTCCGGTTGGGGAACACAACACTGTAATGCCCCGAAACTCAAAAGAGGGACGGGTGACGTTTTAAGCCAAGTCTGGGTTTTGGAGCAGGTGACACGGGCGTGTCACGGGCGTGTTCGGCCACGGGTCATGTGGTCGACGTTTTGATGATCAACGATCGTCGAGTTGAGTCACACGGCCTGGGACACGGGCGTGTCCCAGGGCGTGTCACGCTAGGGAGTTTTCTGAGTCTTGTACACGGACCATGACACGGGCACAGACACGGGCGTGTCACATGTGACACGGGCGTGTCGGGTGCCGTGTCGCAGGCCGTGTCCTCCTCGGGAAGCAAGTGTGGGTAGTTGGACACGGGCCATGACACGGGCACAGACACGGGCGGGTCACATATGACACGGGCGTGTCGGGTGCCGTGTCGCAGGCCGTGTCCTTCTCGGGAAAAGAATGTTGGTCGTTGCACACGGGGGTAACACGGGTAGTGACACGGCCGTGTCGCATGCGACACAGGCGTGTTGGAAGCCGTGTCGAATGCCATGTGCTGGTTATCGCGTCGGTCGAGACGGCGAATGGGTGACACGGCCATGCACACAGCCGTGTTGGAACCCGTGTTCGGCCTGAATTTTGTAATTTCAGGCCTAATCGTGGCCGTTCATTTCCTTGGCTTGGGATCCGACGGCTGGGGGTGGATGCTGGCAGTTTAAACCCGGAAATAGGGTTTGCAATCCCTCATTTCATCCCCTTGGTTCTCTTTCTAAAGTCTAGAGAGAGGGGAGAGCAAGGAGGAGGAGGAAGGCCAAGATTCGGCCGTCGGTGGAGCGTCGGAGCTCCGAATCGCGATCCGAGTCCAGATCCGCGAAGGCGACGCCGTTGCGGTGCTTTCCAACTGCGTAGATTTTTCATGGCGCCGCGGAAGAACGCAAGGGTAATGATTTCTCATCCTAGGGCATGTGAAGCCCTCTTTTCCTTTGCATAGGAAGCCCTCTCTCGCGAGTGAGCGAAGAGTTGGAGCATTCCTTGGGGTAGATATGTAAAGTCCCCCTTGTATAGAGTCCGTATGCGAAAACGGGCATATGCATTGTGTGTGAAGCCTATCCGGACAAGTTGATCCAGATCGGTGATGTTGCATTGCATATGAACCGGGGAAGACTCCGGATGTTTGGGCGTTTTTCGGGTTTTCTACATGTTAGATTGCAGCAGGGAGCCTTGGAGATTAACTCTAAGGTGCACCCGGAAAACTGGGCATAAACGGGTTTTGCCAACACGATGGTCGGGGAGCCAACGTGAACATAACCGGGTTATGTGATTGTTGTGGCGGAAATGGGACTCGGTGAGTCTTGACCTGCGCATATGACTTAAATTGTCATTGCGGAATGAGCACGGGTCAGACGGAACCGTACCCGATCTATGTCGTTCGGTGGGACCGTTGGCATTGATGAGAGTCTTCGGCGGTCTATGGCTTAAATTGTCGTGACCAAGGCAAGGAAGACAAAATGCTCATATGATTGGCCGTCCAAGGGGAGGTGGTGGAACGAGAACGTTTATGGCTTGAATTGACGTGACGTTGACCGGTTCGCCGTAAATGTGCCCTGAGTGCACGAGGTGTGTGGCCGTGCGAGCCTACGCCTGTGATGAAGTGTGTTTACACTATTATGATGCTATACTAATAAAGTGCAGGGAAAGAGCATCATCGCCCCGATTTTGGGGGCGGGATCGTTATAAATTGGTCAGCATAGCTGACCGTTGCTTTTGTTTACCACCGTGCGGTGGATTGTTGCTTGCAGGTACTACGGAGCCGAGCGGGAAATAACGGGCTAAAGCCCATATTGCGGTGCTGGCCCTCGAAGGCCTAACCTTTTTATGTTTTCCGTTTATCTCATGTATGGCCGGCCTGCGAGCCGAAGTATGAAAGACACTCTTGTTTGAGGAAACTATTGTAAGGCCATAAGGACGGTACTTTTGTATTTAACATTCCTTTCTTTATCTGAGTAGTGGACATTCGTTCTTGGCAGGGTTCTTGTTTCTGTGCAACTTAATAATTGCTTCCGCTAGGTACTGTGTAGGACGTTGTGATTGGTTGAATGGTTTCAACGCGTAACCAACCGGTCTGTCCGCAGTGTGTTGTGTTATGTCCCACTCGGCGAAGTTTGGATCGACGCGACCACTCCGGTTGGGGAACACAACACACTGCTGCAGCTAGATCACTGAGTGCAACAGAAGTTTGGATCCACTTGAAGTTACAATCTGCTGTATCATCCAGGTTAAATAGGCTGTTGATGGCCGAGGAGGAATAATCTACCATCTTTCCTCGAACCAAAACTGTGTCTCCCTCGCCGTTCGCTGCATTGGCGTAGAATTCATAGACCCAAGTGTAGATTGCTTCAGGGCGTGGGTGACAGAAGGCCTCCCATTCTAGACTCTTAATTTGCTCAGCATAGGACAGGCTCCACGCACGCTTCTCCATCAAGAATCCACGCTCACATATGAACGGGACGGACTGGATTGCTTGGAAACGAAGGCGGGCCTGTTCATTTAGAAACCTGGCCCTAGGGCGAGCGACTTCCTTCCCCTTCCCCTTCTTCTTCGAAGACATAGCCTACCCTAACAAAAATCGAAAACAATACGAATTTCGCACCGAACTGAAGCATTCGACATGTTAAACCAGTTTGGATTGAAGGTCAAGGATATACCTCCAGGAGATCTTGCCGTAAATGGTCGTTCTCTCACTCGCCGACGTAGATCGCCGGAGCCCGCGCTGGTTTCCTCGAAATGGAAGTCTCTGAGCGGCGACGCCGTCGCCAGTCGAAGCAGCCCGTCGAAAATCACCGCGCCTCCCTCCTTTGCGAAATTGTCGCTCCTGCTCTTGCCCTAGCCGAGAAATCAGGGATACGATGCGATTTCCCCTTTTTTTATAAGGGGAGAACTGGGGTTATAATTAATTATGTTAATTAAATCTGTTTAATTGGGAAATTAAGGTTGAACCGGTAAATAATGTCGCCAATAATTGCACCGGTTGAGTTGAACCGGTGCAACACCGATTCGACCAACTTTAATGGAGCGCCAGACAGAAAAATAAAGGTAGCAACCTTTATTTTGGGGTTGCAACTGCATAAAATGGGCCTTTTATAGCTCTGGTTTAACTGAACCGGGCCCAGGTGCGAATTTGGCTTTACAACAAAAATCAAGACAGCAAAAAAAATGGTAACCTCTTTTTTTGAGGTTGCAACCTTAGAAATTGACTTGTACATTTTCGCTTCTCGGATTCCTCCTACCGGTCATGTGTTTGTTTTTCATCGTCTCCATATTTTTTTTTCAATTCGAAGTACACGAATTACTTGTCTTAAAATTTTATTACTGTTTTGTCACGAACGAATACGAAAATAAATAAAAGATGGGTTGCCTCCCACCAAGCGCCTGATTTACCGTCCCGACAAGACGGTACTACATCACAGAAACCTTACATACGACACCACCCGGTCGTTATCGTCTTTCAGATACAGCTTGAGTCTCTCGCCATTAACTTTGAATTCCGTTCCATCATTTTCATTGAGGATAGTCACCGCGCCGTACGGATGCACCTTCTTGACCAAAAATGGGCCCCACCAACGCGATTTGAGCTTTCCGGGAAACAATCGTAAACGAGAATTAAACAATAAAACTAATTGTCCCGGTTCGAAATGTTTTTCTTTCAACCGTCGGTCATGCCACTTCTTTGTTCGCTCCTTATAGATTTTTGAATTCTCATAGGCTCGCATCCTAATCTCTTCTAATTCATTCAGTTGCAAAAGCCGATTCTTTCCTACATCTTGGAAATCATAATTGATCTTCTTAATTGCCCAAAAGGCGCGGTGCTCAAGCTCGAGAGGCAAATGACATGATTTTCCATAAACTAGCCTGTATGGGGTCAATCCGATCGGTGTTTTAAATGCAGTGCGATATGCCCATAAGGCGTCGTTCAGCTTTTGAGACCAATCTCGACGGTTAACACTCACCGTCTTTTCCAGAATCTTCTTAATTTCTCTATTTGAAACTTCCGCTAGCCCGTTCGTTTGGGGGTGATAGGCTAATGCGACTTTATGAGTCACCTCATATTTACGTAGTAGTGCAACAAATTGGGCGTTGCAGAAATGGCTTCCTCCATCGCTAAGTATTGCTCTCGGCACTCCAAATCTATTGAATATATAGTTCTTTAGAAAGTTTAGAACTACTTTAGCATCGTTTTTTGAAGTGACGATCGCTTCTACCCATTTAGATACATAATCGACCGCTAGAAGGATATAACTATTTCCATTGGAATTTATAAACGGACCCATGAAATCTATGCCCCACACATCAAATAATTCAACTTCTAACATTATATTCATGGACATTGCATCGTTGTTTTTTAAATTCCCAACTCTTTGACATCTATCGCACCGTTTAACAAAAGAATTTGAGTCACGGAATAAGTTGGGCCAGAAGAATCCTGCCTCTAGTACCTTCATTACTATCCTAGTACCCATGAAATGGCATCCATATGGAGAATTGTGGCACTTTTCTAAAATTTCTCTCATCTCTCCCTCAGGTACACAACGTCTCAGCACTCCATCGGCTCCAATCTTAAATAAAAATGGGTCGTCCCACAGGTATGACCGTACCTGGTGTAATAATTTTTTTTTCTATGTTGATATGTAAATTCGGAAGGTATAATATTGCTCACTAAATAGTTTACAACATCAGCATACCAAGGCGTAATACTCTCCAAAATAGCTAGTAACTGCTCATCAGGAAATCTCTCTTCCACTTCAGAATGCAGTGTCGGCTGTGTACTCTCAATCCTAGATAAGTGATCCGTAACCGGGTTGTCCGTTCCTTTCCTATCCTTAATCTCTACATCAAACTCCTGTAAGAGATGGACCCATCAAATCAAACGTGGTTTTGAGTCTCGCTTCTTCATAAGATAACGGATCGCTGCGTGATCAGTGTACACTATAACCTTCGTACATAAGAGATACGATCAAAATTTTTCGAATGCAAATACCACCGCCAATAGCTCCTTCTCGGTGGTAGTGTAGTTGGTTTGGGCCTCGATTAGGGTCTTGCTAGCATAAGTAATCGTATGAAATATCTTCCCCCTCACTTGTCCCAAAACAACTCCTACCGCGTAGTCGCTCGCGTCACACATCAAGTTAAATGGCTCTTCCCAATCAGGTGTTACTACAATAGGAGCGGTGGTTAACCGATATTTGAGATCGTTGAATGCTCTCAAGCAATCATCACTAAAAGAAAATTTTGCATCCTTCTCTAGAAGTCCACTCAAAGGTTTAGCTACTTTCGCGAAGTCTTTGATGAATCTTCTATAGAAGCCCGCGTGTCCAAGGAAGCTTCATAGCATTTTCTCATTTTTGGGTGTAGGTAATTTTTTTATCACATCTAGTTTTGCTTTGTCCACCCCCAACCCAGTCCTGGAAACATGATGACCCAACACGATGCCTTCACGAACCATGAAATGGCATTTATCTCAATTCAATACTAGGTTTGTCTCTACACAACGTGTGAGTACCTTCTCCAAACACTCTAAGCACGCGTCAAATGATTTTCCAAAGATGGAAAAATCATCCATAAAAATCTCAATACCCTAGTCCATAATATCAGAGAAAATGGCAATCATGCAACGCTGGAAAGTAGCCGGTGCGTTACATAAACCAAAGGGCATTCTCCTAAACGCGAAAGTCCCATAGGGGCAAGTAAATGTGGTCTTTTCTTGATCAGCGGGGTCGATAGTAATTTGATTATACCCTGAATACCCATCAAGAAAACAGTAAAAATCATTCCCCGCCAATTTATCTAGGACTTGGTCGAGGAAGGGAAGAGGGAAATGATCTTTTCGGGTGGCTTTGTTTAACTTCCTATAATCCATGCAAATCCTCCACCCCGTGATCGTCCTAGTGGAGACCATCTCTTCCTTCTCGTTCCTTATAACCGTCATTCCCCCTTTCTTGGGTACACACTGAACAGGCGAGACCCACGGACTATCCGAGATGAGATATATTATACCCGCGTCTAGCCACTTAATAATCTCCTTTTTAACTACCTCTTTCATCGACGGGCTTAAGCGGCGTTAAGGCTCAATCGAACCCTGAAATGACTCCTCCAAAAGGATCTTGTGCATACATAATGAAGGGCTTATCCCCCGAATATCAACGATGGTCCATCCTATGGCCATTTTAAATTGCTTAAGTAGTTCAATTAGTCGTTTTCGTTGATCAGGTGTTAAGTTTGAATTTATGATGACCGGCAGTGTCTCGCCATCCCCTAAATATACATAAGTAAGATGCTCGGGCAGAGGTTTTAACTCAAGTGATGGTGGCTCAACGATGGACGGTTTAACTGACAAGGATTTCTCGGGCATCTCTAATGGTTCCGGCTTACGAAACCATGCAATTTGCTTCTCGAATGCTTGTAAGCATTCTTGAATCACTTCATCATCCCCAGATTGGTCATCCTCCATCAATAATTAATTCAACAAAATATCATGTTCATCAGAAAGTGAACTAGGCATGTAATCACATATAGAAACGTGATTGACCACCTCCATACTATCTTCCTCCCGGTGGGGGAACTTTTACGCTTTGAGAACGTTAAATGTGACTTGTTCGTCATTCACCCGCATCGTTAACTCTCCCTTATGCACGTCAATCAAAGTCCTACCCGTCGCTAGGAAAGGTCTTCCTATAATAATCGGAACTTCTCTATCCTCTTCCATGTCTAGAACGACAAAGTCCGCCGGAAATATAAATTTATCCACCTTCACCAACCCGTCCTCCACTATCCCTTTTGGGTATGCCAAGGTCCGATCAGCTAGTTGCAAGGTTATGGAGGTTTTGGAAATCTCCCCCAAACCTAACTTCCTAAATATCGACAATGGCATTAGATTGATGCTCGCCCCTAGATCGCACAATGCCTTGCCCTCGAATTTGTATCCTATAGAACACGGTATGGTAAAGCTCCCCGGATCTTTTAACTTTGGTGAGAGTCATTTTTGAAGGATAGCACTACACTCCTGGGTGAGTGCAACCGTCTCATTTGTTCCAAATTTTCTCTTTTAAGATAGGATGTCTTTCATGAACTTCACATAACTAGGCATTTGCTCTAAAGCCTCGGCGAATGGGTTGTTGATTTGCAACTTCTTAAAAATCTCGAGAAATTTTTGGAATTGTTGATCGAGTTTGCTTTTCTTTAACCGTTGCGGAAAAGGTGGTGGTGGATAAATTATTGTAGCTTCTTTTTCCTTCTTAGCTTCATCAATTCGGTCTTTCTTCTTCTCTAACACTTCTACCTCAGGTTCCTTACTATTCCCATCTTGTATAGCCCCCTCATTAGGGATACAAGGACTCAACTCCTCTAATTATTTTTCATTACTACCCTTATCTTGCTCTTTTAGTGGAATACTCTCCAACTTCTTACCACTTCGTAAAGTGACCGCCTTGCATTGTTGATTGTCTCCTTTTGGATTCGGTGTGGTATCCGTTGGGAGTGACCCTTGTGGTCTAAGGCTTAATGCGTTTGCGATTTGTCCCAATTGAGACTCGATCACACGAAGTGAACCCTCTACACTAGTAATGCATGCATCGTTTCTTTGCATGGATTCGATAAGGATCTCATCGGATAACTTTCTAGAGGGTCCTTGTTGATTATAATTAACGTTTTGAGTTGGACGTGAGTTTGAGTTAAAACCGGGCGGGTGTCCCACGCCGATATTGTTCTTCCACGAGAAGTTAGGGTGATTACGCAAATCCGGGTTATAATAATTTGGAGCTAAGTTATTATTATTGTTATATCTATGTTGCCCTCCTATATAATTAATTTCTTCATTATAGTTAGGGATAGGGGGATTCGCAAGTTGTTCAATCGTGAATGATGGGTTTGGAGGAGGGGCTGCCATAATGCTATTCACCTGTGGGTTTATTTGATTATGATTTAATGTTAGTGCATCTAACCTCTTATTCATAGAGTGAAATTGGGCAATGATTTGTGCGGCAAATGAACTAAGTTGATCGACTTGATATAAACTACCCATAGATGAAGAGGGTCCTTGTCGCTCAAATGACTGATAATTATTAGAGGATAAATCCTCTAAGATCGCATATGCATCCTCAGGGTATTTACCCATGAGAGATCCACCCGCGGCTCCGTCTACTTGAATCATGGTAGGCGTTTGGAGTCCATTATAGAATGTCCACACTTGTTGGTGCAGATCCAAGCCATGATAAGGACACTTACGCAACAACTCCTTGAATCTCTCCCACGCATCGTAAAGTGTTTCACCATTCCCTTGGGTAAAGTTCATTATGTCCCTCATTAACCTAGCAGTTTTGGCGGGTGGGAAAAACTTGGCTAAGAGTTTCTCCACCACTTTTACCCAAGTAGTGAGACCATATTGGGAATCTAGCCACTCCTTTGCTCTTCCATCCAAAGAGAATGAGAATAAGCGGAGACGAATTGCTTCATCGGATGCACCATTTATTTTAAATGTGTCGCACACATCCATGAAGGTTCGTATGTTGGAATTAGGATCCTCGTGGCTAAGTCCACTAAACTGTTTTTGCTGGACTAAATTCGTCGCCATTGAGTCAATTTTGAAGTTGTTTGCCTCGATGGCGGGCTTAATGATACTATAATATAGATCTCCCCTAAAAGGCATGTTATATTCTCTACAGGTTCTCCTAGCCTCAGCGGGATGGCCATTCTGCTCTACCTGACCGTCTTGCCCTATGCCTTCTAGCGCATGTTCATTATTGTCATTTGGGTTTGGAGGATTTTGACGATTCATGATGACAACGTTTCTTTGTTCTAGTCGAACGGTTCTCCTATTCCGTCTACACGTCCGCTCGATTTCTAGATTTAAAGGTGTAAGCTCAGGTGTTCGATAATGGGACATGCACTACACAACAATCAGATGATAAAAATAAACAAACAATAAAAAAGAAAATAATAAAAAGAAGACAAAATTAGAGACTTGAGCTCTAAATACTCAAGTTTAGCTAATATTGCAAGAGAATAAACACTAAATTGTGCACCTCTCCAGCAACGGCGCCAAAAACTTGATACGCCCTAAACAGATGTACGTATTACACGCAAGTGCACGTGCCGGATCAAGTAATAAAGAGTGATAAAAGTTCGTTTCCACGGAGAGGCGGTGAATTTAGTGCTCGCAAATACCAGTTATTCCTTTTCTTTAAATCCAAATCAAATAAAATAGAGATTTATTCAATACTATGATTAGCCTACGAATGAAATTAGACTATGATTCGCTAAGAGAAAGTACTTAGATATAGAAGAGATAATCTTGTATTATGATTTCCGAAGTCTAGTGTGACGAACCTTATGAAGATGACTTTGTGATAGTGAGTGATGACACGTCTTGCAACGATTTAAAGGTTGAATATCCGTACCTCTCGGTATCGAAAATTCCTAGCCTCTATTTTCCCCTTGGGAGAGATAAGTACCGCTTAAAGATCGAAAACTAAAGTTGCTAATACCAAGGGGAAATCTCTTTCTCCCTTCAAATACTATACCAGATCTATAACACACTTACGCAACTCCTCTCTCGAATTATGAAGCGTAGTAAAATGACGAAACCTTGGCCAAAAGTTTTCAAGTAAAGATTATAGATTCGGTAAAGACATACATCAATCATTCACAAAGAAAAATTAAAATTTCATCAACACAAAAGACAGGGTACTTTCACAATACAAGATTAAAAGAGTTTAGTTCATGACGACGGAGAAACCACACATAACAGTTGGAGAGATCTTACAAATCATATTGAAAATTAACAATTAAGCGACCTAGGAATCCTTCGCTGAAGTCGCTCCCTTGATCAGCCCAGAAAATCTCCACTTTTTCTCTAGCCGCTCCCTTGAAGGATGAGGAACCTTGAAAATCCTAGATGAAGAACTCTCTCTCTCTCTTCAAGATGATGAATGAATAATTTCAGAATAATCTCCAATAAAAAACATCTAGCCCTTTCCCCAAAAGATGCATCTTTCTATTTTTGCAAAAGGCGTAATTTGTTTGAATTTCGAAATTTGAAATTCGTCCAGAGGTTGCAACCTTTTTTCGGAGGTTGCAACTTTTTCTGCAGGACAGCATATTTGACAAAATCCTTCTTCCAATTCGTTCTCTTTGGCTTCTCTTGCACAAATACCTAGGAAAAAGACCAATTTAAACATAAATAAAATAAAAATGAATTAACTTACATTTAGACTTTAACTAAACGGTTTTCTTCCGGATCATCGAGTGAAAAGGTCCAAAACTTGGGCTAGATAACTTATTTTTGAGAAGTTATCACTTCCCTAGTCCCAAATATCGTTCAAAACACGGTAAATAGCCCCGCTATGTACCCGGTTGGCTCCCAGGCCACCGATATGACAGAAATGCATTTCTGTCCAGATTTCCAGGTGCACCTCGGGGTTAATCCCTAAGATTCCCTGATGTATTCTACCGCATAGCAACCCGAAAACAATCAAAAATGCTCGGAGTCTTCTCCGGCTAAAGTATGCACAACAAATCATAACCGATCCAGACTAACACGTCCGGGTAGGCTTCACACATCATGCCTATGTCCGTACTATGATTCCGGACTCTAACAAGGGGGACTTTACATATCTACCCCAAGGAATACCGCAATCTCGCCGCATACTCGCGGGAGAAGGATTTTCCCTTGCAAAGGAAGAAGAGCTTCACATGCTCAAGAAGAGAATCATTACCCTTGCGTTTTCCCTCGGCGCCATAGAAATCCACCCGGATGAAAAGCACCGCAATCTCCTTGCCTTCGCGGATCCGAAGATGGCTCGTGATTTGGAGCTCCGAAGCTCCGCCGGTGACCGGATCTTGGCCTTCTTCCTCCTCCTTGCTCTCCCTTCTCTCTAACTTTTTAGAGAGATAAAACTCAAAGGGAATGAGGGTTTGTAACCCTATTTTCGAGTTTAAACCGCCAGAACCAACTCCCCACCGTCAGATCCCATCAAGAGAAAACGAACGGCCACGATCCGAACTCAAAATAAGAAAACCTGGGCCGAACACGGCCTGCGACACGCCCGTGTCCAGGGCCATGTCGCCCATTCGCCGTCTCGCCCGACGTTCCAACCAGCACACGACATTTGACACGGCCTCCAACACGCCCGTGTCACATGCGATACGGCCGTGTCAAGACCCGTGTCATGTCGTGTGCACTGCCAACAATAATTTCCCGAGGAGGACATGACCTGCGATACGGCACCCGACACGCCCGTGTCACATGTGACATGCCCGTGTCTATGCCCGTGTCATGGCCCGTGTGCATACTCAGAAAATTCCTAGCGTGACACGCCCTGGGACACGCCCGTGTCCCAGGCCGTGTACCTCAACTCGACGATCGCCGATCACCAAAACGTCGACCCCACGACCCGAGGTCGATCACGCTCATGACACGCCCATGTCATGCCTGTGACATGCCCGTGTCACGCCCGTGACACCTGTTCCAAAACCCAGACTTGGCTTAAAACGTCACCCGTCCCTCTTTTGAGTTTCGGGGTGTTACATAAGTAGTGGTGTAACCCATCAATTGCCCCTCAAATTCTTGTTATTGGAGAGCGAAGCGTGCGAGAGAAGAAGGATTTTCCTGCTGTCATTTTCTTCCTTGCTGTCATGTCAACCTCCGGCGAGAAGGCGGAGGCGGTGAAAGGTGGTGTTTCGAAGGTACCTGGAGCAAGTTTGTCGAAGGAGAGATGGTCGGGAAGACGTCGAACAAGGCCGAGCGAGGTGCCCGCCCCTTGGGGGTGAGCGCGCGTAAGCAGGCGAGCCCCGGGCGGCGCGCGCGGATGTGTGTGCACCTGTCCGTGCGTGGATGCGGGCGCACCTGTCCGCGCGGTCCAGGCCACGCGCACGGGTGCGCGCGCACCAGGCCACGCACTCGGGTGTGAGGGCATTTGTCTGCGCGCACCAGGCCGTGCGTCGGGTGTGAGCGCACCAGTCCGCGCGTGGGTGTGCGCGCACCAGGTCGCGCGCGCGGGTGTGAGCGCACCAGTCCGCGTATGGGTATGCACGCACCAAGCCGCGCGCGCGGGTCTGCGCACACCAGTCCGTGCATAGGTGGGCGTGCGCCTGTCCACGCGCACCAGGTCGCGCGAGCGGGTACGCGCGCGCTAGGCTGCGTGCATTAGGCCGCTTTCGCGGGTGAGCACGCGTCAGGCTGCGCGCTCCAGGCCGTATACGTGGGTGTGCGTGCTTCAGACCATACGTGAGAGTGGGTTCTTCCATGGTCGTGTGCGCTCTTGTGCACGGGTGCGCACTTGGCTTGCTCGTGGTTTAGGCCGCACACGCTTGGATGCGTGACTCCCAGCCTTACTTTTTTTTATTAGGCAAACCTGATTCTTCTATCTCTTGTGTTGTACAGGTCTCGAAGCGTTCTTCTAGTCCGATGCGCATGCGCTCCTCTTTGACTTACGGCGGTATTGAAATCTGGAGGAAGAAATATGGGCTTCTTGCTGACTTGGAGGTGAGGATTCCACGTTCCGAGGAGCGAGTCCAGAATCCTTCTTGTGGCTGGTTGATGATTTGCGAAGTCTCCCTGAGATCTTGCTTCCGCTTCCCGCCATGTGAGGAGGTGATCGAGATCTTGAAGTTTTGCGGGGTGCCGATTTCTCAGTTTGTCCCGGTTGGAATTGCCCGAATTATGGGCTTAGTTGCCTTTTTCCACGAACATGGAGAGCAGTTTTCCTTGGATCAGTTTCGAGATTGGTGCGATGTCCGCTCTGATGGTGGCGAGAGAGTGGAGGTTCGCAACAACAAAAGTTGGTTGGAGATTTAGGCTCGCAAAGATCGCCGACATGAGACTACTTTATTTGGGTATGTTAGGAATTCATGGGGCCTTCCTGAGGCGTGAGACATGCTGCTTGACCGCTGTCGTCGCGTGAGGGGGAAGGAACGAGAATTTCCTCAGGTGCTTGGGTTTTCAGAGCCTCGTGAACTATCCAACCGTCTATTTAATATTTTTGTCTATGTGGAGGAGAAGCGCTTGCTGCGATGTGGTATCTCTTCAGACACAACTCAGATTGTTGGGGCTCCTCAGGGAGGGGACCGAAAGAGGAAAGCTGTTGCGGCCCCTCCTGGTGACCTTGATATGGTGGCGGCAGCGGCTCCTTCTGATGTCTGTCTCGAGTTGACTCCCGAGGTGCAGATACTTGCGTCCTCAGTTCCTCAGGTATCTTCGGAGGCAGCGGCCCCGCGGATGTCCTCTTCCTTAAGGGCGATGAGTGATGCGGTAAGTGCCTTGATTTGTTGTAAAGATTATTTTCTTTATTTTTTCCTTATTATTTGGTGCTAACTTCGACCTTTTCCTTGTGCAGATAGAGACACAGGCCCAGATTGTCGTAACCTGGAATGACCATTACATGAGTTTGAAAGATGGGTATCTTGCTTTTCAGGAGAAGCTTCGGTCGACGTCGAGCTCGCTTGTCTCTTTAAAGGAGGAACATGATCGGGACATTGCACGATTCAGCCGGATCGGGTCGAGGCTGAAATCCGAGTTAGAGGACGCACGCGCGGCTCTAGAGATGGAGAAGACCCAGGTGGAGAGGACCACCCAGATGTTAAAGCACTCGAAGGAAGAGACTTTGGGATTGGAGACCCAGTTGCAGGTGGCGCGGTAGGAGGTCACTGGTCTTGAGACTCAGCTTCGGGCGGCGAAGGCCCAAGTGGAGATGTTGTCTTCTGATAGCCACATGTCAGAGTTGAAGGCTGGGGGACTTGTGGAGTATCTGGAATCATTGGACTATATGCGAGACCGTTGCCTGATTGTAGAGGAGGTTCGTGACGAGATTTGGTTCAAGGAGGTAGAGCCTCAGATGGACGATATTTGTGAGTTAGCACTCCGACACGGTGTCTCGAAGACTTTCTGCCTGGTTAGCAAGAGCTTAGGATGTGACACATTCGGCTTCAGCTTTGCGGATGTTTCTAAGGAGGAGCGTACTGACTCAGATGTCGAGTGTAGTACCCCCCTCCCCAAACCTTTGCCCGGGTCGGGCCGGAGGGGTACTACTGGCCCAAGACGTCCACTCAGTGCTCTTTAGGGGAAACAATCCACCCTATCTAAGCACTAGTTGGCCGCCTTGCTTGGCTCGAATCATAACATTCACAACCCATCAGAGTACAACGGAAATATTAATAGGAAACCACTGCAGATATATATATTATATCATATAATAATACAAGGGTTCTAGGGCCGAAACCTAAGTATTTATATAAGCCGGTGGGTTTTACAAGTACTACATATAACCCTCACACTCTCTCTCTCTATGCTGCTCGGCGGCACTCATGTCTCTAAACTTTGAGGACATCGGGGGTACATCTGCTCGGGTAGTCCTAGTCGCTGACGTAATCTCCTGCGACGGCGGGTCACTACGATGCTCCATTTCCTGTGAATGGTTATTTAGATAACCGTTAGTCACAGAGCTAAGTGGAAGCAAATCTTCTACCCAGATCTATATCCTGAGGACGAGCACACACCCACCCAACAGAAGTAAATAGCCGAAGCAAAAGAGGATTAACACAACAATTCATATATGTATAGCTAAGAGCAACTATAAAAGAGTGCATGATAGTATAACTGAGAAAAGCAGCAGCAGTATAAATCAGTTATAACAAGGCTCCACTAGCATAATAACACATCAGGTTTTCATATCCTATACTTTATTGCAGGCTTTCACAGCTGCCACACAAACCCTATGTCGACATAGTTTGCACCGCTTCAGTTTCCAGCAGGGTAGCGAGCCCCGCGGGCCTCACCGATGTGGTCGTTGGTGACAGTAGCCAGTCCTGCCACTTTTGGGGATAGTCGTACCACACAACCCTAGGCCCTAACGTAGAACCTTGTGTTCTCTTGGATGTGAGCGACATCTGGCGAATCGTTTTGACCGACCAGCGGAGGAAAACCCGACGGGGAATGATATAACGGTCGGTCACCCGTGGTACCCATCTCCCTATCGCCTTGAGTCGTCGACCTTCCCGCACCGGTGCGAACAGTCTGCGGGAGGGACTGACCCGCCACTATTTCACCGCAAGCAATTTACAAACAATCAAATAACGGCAAACATAATTCACACCGGGTCTACGTCGGCCTGCCCTACTAGGCTTCAAACTTCGGGCGGCGGTGCTTAGCTCTACTTTCGACAAGGAGCGTGAGAGCGCATTATTTGGGGCTAGACTTGGAGGACCACCTCAACTCCGGTTATCCCCAACTAAGGCTCAACTTTATCAACGACTGCTTGTCAGAGCAGGACCCGGGATTATAATAGTAAATTGCAATGTGGACAAGTGCAGTAATTATGCTGCTTATTTAGAGTGCTGTAATTAGATATGACCAGTACAAAACTGGAGTAGTATAGAATTGAAAGTACTTGACCAGTACGAGACTGGAGTAAAGCTGAATTAAAAGTACTTGACCAGTACGAGACTAGAGTAGAGCTGAATTAAAAGTACTTGACCAGTACGAGACTGGAATAGAGCTGAATTAAAAGTACTTGACCAGTACGAGACTAGAGTAGAGCTAAATTAAAAGTACTTGACCAATACGAGACTGAAGTAGAGCTGAATTAAAAGTATTTGACCAATACGAGACTGGAGTAGAGCTGAATTAAAAGTACTTGACCAGTACAAGACTGGAGTAGAGCTAAATTGAAAGTACTGAAATAAGCTTGACCAGTACGAGACTGGAGTAGTACTAAATTGAAAGTACTGAAATAAGCTTGATCAGTACGAGACTGGAGTAAAACATAAAGAAAATGGTTAGTAATCCAAACACTCCTATTCTGAAGGCTTCAACTCCATCTCAGACTTAAAGGAGATTTCTTTGGGTTGCACCAATTATTAGGATCCGATTAATTTTGTTGCGTCATTTTTATTACGGCTTAATCAGATCAGGGTTTGTTAGGAGTTACATTCTTGCTATTATTTGTCGGGAGTAAATCATAACTCACCACTCGTACTCTCACCTTCCGAGCGTGCCCAAAATTACCCGAGAGTCGAGGCGCTCGACGATTTCACAAAATTTCAGAACTCACGGAGCTTGGTCACTTACCTCGGCCATACTAGTCGATAAAATAACTTTCACCTATTATTCAAATTAGGAAGGGTGGTTGCGCGCTCCAATATTTGCTTTCGAGGAAAATGAGCGTAATAATTCCCGAGCGTGACCCTAGGCTTCCAGATTTTAGAAAAAATATCAAAACTTATCTTCATGACCCCAAATTTGATACAATCCTTAGGAGGGCCTAAAATGAGCCTAGTAATTTTTTTGTAATTTTCCAAAGTGTTTTGGGCCTTTAATTTGGCCAAATAAATTTTGTTTTGGCTTTTAAAAATACTAAATCAACTCCAAAAAATATCAAAATTTTTGTGAAGGAATCCCTCATTATGGGGAACATTTTTCATGTTGATTATTTTTCTCCTAAAGGCCTAGAATTGGCCCAAAAAATTCCCCAAATTTATGATATTAATTTGGTCTGCAGATAGCAGATCAAACACGATCATGTGGCTGAGATTGAGCCAGACAGGGAGAATTTCCAACGCTTCCCCACAGCGGATCGACCACGGATCCGTTGTGGGGGGCACAGAAGATGAGGCGGGGGCGGGAATCCCAGATAATCTGGGCCGTCTGATCTCATCTTGAGATCATATGGTGGCTGTGCCTCCCGGCGGTGTGGAGGGTGGCGGCCTCCACCACCGCTGGCCAGCCACTGCCAGCTGCTAGCGCCAGCCTCGGTCAACTCGCCGGGGGCCGACAAATCTCTGGGCAGTGGTCCGGCGGCCTGGCATCGCCGGCCACCGCCGGAAAACCTAACCCGAGAGCCTGGGGTGGCGGGGGCTTTGCTCCCAGCACCGTCGTGCCACCCCCGCTCCTCGGGTGGTTGGCTTCCTACCACACCACCCCCGGCCGGCGCGCCCGGGGTTGGGCATCTCACCAGTGGTGGCCCGGTGGCCTTGCGCTGCCGGCCGCCGCCGCCAGCTCCAAACAAAGCACGACTCTGTTTTGCGAGTGCCACCGAAGCCGCGTTTTCCGGCGGCACCGCTACTCTCCGCCGCTGCGGGTCATCACCCCCAGTAGTCTAGCACTCCCCCAGCATCACCACCGGCGCTGGGGAAGTGTCCTTCCTCCCTAGGCACCACCCGACCTAAAGCATGGCTCGAGTGATGCCGGCGGCGTTCCGGTCGCCAGAGGGCGCATGCAGGACGTCAGAAATAGGGAAGGGGGAGGGAGGAAGTTTCCACCTGGGTCTGGTGGGCTCGGAAGGGGTCAGCCTCCTGGTCGGCCATGCCAAAGGTGTCGGAGTGGGCAGGGGGAGGGGGGCTGCTCTGAGAGCTGTGAGGAGGATTAGGGGAGGAAGGGGGGTACTTTTATAGGATTGGGGGGAGGGTTATCCCCCTTTTGGCAATGTGGGATTAATCACTCCTTAGGGAGGGATTAATCACCACCCTCCAACTGTCCAAGGATAGCTAGAGGTGCCATATATTCCCCATGTGGGAAATAGGGGAAAGCCCCATGGGCTTGGGCCTCCATGGTGAAGAAAGAGAGGGGGAGAGGAGAGTATGTGGTTTATGGGCCTTTACTTGCCCTAGGGGCTCCTTGCTGGTTGGGAGGGGCCCAAGGTGGGTGAGGGCAAGACCCTAAGTGATTATGAAGAGAGGGGGTGGCCCCCCATTTGGAGAGAATTTCAAAAAGTGGATTTTTATGGGGGTTTGACCAAGTCAACCCAAGGGGGTCCCCCTTACTGGTCAAAGTCAAAGTGGGTCCAAGTCATCGAGGTCGGGTCAAAGTTCGGGTGTCGTGTCACAATTGATGTGCGCATGCTTTTTGGTGCACGACTATGCTTGATTTGACCACGGGTTGACCAATTGTCGTCGAAATTGGCCGGAACGACTTCTGTTGACTTCGTATTGACCACATAAGTCTAACGCCACTGACTGGGGTCGAATCGGAGTCCATTTGGCAAAAGTCCAAAATTTACGCGTCGTAGCGCATTAAAACGTTCAAAGTATCCAATTCTGTCGTTAGAACTCAGATTATGACGCGACGAGCTCCGATGCGCTCATATCGACTATACGAGGCCATATGAACTGACAAAACTCCATTCGGAGTTCTCTAGCTCTATTTCCTACTTAGGGTTACCTCCCACCGGGTCATGGGTAGGGTCCGGGCCACTTTTATTGGGCCCACTAGGGTTCTGGTGGCCCAATAAAAGTCGGGATGTTACACCGAGGATGAGTAGCAGCCCTTACATCTTTGCAGTTGTGTATTTGCATTTTGTTATTTAGTTAGTCGTACTGTACTTTGATTTTTGATCAGCATTTGTTGTTGTTGTTGCCCTTAGGCGCTGATTGTCTTTTTTGTATCATCCAGTTGTTTCGTTTGACATTATTTTCATTATGTCATCTTAGTTGTTTTGTTTGCATGGCTCTGGTCTGTGGCTTCGATTGCCTGGAGACGTTCTGGAGCAAAGTTTCTCTTTTTCTGGATAACAGTTTGCATGCTGGGTTGATGTTGAGAGAGTGCTAAATGATGTGAGGATCTATGCCAGATATATATTCCGGAGCCCAGGCAAAGATATCCTTGTTCCTTTGGAGATAGGTTGTCAGTTCCTCTTTCTCTTGCTGTGGTAAGAGCGAGACGAGCTGGATGGTGTGAGCTGAGTCTATTGGTGAAAGGGGGACTTTGATTAGCCCTTCCATAGGCATTCCCTGCTACAATATCTCCCAATCACGTAAGTCGAAGTCGTCGATGTTTAAGGTGGTGGCCATGGTTGGCTGTGCCTTCTTGGAGTAGCAATTTTTGGCGGCCTCCTGATTGCCGCGTACGACTCCGACACCTCCCAGAGTTGGGAACTTCATGGCCAGGTGAGGAATCGAGGGGATAGCCTTGAAGATGGACTGGACGGGCCTTCCAAAAATAGCATTGTAGGCGTAGCTTGAATCTACCACGATGAACTGGATTTCATGCGTCACTTTCCTTTGGAATTCCCCCATAGTAACTGGGAGGGTTATCATTCCTAATACCAGAACTGGATGGTTATCGAAGCCGTATATTGGTCTGACTGCCGATTTCAGATGTTGTGCGGAGATGTTCATGCTCTGGAGGGTGGTGGAGAACAAGACATCGATGAAACTTCTGTTGTCGACGAGGATTCGTTTGATATTATAGCAGGGATCTCCGATCCCAACACTGATTATCAGGGGGTCTTTGTAACACCCTTGGTTTTTTGTGTGATTGTTTAATCTTTGTTTGACGTTACGTTAACGCATTTCCGGCCTTTGCCGGTGTTAGAGCGTGGTCTTAGCTCTTTAGGCTCTTGAGTGGCTTGTTTTGTAGCCTGTTTGCAAGATTCCCTAGCAAGCCGAAGTCTGTTTTGGTGACTCGGTGGAGCCTCTTCGAGAATGCTTATGTTTTAGCTTCGAGAAATATTAGCCCGAGTTTTGTTTATCGGATGATAATTTCGACTTCGCCACTAGATTCGTAGCGTGGGTATTTAGCTACAGTGTGAATTTCGTTAAATTCCGAGATAGTTCGATTTTCGCGTCGTTTTGACGTGATATTTGATGAATTAATATAGTATTATAATATTATATTAATCTTATAGTGACAGACTTTTCTTTGACTTAAGGGTCTTAAGATATAACATATTATTAAGAGTGGCTATTTTATATAGTAGAGTAATAGCATAGTGGCTGATTGCCATTAATATTTTATAGCTGGTGACGGTAATGGCTATAAGTGGCCGACTATAATAATAGTGACTGAGCTTAAAATATTGCATGTAAAGCAATATTTTATTAGCTTGGTGGCTGGAGATATACTAAAATATAGCTTATAGCTTATTTTAGTATATCCCTCTTCTTCTTCCCCAAAAAGAGAGAGCAAAAAGCTTCCAGCACAAGGTTTCGGGCGGAAATTCTGAAGCTTAGGTCGGCGATTTCTGGAGGTGTAGAGCTCGGTTTTCTCGGGTAAGGGCAGATTTGGACTGCTCTCACTCAGATCTTCCTTCCTAGGTAAGTTTTTCTTGCTCTAGGGCTGTGTTAGAAGTTGGAGATTTTCGGGTAACTTAGCTTTTTCTCCTGTTTTAGCTTCATGTTGCGGTTTGTGGCCGAACTTGCCTAGCTGTGCTGAGTTGGGAAGATCAGCTACTGTTCTGAAAAATTGAGGCAAGTGGTACTCTTTACCCTTTCCCAGCTCTTCTTTTTCATGCTTATATTTCATGGTTGTCCATGTCCAGCAGTGTAGGTTACTTTCCTAAAAGTTAGGGCTGCTGCTAGCTTTATTCCGAGCCAATCTTGCCCCAAGTTTATAAATTTCACTCTCTCCTAGTTGCTGCTTTTGTGTCCAGATAGTGGCTAGAGGTAGGGATGGAGTTTACTAAGTGTATTCTAGCTTGGGGGATAGCTGTAGCCGGGTAGAAGGGTTAGGAAGGATTTTTTTTAGCTAAGGAAGAGCTCTCGGGTTGCAGGCGTTGAGTATTTTTTAAGCTAAGTCCAAAAGCATTGAGTGTGGTGGTCACACTCAACGCCTAGCTGGTTTGGTTTTGAGTCTAAGTCCAAAAGCGTTGAGTGTGGTGGACACACTCAACGCCTGTCGGTTTTATCTGGAAGCTAAGTCCAAAAGCGTTAAGTGAGCAGAGCTCACTCAATGCCGTCGGCTTTTGGCGTTGAGTGAGCTGTACTCACTCAACGCCATGTTATCAGAGAAATTTTGACTTAGTCTTTTGACGTTGAGTGAGTGGAGCTCACTCAACACAGTCTGCTTTTGGCATTGAGTGAGCTGCACTCACTCAACGCCATTGTCCAGTCTTTTGGCGTTGAGTGAGTGGAGGTCACTCAACGCCGCCTGCTTTTGGCGTTGAGTGAGCTGCACTCACTCAACGCCATTGTCCAGTCAGTTAGCGTTGAGTGAGCTGAACTCACTCAACGCCATCTCGCCAAAGGTTTTTCTAAGTCTTTTGGCGTTGAGTGAGCTGAACTCACTCAATGCCATCTAGCCAGAAGACTTTTCTGTAAGTCTTTTGGCGTTGAGTGAGCTGAACTCACTCAACGCCATCGTCCATTTAGTATTTTTGCGGCTAAGTCTTTGGCGTCGAGTGGACTCGACTCCTTCCTGTGTTTGGTGTTAAGTGGACTCGACACCTTCTCTGTTCTAGTGTTTGGCGTTGAGTGCTGATCACTCAACGCCGCGTCGAGTGGACTCGACGCCTTTTACCTTAAGCTGGTGTTTTCTCCCGAGTGTGGTTAGGGTGGATTTATGTCGATTTGTTGATGTTTTTCGGCCGGTTTTGAAGGCTGAATCGTGAATTATAGCAAGTGGTTTGCTTGTTGACTCTATAAGGGGTGGTTTAGGTGTAGAGCTGTGGTCCCACCATTTTTGGCCCTAGTTTGGGCTGGTTTTGTTGGTGTGTTGGCACCATTTTTTGCCTTGGTTTGGGATGGTTTTGTTGGTGTTTTGGCACCATTTTTGGCTATGGTTTGGGCTGGTTTTGTTGGTGTGTTGGACTTTTAGGCTGCCACCGTTGTACCCTTGAGTATTTATGGTCTAGGTGTTTGGATGAGGACTATTTTTGGTCACCAACCCAGACTAATGGCTCTCCCACTGCTAATGATTCACAAGTTAGGACTGTTAGTTCCTTTCTTTAAAGCGGTTATTTTGGCATATGCTTGCCTTGCGCTTCTGCAGTTTTTAGCAGGGCATGTTGTTTATTTCTCGCACTTGGTGCGTTGAGTTGTTGCCTTGGACAGTCTTTTACCCTTACTGTATTGTTCAGGTCCTTTTTGCTCTTTTAATAGCACTTGTTGTAGGGTTGGTAAACCCTTCTTTCCTTACTTATGAATCTAATGCTCCGGTTTTCTTTTGATTATATGCTTGCTGAGGCGTTCTTTCTTTGAATGCCTTAGGTTCAAGTTGTAGCCGGTTGAGCGGCTAGTGTTCTGGTGGAGCTTACTTGTGGCCTCTGGGATTGCTGAGAGTGTTGTACCTCGACCTTGTGAGATAGATTTCTTCTTTCTGTACATACATACATACTCACTAGTGCGTTCGTGTCAGGTTGTTGAAACCTACTGGTGGTTTACTTTTGATGCTATATATGAACTAATAACTGCTATTTTGCCTATTTTGGAGGTTGTTTACTTGCTTTTGGGAATGATTTATGTTAGGTTGCATGTTAGGTATTTTGAAATATAAAAGTATTACTATATGTACCTCATGCATCTCATATTTATAAAACTAAAGCACTACTTTCCAAAGAACGTAAAAGCTACTTTCTTATACAAAGATAAATCTAGAGTCCTACATTTCATGAGATGTCCTTTGGGTACGTTCATACTCATGTAGAATGTCAAATCAAGCTAACCAAAGTATTTTCCGCTGCGTATACATCTACTTTTAATTATGGACTAGCTAATCCACTGTGCCGATGGATACGGTCATCAAACTTAACTGATTTTCATTCATATTAAACTATGATTTTCTCCAAAGATATAGAGTCTGGGGTTTTGCCTGAGCATGTGCAGTTATCCCCTGCACGACGTGACACCATGACACGTATTTTCTCTTGCTCTGATACGATTTAATTGTTGAGAAAAATGCAGGTCATGACATTCTTGGTGAGGTGTTCGGAGCTCCTCCTGGTGGGGCGTTCTGCTGATCTCTGGGTGGCTGAGGCAGGTCCTATTGGTCTTAAATGCGTCCCTGCAAAAACTTCTCGAGAAGTCCCAGACAGACAAGGCGCTCGATTTCTTCCTTCATGCGGGCACAGTCCTTAGTGGTGTGTCCCGTAGTTCGATGAAACTCACAATATTTGTACTAATTGCTCCTATTGTTATGGGCCGGTTGTTTGGGCCGATGTAATGTTGGCTCATTTTGAATGGCATAGAGTACATTGGTGCGCGTGGTGTTGAGGGGAGTGTAATCCCTTGGTGGTTGATCTCTTTGAAGGTTTTGCCTGCGTTGCCAATTCCGACGCTCTTCTCGGAATCTTCCTTCTTGATGCTGGGGGGCCGGCTCCTTTTCTCTCTTCCGCTTCAGGGCCCCATCAAACTACTGGCGATGGGCTTCAATAGCTTTGGTGGCGGAAATTTGCGCCTCTACTCGGTGTATGAGGTCAGGATAACTGGGGACGGTTTCTCTCATCAGCGTTGAGTAGAAGCCACTAGGGCGGAGGCCTCCGAGGAACACCCCTCTCAACAACTCGGGGTCGACTCCCAGAATATGGCGGGCTTCTGCAGTAAAAAGTCGGAATAAGTCCTTCAAGATTTCTCCTTTGTTCTGGCAGATTCCTGACAAGTGGGAAGGGTTACGGACGATCATGCGATTAGCAATGAACTGATCAACAAACTGCCTTGTTAGCTCTATGAAGTTGGCGATGGTGGCGGCCCTTAATGAATGGAACCATGTTCGGGCCTGCCCTTTAAGAGTGGCTGGAAACACTTGGCAGAGCAACTGGTCTGGAGCATTATAGATTCTCATAATGGCGGTGAAGTGGTTAACATGTTCTAGCGGTTCGTCGGTCCCGTTGAATGTCTCAATATTCGGGTGTTTAAATCCGTGCGGGATTGGATGGTCGAGGATTTATGGAGCCAAAGGGGAGCCTTAGCAGAGCGGTCGGCAGGGGTGAATATCTCTTCTACCTTCCTGGCGATATTCTTCAGTGATGACTTCTCGAATTTCCTCCCGAGTAAATCTTTCAAGCGGAGGAAAGCGGGCGTCATTGACGGGGTTATGATGAATATTGTCTGCTCTCGCCGATCTCTAGGCCGGGTGAGCGGAACTGGTGGCTTCGGAATATTTTTCGGGTCCCTCCTGGCTTGAAGGAACTTCTTGGGTCCTGCACTGATTCGACTGTGGTAGAAGGTTAGCTGGTGCTGGCGACAACGAGGGAGCAGGAGGTGCTCCTAGGTTTCGGGGCAGGGTGAGCATTTCAGTTTGTTGCTCTTCCATCTGGCAAACACACCCCTCTAGGGCGGTGACGGGGGCGAAAGCAACTTCAGCTGTCAGTGGAACGCCCACCATAAAGTGGGAGCATGCGGGCTCGTCGTGTCCGCCAAGGGCGGATCCTTCAGTGGTGCGAGCGCTTCTTTTTGCCATTGAAGCAGAACTTGGAAGCGGCGAGGTTGGTGATCTTGTTCTTTTGAATGATGCTGGGAATCGTGTTCCCACAGACGACGCCAAACTGTTGCGGACTAACTCGATGCCCCGGTCGGACTAGATTTACTTGGACCATCTTAACTTGCGAGGCGGTCGAGCGCGCATACAGTCATTGAAAATAGAAGGTTGACACAGGATGTGATGACGTGGAAAAACACCTCAACCGGGTAAAAAACAACGTGACCGGATCTGTGCCGGTCAAAATCCATTAGCTGTTTGCGGTTATAATGTGCAGGGAGAATCGGGGGGGGGGGAGCGACATGCCACTCCCGATTACAACTTGGGGGTGAGAGAGAGACTTCCGCTCCCAATGGGCGACCGACAGCACCACGGGAGCGACTTGGACACTGGAATACAAGGAGTGGTTCTGGTGCTTGGAAGTTTGGAGCGCGGCTTTGGCACTTGTTTGCTTGCAGTGGTCGTCTTCCTCCCTCTTTCGTTCATTCCGGTACTTAGGCGTTTTCCTGCTGGTGGCCCGCTGGTGGCTCGAGGTGGCTGGAGGACAACCCGAGGGAGGAGTCCGACAAAGCTATTGCTCGAGAAAGAAGATGACCGGTAGCCAAAAAGTGAATTATCAGGAGGCCTTGAGGTTCCTTTTATAGCCTCTTGGAGAGGATTATGGCGGGGCCCATCACTAACTTAGTGGGTGGTTACCCACCAGATTGGACGGCGAGGAGAGCCCCTAATGATCGGACGACGGGCAAGCCGTCGACGGTGGTGGGGTGGCCGGGCGGCGGCCGTGGCCTGGCTAGCGACTGGGCGGGCGGCCCGACCTGCGGTCGCGGCCTAGTTGGCGGCGGTTTGGCCGGCGGCGGCCGCGGCCTGGCCGGTCGGCGACCTGGCTGGCCGCTGTGGCCTGGCCGGCTGCTGCGGCCTGGATGGCGGCGACCTGCCTTGCCGCGGCGGCAAGGGCCGGTGGAGGCCTAGCTGGCCGCGACGACCATGCTGGCCGCGACGACCAGGCCGGCGACTACGGCGGCCTAGTTGGCGGCGGCGATTTCCCCCTAAAGGAGGCGGTTTTTTGGTGGAGAGAGAGGGAGTGGGCCCTCCCCCATGTTTCCCTCATTATGGGGAGTTCATGGGAGGTGGGGTTGACTAGTCAACCCCATGATCTCTAATTTTGGAAGGAGATCATAGGGGAATACTCCTTATAAATAGTGGTGTAACCCATCAAGTTTATTGTGACTACCTCAGGCTCGTCGGATTTACCGTTCACTGGAGAAAGGGACTGAGCGTTATGCATGTAGGGCTTGAAGCCGACAATGATGTTGGCGAGAGACACAACAAAGTATTGCATCCGCATAAGGGGATTTGCTCGACGAGGATATCTGCCACTTTATAATTCTTGTGTTGCACTGCCTCCGAGACTGTCATTGAGAATATGGATTAGATGGATGCCAACTCATGCGTATCCACAATCACCACTGATTACTTAACTGTAATCAAGCGAATGTTTCATATTCAGACTCTTCTCTCCAAGTAGCAGTATTTGAATCCTTTTTTAAAAAGTTTTAGATTGTCATGAAATGAGGGGTTATTGATGTTTCAAGATCAATTTTATTCATTATTTTCTATAATGATTAGCAATCATTATTGTACAACCTCTATTCATTAAGGAGGAACCTAGTGGTGCCACGTGGACAACAGTAAACGTCAACATTAAAGAACAGGTCAGCAGTCAATGACGAGCCATAGTGTTACTCTTATGTCAAGTGCGAGTATCATACTCGCTTAGGCGCGCAACCACCCAATAGCATAGGTGAGCGTCAAGCATCCAACAGACCAAAGGAGCACTCGGCAGGAGGGTTTGGCAAGCATCATCAAACTCGCTTTGTTGGCGACTTCCAGCAGTACTAGAAGACACACTGGCAGGGAGATAGTTGTCAGTCGGCGAATCGCAAAGTCAGCAGGATCCAGAAGACAAGCTCGCAGGACTGGGCCTTCTCGCTTGAAGCCCCCCTCTCAGGTTTTATCTATAAATAGGACCATAGGGGTGCCAGAAATGACATCTTGAAAACTTGTTATTTTGCCCCCCCCCCCTCATCCCCTCGAGACTAACTACTCTCTATGTGGTGTCTTTCTCATATCTAGCTCAGTCATCTTTGGTTGTGTAGGGGAAGTTCTTCTAAGCTTCCGGATACGTGGTTGGACCTCCCTGCTGTAGCGTTTGGGATACTCTAGTTCTCTCTCTCTTTCTCACTTATTTTATCTTTAGAGTTGAGTATGCCGAACCGTTGGGTCAAGTAATCTTGGACTGCACTTAGATCTGAATATTTTGAAGTTGGGATTTTCCCAACTTTAACATATTGGTGCAATGAGCGTGGATCACGGTCGGAGGAGGAAAGTCTGGCAAGGATGCAGCATGACGAATGAAGGTGAGCAAGAAAGAATGGCAGGAAACTCGCAGGGCCCAATCGAGTATGTTACCCGGGCCGAGTTTAGCTCGGAGCTCGGCGAGCTTACGCAGTGCATCGAGGATACTGTGTGCTCGCTATTAACTCCTCGCCCGGAGCTCACGACGATGTCACCTCTTCATGAGATCCCGTCGGAGGACGTTGCACCGCCCAGAAGGCCCGACAAGGAGCATGTGGTGGAGGAATAAGAGCGACTAGTGCAGTTGATGTACTACCTGTCGAGCAGCCAGGGGATCAGGATTCAGGAGGACGAGTATCAGGGGACCCGGTATACTCGCACATGCGAGTTTGGTGCTTCTCGCCAACTCATCATTTGCCACCAAAGAGGGAGGAGCCCGTTTAGCGAGGGGGTGCTATCGGCTCTAGTCCCCAAAGGTTTTAGGGATCCGATCCTGAACTACTACTCTGGAAGAGATGACTCGGTCAAGCATTTGTAGTGGTTCAAGGATATGGTGTCGATATGTAGCATGACGGACTCCTTCAAGTCCAAGTTCTTCGCAATCACCTTTGAGGGAAAGGTTAAAGACTGATTCCACCAGTTGCCGAATAATTCTATCAACTGCTTTGAGTACTTGCGTTATGGGTTAGTGGTGGGATTTGCTACTTCGAAGAAGAGGAGGGAGACGGTTGCCCTTTTCCATCTGACGCAGGGCAATCAAGAGACGTTCGGTCATTACATTGACCGCTTCCAAGAGGAGGTCTTGATTCCCATGATCTAGCCAATAAAATCTGATTACGCCCGAAATTTTCCACAATTCAATCCAATCCATTACGGAACTCTTAGCGTCGTCGTCGCGGGTTTTATCCACCTAGAAGGGAATTTGAACCCAACATGAGATATTTTGGGTACCCGATAACTTCAGTGGCCACATAACATCAAAGTATTGGGATAAGTGGGGTATATTAAACCTTTAACGAGTGAGCATCGATTGACGTCTCTGCTGGAATAACAAGGGAGGTCAACTGCATTAGTAGCACACATAGTCGGTCTAAGCCTAGTCGGGCCGAGCTGAACCGGTCCAAGTACAAGGGAGCTCAACTAGACATGTAGCACACAGAGAACCGCAAGCGCCCAAGAAGACTGGGAGAATGCGACAGGCTCGCGACCGAGTGCTCATGACCATGCCCCGCACGACTAGCGCGCGCACGGCCTGTGCGTGCACCCGCGCGACCAATAACTTCCGGTCGTCGTTGCCGCCTCCGGGAACCTTGCCCGGGCTGCCCGAACTTCCCGAGGGGAAGGGGGCACTCTCATCATTTTGATAAAATTGACAATTTGCGTGATCAAAACGAATCAACGTTATTCGACATCACAAATCACTATCATGCGCAAATTATAATCGTGACCCTTGTTACTGTATGGAGACCGGGCGGTCTGGCACTGGCGGGTTAGAGACCGCGCAGTCTGGCAGTTTGTCTCCAGCGGCTTAGTAGCCGGACTGTTGTTGTTTGGTGTCCAGGCGATCTGAAGGTTTGTCTGAGACGACTAGGAGATCGGACGGTCTGGCGGTCTCCTATGACGACTTGTTCTCTCCTTCTGGTGGTTGCCGGACGGTTAGCCTATTCGTCTAACAGCATGGCCTGTTCGGCCTGTTTCTGTTAAAAATGTAATTATTTAGTCCCATATTGCTTACATGTAATCTCTCACATCTCATCCATTCTATAAAAGGGAGGTCATACCTTTGTAATACTCATCTTTTTGGATAATAAAAATTTCTGTTATTCCAATTTTTGGTTTCTACATGTCTGTTCGCACATGGTATCAGAGCACTCGATCTTTTCCACCTGATTCGGTGCCTTCTTATGACAGTGCGGTTTGCCCTTCTTCGTGCAGTCTGTTTGCGCGGCTTCTCTTCTCTTCTTCTCTTTGTCGCTGCCCTTTGTGTGCGCGACCTCTCTTTTCTTCTATCCGCGACCTGTTTTCGCAGAATGCTCTGCTTCTTTTCTCCCCGCAATCTCCTTTGATTCGCGCGGCCCGTTCCTGTTCGTGTAGTCTCTACTATGTTCTCACAACCTGCTTGCCTTTCTCGCGAACTCCTTCTAGTTCACGCGGTCCTCTCTATCTCCTGTTCGCGCGGCCTTCTCTCTAGTCGTGCGGCTTCTTTCCCTCTGCTTTGCTCTGCTTCTTGGTCGTGGCCTTCCTTGCCGCTGGTGTGTGTCACCGTGACCGTCGCAAAATCTTTTCTTTGTCCGCGGCGGCCTTCCTAGCTGCACGACCTGCTTGTTGTTCGCGCTGCTTATTGTTTCTTCTCGCACGGCCTCTTGCTTGTTCTTTGTCCGTTGCGGCCTTCCTATCCGCATTTCCTGCTCGCTGGTCGCGCGGCTCTTTGCTCACTGTTCGCGCGATTTCTTGTTGCTTCCATACATGGCTCTTTCCACTACCTCAACCACCACCGCTACTCCCGTGGCCAATCCACCTCCTCCTCCTACTCCTTCCGGGAATCTTGACACCGTCTCCAAATTCATCGGTCCCAACTACCCGGATTGGAGTGTCTCCTTCACCTTCCTTCTCCGCTCACAACGCAAATGCCACCATCACACTGATGACCCTCGTCCGCTCACTTCCGTTGAGTTTGACGACTGGGATGCTAGCGACGCACTTGTGCGCAGCTAGCTAACAGCCTTTCGGATGAATGTCTTCCCGTCATTCGTCATGATGAGACCATCAAGATGGCTTGGCTTCATCTTGCTGCTCTGTACTCGAAGGGGGCTCAGACGTCCCGCATCTATACTTTATATGCGGACCTCTTTGCTCGTCCTTTTATGTCTCCTACTGCCGCTTATCAACAGGTTCAGGCTCTCGAGGCTGAGATTCTTCAGCATCGCCCCTTCTCTGCAGATTTGGCCGAGCAGCACAAGCACTTCTAAGAACTTCTAGTTGTATGCTATCTTCTGCGACTTCCAGAGTCCTATAACATGATCCGCCAGCAAATTCTGGGCGATGCGGACTCTCCTACCTTGGATGCCACTGCTGCACGCATTGCCGCTGTTACCTCTCTACTTCTGTGTCCACTTCTGTCCTCTCCACCACCGAATAACTATGATCACAAGACTCAACAGAGTGGCTCTGGTAGCCACAATCACCAGTCTAGCGGGCGTGGCCCTTCCCGCTTCCTCTGCTCTCACTGTGGTCGCATCGGGCATACTATGGAACGCTGCTGGATGAAACATCCGCATCTTCGCCCCTCTGGTGACTCTTCCACCTCCTCCTCGAAGACGTCTACCTCGGTTGTCATGCCATCAGGTAGTGTCAACGTGGTTACTCAAGGTAAATGACTATTAGACTCTAGTGCGACTAATCACATGATGGGCAATCCTCAGTGCTTTTCTCTCCTAGAAACACATGATCAGTTGCCCCTTATTCTCGTTGTTGACGGCTCTCCCTCCCCAGTCCATGGAACGGGAGTGGTTCATGTCACTCCGTCTCTTCGTTTGGCGGACACTCTATAAGTGCCAAAGTTTCCGTGCAATTTATTATCAGTTATCTCTTTATGCAAGCAACTCCAGTGCTCTGTCACGTTCACTTCAACTTCTTCTTCTTTTCAGGATCTGAGCTCCCAACGGACGATTGCTACTGGGACTGAGAGCGGCAGCCTCTACTTCCTCTATAATATTTCTTCTCTGTCCGCCTTCTCCTCCTCCTCTACAGATCTTCTGCAGTGACACCTCCGCCTTGGTCATCCTCCTCCACGGCTTCTTCGTCAGCTTCTGCGCCACCTCCCTCAACACAGTTCTCCTCTCAACTGCGACGCCTGTCAGCTTAACAACCATCACTGTTCCTCCTTCCCGTTGAAGCAAGGTCGTGGCTCTACCTGTCTGTTTGATCTCATTCACTCCGATATATATGGTCCTGCTCCTACCCTCACCGTTGGTATAGGTAGTTCTTATTTTGTAACCTTTATTGATGGCTTTTCTAGATGTACTTGGGTGTATCTCTTACGAGATCGCTCTGAATTATTCAATGTAGGGACATCTTTTTATCAGTTAATTCAAAATCAATTTGGTGTTTCAATTAAAATCTTTCGCTTTGATAACGCTAAAGAGTATATTAGTCAAGCTTTTTCATCTTTCTGTATGCAACATGAGATTGTCCATCAAAGTAGTTGTGTCTATACCTCACAACAAAATTGAGTGGCGGAACGCAAAAAACGTCACTTCCTTGATGTCGCTCGCACTCTGATGACGCAGATGCATGTCCTTCGCTCCTATTAGGGCTATGCAGTTCTCATTTCCTGTTATCTCATCAATCGCATTTCCTCCACGGTTCTCCACGGTCAAACCCCATTCTCCATTCTCTATCCAGGCAAGGAACCTTTTTCCTCTCCCTCTATGTATCTTTGGGTGCACATCTTTTGTGCACGCTCCCTCCGCCACCCGTGACAAACTCTCTCCTCGCTCTACCAAATGTGTCTTTCTAGGATACTCTACCACCCAGAAAGGCTATTGTTGTTTTGACCCCGTTCTCCGCAAGCAGTTCGTCTTCGCCAATTTACCTTCTTCGAGAATGCTCCTTATTTCTTCGATGACTCCTCTCCTCTTCCTGAGGCTTCTGATTCTCCTATTGTTCCCTCCAACCCATCGACCCCTACTGAGGTTTTTCCACCTCCACCATTTTCATCGTCTCCTCCTCCCTCCTCTCCTCCGCTATGTACCTCTTCTCCTCCGCCGTCGCTCTCTACTCTCGAGCCAACTCTCTCCATTATGGACGCTCCGGATACTGAGGAACCTGCTGACCTGGATCTTCCCATTGCTCTTCACAAAGGGGTTCGGGCATGTACCCAGCACTCGCTTACTGCTGTTGTTTCCTATAATCATCTTACCCCTTCTCGCAGAACTTTTGCACTGGCTATCTCTGCCACTGCCACCCCTCGTTCCTACCAGGAGGCCCTTACTGTTCCTCATTGGAAGGTCGCAATGGATGAGGAAATTGCTACTCTCACTGAACGGGGTACGTGGACCCTTATTTCTCCTCCCTTCGGCACATATGTTGTTGGCTGTCGTTGGGTCTTTGTGGTGAAGTTCAGTCCAGATGGCAGTGTGGATCGTTACAAGGCCCGCCTTGTTGCCAAAGGCTTTACCCAAACTTATGGTGTTGACTATTTTGACACCTTCTCTCCAGTTGCTCATCTCAGCACTATCAGGGTCCTCCTCTTTGTGGCTGTCAACAGGGATTGACCCATTATTCAACTGGATGTCAAGAATGCCTTTCTATATGGAGATCTTCAGGAGGATGTCTACATGGAGCAACCTCCGATTATATTGCTCAGTGGGAGACACATGTATGCAGGCTAAAGAAGGCTATTTATGGCCTAAAGCAAAGCCCTCGGGCTTGGTTTGACAAGTTTAGCGGGATTGTGGCAGGCGTGGGCTTTACGTGAAGTTCTGCGGATCACTCTTTGTTCGTTCGCAAAAATTTTCTGGGTCTGGTAGTTCTTGCGATTTATGTGGATGATATTCTTCTCATTGGAGATTACCATGCTTGGATAACCTTGATAAAGAAGCATCTTCGCCAATACCTTGTCACAAAGGATATGGCTCTCCAAAATACTTTCTAGGGATAGAGATCTCTCTAAAGCCCAATTCCTTAGTCCTCTCCCAACGCAAGTATACTCTTGATTTGCTAAAAGAGGCAGGGTTGAGTGGGGCTAAACCTGTCTGATGCCCCATGACGATTGGAGAAGATAAAACCTGGACGGATGACTCTCCCCCTCTTTCAGATGTTACGAGGTACAGACATCTGGTTGGTAAACTCATATATCTCACGGTGACGAGACCCGACATCTCCTATGGTGTAGGCAAGGTTAGCCAATTCATGCAAGCTCCAAGGGAGTGTCATCTACAGTCTGCTCTGAGGATATTGGAGTATGTTAAATTAGCGCCTGGGAAAAGACTACTCTTTCAGAAGAATGGTCATTTGAGGGTTGAAGCGTACTCAGATTCGAGCGATGCTGATGACAAAGGAGACCGCAAGTCAACATCAGGCTTTTGCACCTTTGTGGGAGGGGGGGGGAATCTTGTGAGCTGGAAGAGCAAGAAACAGTCTGTAGCCTTCAGGTTCAGTGCAGAAGCAGAATATCGAAGTATGGCGTCGACCACATGTGAGTTAAAGTGGTTACAGGCTCTCATGCTTGACCTAGGAGAGGTCTATAACCATCATCTACCTATGTTTTGTGATAACAAGGCCGTTATATACATCTCCAAAAATCTGGTCTTTCATGAGAGAACAAAGCACATTGAAGTCGATTGCCACTTTATTCGGGAAGAGATTTTAAAGGAACAAATCTGTACTCCGTTCGTCACCTCTGATAAAGAATTGGCTGATATTTTCACCAAGCCGGTGTCCGCCTCCTTTCTTCACATTTGCGACAAGCTGGGCATGATCGATATATATGCTCCAGCTTGAGGGGGAGTGTTGCTGCATGGAGACCGGGCGGTCTGGCACTAGCAGATTAGAGACCGCACGGTCTGGCGGTTTGTCTCTAGTGGCTTGGTAGTCGGACTATTGTTGTTTGGTGTCCGGGCGATTTGACGGTTTGTCTCAGGCGACTTGGAGACCGGGCGGTCTAGTGGTCTCCTATGGCGGCTTGTTCTCTCCTTCTGATGGTTGTCGGGCGGTTAGCCTATTCATCTAACCGTGCGGCCTGTTCGGCTTGTTTCTGTTAAAAATGTAATTATTTAGTCCCATATTGCTTACATGTAATCTCTCTCATCTTCTCCGTTCTATAAAAGGGAGGTCATACCTTTGTAATACTCATCTTTTTGGATAATAAAAATTTTTGTTATTCCAATTTTCGGTTTCTACTTGTCTGTTTGCACAACCCTCCAGAAAACTATAAATAGACCACTATGTCTTCATTTCAAAACAAACAATTCCTGACGAGAGAGAGCTCTGAGGTTTTCCGGTGATATCGTGTACTTAGGTCAATTTTCCGCACAGGAATTCACTCCGCTCTTCTTCTTGCGCCACGGTTTCCTTACGTCTCTAGTGACGTCAACCGTCTCTGCGAGAGCACTCCCATCTAGGCTCTGTATCAGCGAGAGCGCTCCCTCTATAAGTTTCGTGGACTTAGAAGATTTTTCAAGCCAGAACACTTCCAACAAGGTTCCGTGAGTTCATCATCATCTCAAGGCCGGAGCGCTTTCATCGAGGCTCTGAGGACTTAGTCATTTTCTACTCTTCGCAGATCATTTTCTACACTTGTAACGGAGTAGCGACCTGTCGCTCTCCGAGTTCAAACTTCAACCTTTGTAAACACACGAGATCTAGTGGAATTTGGCACGGCACAGATCAAACCACGTGATTTTTCACCCTTTTCACGTTTTCCACGTCAAAAAACCTTCTTGTCATTTACTGCGGTTTTCTTTAACTATTTGCGCGCCTGGTAAAACTCCGAGCTAAGACGGTCCAATTCTCCGGACCGGGGAAAAAGCCGGGCGACCCGCAACAATATATATAAGAGTTAAAAAAGGGAATGAAATCTATTCCTAATTCTACACTTGTAACGACCCGGGCATTGGCCCCTAGCGTTGCTAATGGGCTGCAGCACAGGCACCCCAGCCCATCACTGATATGTTTATCAACACAATAGGTTGTTGAGGCGAGGATTCGATCCCACAACCTCCTTGATAAGGTGCCTTTATACCACAACCTCATAACCAACTGAGGTGGCACCTTATCAAGGAGGACTAGTGTGAACATGGTGCCAAACGAATCCTAGGACTCCTGTGTCACATTCTTGATTCTTCCATTTTATTATAATCGTTCAATGTATATTAAACACCAGTTACAGGTGTGAACAGGGTGTGATCTATATTGGCAGCTCAAAATCTGATTAGCAGCTAATATGCAAATATTATTTTCATAGAGCTTCAATATTAATATATATACACAAACACATAATATAATGCATATTATATAACTAATAACTAGTCATTTCGATTTAGTTCCGATTTAATTTCGATTTAGATGGACACTATTCGGACTCGGCTACAATGTATCTGATCTTTTGCTTCGTGGCTCGGCTCTTTAGATTAGGGTTCCGTTTGGCACGATGGTGATGGTCATCAGCATAGGGGTTAAATTGTCATTCGTTAATGCTCACTTAAGAAACTTCATCCACTTTTATATTTGAATGGATGATGTTTGCTATATTTACGACCGCCGCCACTGTGCGTAGATCCGAGTCAAATTTGGACCCATCAACCTTCAAGCAATCATTAAGTATTAATATTTTAAAGAAGCCAAAAAATTCAAAAAAAAAAACATATATGCTTTATTTCATTGCTTAATTTAAGACAAATAGAAATAAAAAACAGATAGATTTATGTGGTTTACTTGGAAATGAACTACATTCATAGATTATAGATAGCAGCAGTCCGTTTTTAGTGGATATATAAGAACCACTAATTAGCATTAATTTATTATTTGTTTGGGACGGGCATGATGTTTGACCCGAAGACAGTGAAAAATCACGAAAGTAAATATATTAACGGTCCGTTCGGCCCCCTGGAATTGGAATAGGGAATTGGAATTGGGGCAACAGAATTCCAATTCCAGTGTTCGGATGTTAGAAATTCCCTCGGAATTGGAATTGGTCCAATTCCATGAAATTCAATTTTGTACTATGACCAATTCTTAGGGGTAAAGACAGATATTTCATGGAATTCAGTTTTTTACTATGCTCGTCATTGTCCGATCTCATCGTCATCGCCCGATCTCGCCGCCGCCGCCCGTTCTCGTCGTCGCCGTCCGATCTCGCCGTCGCCGTCCGATCTCGCCGCCGCCGCCCGATCTCGCCGCCGCCGCCCGATCTCGCCGCCGCCCGATCTCGTCTCCGCCTCCCGATCTCGCCGCCGTCGCCCGATCTCGCCTCTGCCGCCCGATCTCGTCGTCACCGTCCGATCTCACCGCCGCCTCCCTATCTCTCCACCGCTCACTCCCGATACCGCCACCACCGCCCGATCTCGCCGCCGACGACTGATCTCACCGCCTTCGCCCAATCTCGCCACCGACGATCGATCTCACTGCCGTCGCGGCCCGATCTCGCCGCCGTCGCCGCCCGATCTCGCCGCCGCCGCCCGATCTCGCCGTCGTCGCCGCCCGATCTCGCCACCACCGCCCGATCTCGCTACAGCCGCTCGATCTCACCTCCGCCACTGCCCGATCTCGTCGTCATCGCCTGATCACGACCTCGATCTCGTCGTCGTCGCCCGATCTCGCCATCGTCGACCGATCTCGTCGTCGTCACCCGATCTCGTCATCACCGCCCGATCTCGCCGTCGTTGCCCGATCATAATTAATTGTTTGTACACTACTTGAAGTTGATTTTTCTGGTGTTGTGTTCTTTTTTTGTCAATTTCTATATTTTCTTAGAGATTGTAAAAGGAATAATTCCTTCCATCACTTGGTTTTGTTGCAATAACTTCGTCCTAAGTGACACAAGACTCCAACTTCAAATTGTCATGTCGCTCGGTCCTGCAGGCATGAGAAAAAAATAAATTCTAAACCAATTCCAATTCCAATTCTAGAAATCCATCCTGCAGCCGAACAACTGCATTGGAATTCAAACCAATTCCAATTCTCACAGGAATTGGAATTAGATGAATTCCAATTCTGCAATTCCAATTCCAGGGGGCCGAACGGGCCGTAAGCGTTTTGGTCGGAATTGGAGCATCGTAATTGGAATTCAAATGACAATTTCAATTCTAGAGTTCAGCGGCCATAAAAATACCTCGGAATTGGAAGTTTTAATTCGCAATTCTCACTCCTATCAAGGCACCCCAAAATCTCTCAAAAAGATCTCAACGCCAACTCTGTTGTTTGCGTGTGGGCGCATTTTTTTGCTCAAGAGCGTTTTTTCCCCAACTCTGTTATTCGTCGGGCGAAAAATGTGCGCGCGTGAGGAAAAATGCACGCGCGTGCGGAAAAATGCACGCCCTGATGAAAAATGCACGCCCGAGCGAAAATTGCCCGTCCGGGGAAAAATGCAAGCCCGACGGAAAAATACGCGTTTGTGAGAAAAATGCGCCCCTGGGCGAAAAATGTGCGCCCGGGCAAAAATGTGTGCATGGGTTGAAAAATGCACGCTCGACTGAAAAATGCACGTCCGGCCGAAAATGCCCGCCCGGACGAAAAATGCGCGCCCGGACGGAAAAATGCACGTCCGTACGAAAAATGCGCGCCCAGGCGAAAAATGCGTGTCCTGACATAAAAATGCGCGTCTGGGCAAAAAATTTTAATATGCCGTCGAACAGTGAAATTACTAATTCCAATTTTTATGATAGAATTCTTGCATTCAGCCAAACAATAGAATTAGAATTGACTTCAATTCCAATTTCAATTGAAGTCAATTCCAATTTTCACATCTCAATTCCTGTGAAACGAACGGAGCCTAACTATAATTACATTGCCTTCTCCACTATTGTGACGACTTCTGAATCAGTCCTGTTTTACTTTCTGGGACTAAGACTTTCACGATCATTAAAATTTGACCAATATTGAGGCTTGATCACACGCACATCACTGGCTCATTGCAGAGCCGGCATTTTGGCCCAAAACACCGTGTTCCCAACCGCTCCCTCAAACAAGAAGTTAATGCACAAAAACTCTATAAAGTGCATAAATCTAGGGGGGTAAGTTGAGTTGAGACGCCTTGAAAGCTTGATGAGCCGGCTTGAAAAAAACTCGACTCGAGCTCGAGTCTCAAGATTACGAGTCGAGCTCGAACTAGATTATGAGTCGGGCTCGAATATTATTGTTCTTGCGCTCGCTAGCTAGCTCGCGAGCTTTCTATTCTCATATTTTTTTTAAAAATATACATAAAGAAAATCAAGTTCATGAGCTAAAAAACTCGTGATCAGCTCGAGCTTGCCCACAACATAAATCTTATGTGTCATAAATTCAAATTAGCTACGACAACAGCTAGAAACAAAAAAGAGCCGTTAATTATGAATACTGCTTTCTACTCTCTGTAACTGCGCCTAAAAGAGGCGAAGCTTCCCCCCTTCGATTCTGTCTCAGGCATGCTTCTTTAATTCTTATCCACAACGCTCGCGCTTTCTCTTTAGTTAGTTTTCTCCAGCTCTCGTCTTTTTTTACAGAACCAGGGTCCAAAGCCGCCTCCCCTGCAGTCCCAAAGAGGCAGAACCCGAGGCAGCTTTTGCCCTGTCGTCGTCCCCACTCTTCTTCTTCCTCCATTAATGGCCCCGGAGAAGCTTCCTTTGATGCAGTTTTAAATCCACTAGCTTTTTTTTTGGTGACTGTTATTAGCACTGCACTTTTAGATATTCGGACTTTACTTACTCTTAATTTTTCGCGCCTTTTGAAAATACTCCTTGTACATGCATTTTTAGGAAAAGTGTTCAACACAAAAGTTGTAGATCTAGACGAGATCTACAACTTTCGTGTTGAACACTTTTTTAAAAATGCATGTACAAGGAGTATTTTCAAAAGGCGCGAAATCTGAGCGTATTTCTAGAAATACGCTTTATACATGCATTTTTAGGAAAAGTGTTCAACACGAAAGTTGTAGATCTCGTTGAGATCTACAACTTTCGTGTTGAACACTTTTCCTAAAAATGCATGTACAAGGAGTATTTTCAAAACGCACGGAAAATTAAGAGTAAATAAAGTGCGAATATCCAAAAGTGCAGTGCTAATAACAATCACCTTTTTTTTTATGAGTGGAACTTCATTGAAGATGCCCTCAAGCATGAAATCTTGAGGAGCAATAATTATGCACATAAATAAAATAAATAAAGGGGATTGTTATGGACAGATCATAAATATATATATTCGTAGTCTAAATTTTTCATATTTATAAATGTTTAGCCGCAGACCGACTATAAATTTTAGCAAATCCTGTCCTTTTCTTCTGAGGAAGGCCCGACACAATAGAAAGAACTTCTCTGACAACCTTTTGATAATATGCATCATTTTGACTTGAATTTAACCAATTTGACGTGTATTTCATCATTTTGAGGTGAATTTCAACATCTTGACGTGAATTCATCATTTTTTTGTCTCCGGTATGAACTCAAAATGTTGGTAAAGACGATATTCTTTTATTGTCGAACACTACTCATAAAAAAAACATGAATTACTAAAATTTAAAGTTAATCTATGAGTATCTATTTATAAATTTGAAAAAAATAAATTTACAAATATTCCTTATTGATTTGTGAATAACAACTATCTAAATAAGATCCCTCCGAGGGAGGGGCCTTATTATTAAAGACGGAGGTTGTTCCCACCTCCCTCTCTCTCTCTCTCTCTAACCTCCAAACTAACTGTAGGCATTTCCCTTAGACCAATAAAGCCATATGCTGCACTCCTAGGCTCTTTTAGTCCCTACAAAAAGAGAGAGCCCTACAGGAAATGCCATCCCCACAAAAGTGCTACAGAAGCTCATACCTCGGTTTCAGAAGGAAGACAATACAGTTTATTTTTGAAGGAAAAAAAGTGTGATTTTATGAGCAGTATTAATATGAATTTTTGTAGTTCATTAATTGATATATGTAGTACAAAAAAATATGTGTAGTTCAAAAATTTCTTAAGGGGAAATCTCAGGCGGACACAAGGTCGAATGATCTCTTCTGAGAAGCCGTTTGGGCCCGTTTGCTTGCAAGGAGCTGGCACTCGGAGCAGCCCGAGGCGTAAACTCCTACATGCACCCCGAGGCGTAAAAGGGTTCGGATCCTCTGGAGTTCAGTAGGAACTCCACGGATCCAACGCGTGAGAATCCCTAACTTCATCAATCCTATAGCTAAAAAAATACAGCCACTAAAAGACAAAAAATTATAAAGATAAAATAACTATAAATCCAAAAAACACGGGGTTGCATTCCGTACATACTCCACCCTGGAGTTGTCCGTACAAACTCTAGTGGATCCGAATTCAGACGTAAACTCCTACAAGTTGCATTCCGGCGGCCAATTTCGAGGAATCAAGCGACAGAAACTTGCCGTTATCTTCGCGTTCTACAAGGAAGAAGACTCGAATCATAATTTTTCCTACGAGAAGAAATCAGAAGTTAATCGGGAGACTTAGTCTGGCCTGCTTAAAGCTTCGAAATCTCTGTCATATTTAGCAACACAAATTTTATAACAAAATAATTTGTTGCTATATTTGCAATAGAAAAGTTTCTTTCTATTTTCGTTGGTAAAGTAAAGATTCTTTTACTAGTTAAATTTGATGCTAATTAGCAAGTGATTATTAAGCCTTCATAATTTACCTTGCTAAATGATATTTCTTGTAGTTATTTAGGACTACTTATAACATCTCTAGTAGGGGCGGATCTAGGGGTGGGCCGGGGGAGGGGGCTGGATCTCGGGCCCCCCATACATTTTGCAAAAAAAATTTGTGGATTTGGATTTCTCTCTTCGTGGCAATGAACTTTGACTATTTACACATCAAAAAGGATAACCAAATGAGGGATAAACGGCTCCGGTAATGTGGAGAGGTTTCAAAAAAAAACTTTGGTCGGAGGAAGACAATGTCTCCCCCCTGTTGAATTTCCCGGATCCACTCGTGATTACTTGAAAAAATGATGAATACTCTCTATCAGTTTTGTTGGAGAATCGCGCGACGCATGTACAAATCCATATTCGTCGAGGATAGACCCCCCAAGAGTCAGGTCAATAAGAGAGTCAAAAGTCAGAATCACACTCAAAAGAGTATAAGGCTTGTGCGAGTATGACGAGCTCCCTCGCATACTCGCCAGGTAGGCAACTAGGCCAGATGCTCGTCCAATCTCTGCGAGCTTCCCCAATACTCGCTCAGTCGTCAGGGATGGGGCTATAAATAAGACTCTCCTCCCCTTGGATTTGCTTATAAATAGGATCTCAGGGGTACGAGGAAAGGACTTCAGAATCTCCAAAAGATCTCGACCACCTCATTTCTTAGACTTTGAGCTGAACCTTTGGATTTAACTCTTTTTGATGTGGAGCTAGGAGTACTCCTCTTGGGAGTATATATACCCCCCATTTTTGTGTATTAGAGCAACCTGATTGTTATGAAAGAAAAAAAATCGGGATTTCCGATTCTTACCTCCCTCCCGCTCGACGCGACACCGACGGAGCCTACTCGGCGCGACACAGGCGGCTTCCCCTAGAGCGACAACAGCGGCGGCCCTCCCTCCCCCTCCCAACGTGGTACCGGCCGGCCGCCCCTTCCTCACCCGCTTGCGGAGCTCCTTGCGTCGGCGCTGTTTTCGGTCTATTTCTCCCGGATCCCATCTGGTTGGGTAACGCTTTCCCTCACCTCCACCTTGTGGTGTGCTTCGTCTATTTCGTTTCAGTTTTGTGTGTGCATGAACAGTCAGTGTGTGATCGAAAATAGCGAACAAATCGGGCAAGTAAGGTCCGTCGTCATTCCCCAACCAATTGGTCGGAAGGAACGTGCCCGACCACTTAATTTCGTCGGGTCCTATCTAGTCGGAGGAATCTCTATGCCAAAATATTGCGCTCGCTAGTCTCATCGTTAGGTTTAAATTTGTCGGTGTTCGTGCCGCGCCGTTGCGGAATTTCTGTGGTGCCCGCGACGTGTGCGAGTAAAGTTGCGTCCCTCATGTGTGCGTGATAATTTGTGCACTATTCCGTGTGTGCTACCTCAATTTGGTATCAGACTTAGGCGCAAAGATTTCTCAATTTTTGTCGATCCTCTTGTTTCACTCTTATGCACACACGCTCGGGGAACGAGTATTTCCCAAATTCCTCCGCATCCAATAACAATGACAACAGTCAAGATAATCGAGAGGTTACGCAAGCGCAGGTAGCGGCCGTCCAACGTGATCTCACCGATCAAATCGCTCAACTCACAACGACATTTACTAATTTAACCCAAACGGCTCCAAAATGGTTATCCACCAGAAAACCAACCCCGCAATCCTCCACACCGCCCACCACGTCCCCTATGGTCATGGCGACGAGGAACACAACGCGGATTGTCATAATGTCCACATGCGCAAAATTAAAATTGATGCACCTACATTTGACGGCTACGGTGACCCACAAA